>CM035804.1:10850111-10862611 GCA_020466265.1 Siphamia tubifer | reverse complement strand
ATTGGCCCAGAACTTCCGGAAAACACCTAAATCTTCATGGGAAAACACCCATGTCAAGTAGCTTTTTCCACATCAACAGAACTTCCTGATCCATCCATAATGTCCAGACATAGTAGCACAGTAGTACCTTTGGATGGCATCTTGGGTGCAAAGACTTTTTTCTCCTCAGCTTTAGAGGCTGAATCCACTGCAGTGGGATTTGGGTTGTTGTTAGCTGGAGTGTCATAGACGTAAGAGCCTGCGCCACCAATGTTTACACCTACAGAATAAAGGAGAGGAGATTTAAAAAAGGTCGGAATTTACAGTTTAAACACAATTACATAGATAAAAATTACATCTGGTGATGTTTGCTTTTACCAGCACAGCTACATGTATGCAATATATAGAATTAACTAGAACATAACCATGAAGATGTTTTTAGATGATTTATTCTATTTAGCAGGAAAACCAATAACACTGGGGTACAAGTCAAATGCTTCCAGAATAAAACTAATGAAATGTTCCCACATGTTAGTGATAAAGAAAACTCAAGTCTTAAATGTTGGTTTGGATCAAGTTTCCAGGATAAATCTGGGGTCAAAATGTGAAATTTTATGGAATATTTTGGTTGTTTTTGTTCATTTTCTTGATTATCTTGTTCATCTTTAACACTGTCTAATAACACTGGTTTGTAAGTCAAATCTTTCTTGAATAAAACTAATGAAGTGTCCCCACATGTGTGTTACTGATAAAAACTCAAGTCTTAAATGACAGTTGGCTCAAGTTTCCAAGATAAGTCTGGGGTCAAAATGTGAAATTCTTAGAATGAATGAACAACAGAATAGGTTTTAGTCCAAAGGAATATTGGTCTCAGATGTATCTCAGGCGGCAGTTGCTCAGTTGGTAGAGTGGGTGGCCCAATGGTCGGTTCGCGTCCTGGCTCTGGCCGTCTTAGAAACCTACTGGAGTATGAGTGTGAATGTGACTCTGCACATTATGAGGTTCTTTCTAGTGGAATATTAACTAATCTATTATATACATGTACATAAACCAGCATATATGTGGAATAACACACCATCATATATATTAAAAACATGAACTAACCAGCACTAAAGTCATGTGTTTCCTAATTCATTTGATTAAAGTATGTACGATTTAACACATTTAATGTCTGAAGAAGATCATTTCCAAAAATTGTAAACTAGTGCAATCTGTAACCCTTGACATAAAGGAAATAATCTTCCTGAAAATTCCGACAACTACTTTTCATTCGAATGACACTACAATCATTAATCAAACCCCAAAATGAGTTTACTCCAATCACAACTGTGGCTAATACAATTGATTAGTATTTTAAATAGTTTTTAACCAGGTATTATATTTTAGTTTGTAGACATGGTTAATAATCTGGAATGTCAGTTTCCTTGATAGCCAAAGAAGTAGATCAAATTTACAAATGCAAACACGACATTTTCACTAAATCATGCAGCTCTAGTTAACACGTGTCCTCATGGATGAATAAAACTCAGGGTTTTACACTATTCATCACCCATGAACAAACCATTGTCAGTTATGAACATAAAAATTATAGTCATGTCAAAGCTTCCAGATCAATCCCTAGTATAGATAAACATTAATATCTATAACAATGTAGGAAGTTTAAGTATTTCTTTTACATTTCATATTATTAATTGGAAAATGGATGTAACATCAGAAATGTCCTTAAAAAATATTATGACCTTAATTCAAGTTTTTATTTTAATTTGAGACTTTGTGAATCATAAATTGTTCTAATGTACCATTCATGTGCTCTGGGAATTATGGTAATTACCAAACGCTGACATGGGAAGCACACACTGGACAACTCAGAAAATGTTGATCCACGAGTTACCAAGATGAGATGACCTTCAACCTTTCCAACATGGCAGCAAGCAGTACAAGACACTTGAATAGTAAGTGGTGTACGCTACTAAAGTGTATTTTACTAGTACATGTGGTTAGTTTTTTAGTGTCTGTGCAATGTTGCGTCATTAATAGGTGTAATAAAATACGTTAGAAATCCATGTCCTTTAAAAAATATGTTTTTACCTATGTTTAAAATACACACAAATACACACACTGTGTGGCATTCAATGTGTTAAGAAAACTTGTCATGGTCAGGAAATATTCAACATTATTTGACTTTTCACAACTCATCTTCCTGCTGCAGCTGATGAACAATGCAGTCTATAATTGTTTTAGCCAAATAAAAGGCCTGACTCTGAATCTGGTCCACCATCTTTACTTTGTCCACAAGAACAAAAGCTCTTGAACACAACACGCTGGTAAATACCACTTCCCAACTGGACAATATCTACTTCCCAGAGCACATGAATAGCAGATAAAATGCTGACAGCTTGTGAGAAAAAGAAGAAAAAAAGGAAAATGAAAATTGATGTACGTCACCTTTCGGCCCAAAGAGGGCAGCATAGCATGGTTTGTGGCAGTATGGCCTCCCATCATGCTGTAGGAGAGAAAAACAGAACAAACTGAATGAATGTAAGGAAATAAAAGACATGACATAGGTTGGAAACTGTACTTGTGTATAAGGAATCATCTGTTTTCATATTGCAAAGCATATTTGTTTTGGTTTTAAGGCTGTCAAAATTGACATATTAACTCAGATTAATCCATTATCATGATTAATCTGATTAAAAAATGTAACACATTTAAAAGGAACAGTTTAGTTTAATGTTATTTTATTAAAACTGTTTGTAAAAACAATTTAATTGCATATATATTAATATTTTTGCAGATGTTTTGGATATATCACCTTTTCTGTGTTTTTTTTCCATATTTTAGGAGATTTTTTGAATATATTTTGGATTTTTCATTTCTTTTGTGTGTTAGTTTATTTATTTATTTTTGCAATTTTAATGGATTTTAGCATTTCTTCTCTCCATTTATTTGGGTTTCTAAGTGTATTTTTATGTATTTTGTGGGAAATTTGAGTACAAAAAAAACAAACAAACAGAAAACAGTTGACCGACATAGTGTTTTAATCATGATTTAATCAAAAATGTATTCAAAACAACCCTTTGATTGATCTGATTAAAATGTTAATCGTTTGACAGGCCTACTTTTAAAACATTTTCACAGAGAGAGGAAAGACTGACGGGGGGGGGGGGGGGGGGGGGGTGATGGAGAATGTGTCCAAAAAGGGAGAAAAGCTCACAGTGGGCTGATGATGTCAGGGTCAAAGGTCACCTTCAACACAGACAAACAGGAGCAGTATCCAAGAAACACGACTGTCAGTGGGTTTAGTGCCACACGTCAGTAAAACCTGCAAGCCTGAACATGTCTGAGTGGATGTGTTTCTACTTCAGTGGAAAAGGAAGTCAGTCAGCCATAGATGGCCTATTGCTGATGCATGCTGGGAATGCGGCCCTCATGCATGTGATCAGCTTGGGTAGAAAGGTTCAGTGGTCCAGAGATGGATGCCCATACAAGACAAGAACAGAGTGGATGGCACTGGTACTGTGGGCAGGTCGCAAGGCTATGGGAGGTGAGAGGAGAAACTGGAGTTAATCCTTAGGTATTCCTCCCATAAAGACCCAAGGGTGCAAAAAAGGTACGCTCATGGAATAATGAAAAAAAACAAAAAACAAAACAAAAAACAATACAAAAAATAAATAAAAATCACACAGTTTGGGATTTTTTTAATGAATGAATTAGACTAATTAATCAAAGGGTAAATACTTTATTTTTCACTTATTATTTGTTTGTTTGTAGTGTTGTCTGTTTGCTTGTTATTTATTGGTGCGAAATTGCATTTTGCTGCTGGACACCTGAAATTCTCCCTTGGGGGATGAATAAAGTTCTATCCATCCATCCATCATTTATTTACAGCTGAAGTTGATGAAATCGAAATGAATGTAAAAGAGGTCAAAACAAATGCTCAATAATTGTACAATTTTTAAACCCTTTAAATGCCAGGTTTAATACAAACAAACTATTTTATTGATGCAATATATATATATATATATATATATATATATATATATATATATATATATATATATATATATATATATATATATATATATATATATATATATATGATGTCACTATATTTTTGATTAAAAAGGTTTATTTTGCATGATTTCTGCCTTAATGTGTTATGGAACAAAAACAGTGATTATAATAAAGTGGTTATAAGTAAAAGTAAGTAAATTCAACACTTGGTCCACTTTGATTCTCTCCAGATGACTTTACATCATCAGTGTCTTTGTCTCTTTTTCTCTGCTTCATTTTTTTCAGATTTGATATTCTTTCTCTTCTTCCTCTCAGTAGAATGTGGAAGAGAGGGGTGGAGTCAGCTGTGGCTCATTTACCTGAAAGCGTGAGGAACTAAAACCAAGTGTCCAGGTTCAAGAGGCTGTTGTGTCTCTGCATCAATGTGGTTTTGACCAAAGCATATGACAGTCACTGAGACACCAAGGAACTGTGTTCACTGGTGGAACATGGACATTATATGTTCCCTTTAACACCAAGTGTAAAGTGTGTGTAAAAAACACACCCAGATACTGGAGGGTTAAATAAGGGAGATATTACCCACGATCCTGTGGTTTAGCTACTAAGTAGCTGCGTCTGTTCCTTCATTTGAGGACAGTGTGGCAAGACAAGAACAACAAAAATAAGGTCTCAGATTTAATAATGCATTAAGCTCCACAGGATCAGCTGCTGTTAAAGCAGCTACGTTCTCCTCTGACACAGTTTGACATTAATGAGCTCTGTGAAGGCCTGGCCGCCAATGTCAGACCGTGACTAAGCACTGATGACTTTCTCAGGACAAGACAGACAAGGCTTCATTGTCAAATGAATTGAGTGGTGTGCGCAACAGTCTGCTGTACAGTATCTGTGGTACTGTCTGTGAAATATGAAGGATGGTGGAACCCTAGAAATGGATTATCAAGAACTGAACAGCCCACTCTCTTCCCAGCAGTTAACTTTCAACTTCCTCTCTCTTTCATCTTCTCTGTCTGACCTTGAATCATGCTTTATTAAGCTCCAGACACTGCATAAAAGAGCAGAAGGGAAGTAGATTATCTCTGAACATTACACAATTTCTTCTTAAAGGGAACATATAATGGCTATTTTCCACAAGTTAACACAGTTCCCAGGTGTCTCAGTGACCCGTCTGTGACATGCTTTGGTCAAAATATCACATTGATGCAGATACAGCAGCCTCTTCAGCAAACTTTTCAAAACACTTGATTTTAGTTCCTCATGCTTTCATGCAAATGAGCCACAGCTGACTCCACCCCTTTCTTCCACATTCTACTGAGAAGAAGAAGAGAAAGAAATGGAACCTGAAAAAGTTGAGGCAGAGAAAACGAGGCAAAATAAAAACAGCTGGAGAGAATCAAAGCGGACCGAGTACTGGGTTTTACAGCCCTGGCATGTGTTCAGGTCCAGGTACTTCTGGACCCAGACTGGCCAGACGAACCACAACACCACAGTCGTAGTGCCACCCACGGATCAGCCCGTCAATCAACCCGGGTCAGACCAAACAAGGACTCTGATGCACACACAGCGACCAGGGCTCAGACCCTAACACATCTATCTGCCAGTCCGAGCAGAGGTGTATGTGACCAGTAGGTGGGGGTTAACTGAGCTGGTGGAATGGGGTGGGGTATTCATCTAATGTACGAAGCACAGGAAATCCAAAACAGATCATTTTCATCCCCCTCCAATCAGAAGTGGATCAGCCGAACAGGAGAGTGGATGGTTTTTGTTCATAATTTAAGGGTCTCCTCACACACAGACAACACTCACATTGGTGTATGAATGTGTATAAATGTTGGTGGTGGTCGGAGGGACCATAGGCGTGAAATGACAGCCACATTTATGTCAACTATGGCTACAAATGTAGTTTACCACCACCAGAGGGAGAATGTGAGAGTGAATGAATAATGGATCAATAATGTAAAGTGCTTTGAGTGTCTTGAAAAGTGCTATAGAAATCTAATACTTGATGATGATGATTATTATTATTATTATTATTATTATTATTATTATTATTATATTCTGTGTTGTAAAAACATTAAAAAGTGCTTTCTGCATGATACATCCCCTGTAAGTTGTACTACATGCACATTATTTGGAGACAACTATTACATTATTGCTATGATCTAAAACAGCAGAAATCTAATCATCTGTTCTCACTGTCATAGTCATGAGGAACTCACAAAGAAAAAATGTAATTCAATTTGACAAAATTCACGTGTTTAGTTTCTGTTTATCTTGACTGTCTGTTAGGGCTGAACAATCCATCGTTTTGGATGAAAAATTGTGATTTCAGACCACATGACTTTGGGATGGTTAAAGTCATGGTTTGTTACAGTGCTCCTAAATGACTCAGGTTTTTATTTCTTCAACTCTTTTACACTTGTATGCACCTTCCCTACCATCCTGCCAACATCAACAATCAGAAGCAGCATGTTGCGCCAGTACAGATCATGTGTTCCGAGTCCAATCAGTGTCAGTGGGTCATCAATTTCAGAAAAGGCTTCAGTGGAACCAGAAGAGGAGTCAGAAGATTTGAACCCAAGTGAAGACAAACATGGTTGTTTTAGTTCTTCAGTTTGGAATGACGGCCATTGCTCAAGCATGTACGGACTCAATATTGTCATGTAGTTGTGTTCAGACTGGGACATATCAAACATGTAAAGTCTGTGTGGATACTGGATTAGCTTCATCATCTTAACAGTGGACTAGCCGATTTTAATTGATTGGATAAAGGTTAAAAAAAAAGTTAAAATTTGAGTCAAAAAGGCCAAAAGTTTGCATTTATGTCATAGTAACACTAGTCTTTTTTTAAGCTGTAGGAGTTTACCAGAACCTGTGTCTGTAGGTTAAACTAGTTATAAGCAGGAACATATTTTTCAATCCTTCTGACATGTGTCGACATCTGTTGGTCACCAAAAATGTCATTTTGAGAAATAAAGTCTTATTTATAGACAACAACCTATGTAGATGCACCTAATGCTTTTCTTTTGGTCAGAATTAAGCCACACATCGACTGATGCTTGACAAGAGTGATGGTTTTTTTAAATTGTTTTTAACAATGTTTAATGTCTCCAAACACCAACAACAAACACACCATGAAAAACTGAAATAAAATAAATAATATAATCTTAATATTGTTATACCTTCCCAACCAATGACTATCTCAGGCCAATATCATTTACAGTCAGTGAGTGTCCATGTGTCCTTCATGAAAATAAAATCTTAGAGAATATTTAAACATATGAAAAAAACACACAATGCACAAAAAAAAGCAGTTTTCATACTGTGTGTGCCTTCTGACCGGGAAATCAGGAGCTGCTAAGGCTTTACAGACAGACTGTTAAAAACACATCTTCCTCCACGATCATCGCAGGCCCAAAAGAAATAAAGCACGTCTTCCCAACTACTCATGACATTAATCACATGACCACCTGTGCACGTCATTATTTGAGTGGTAACTAAAATCCTCATTTTGTTCTTCATTTGTGTCGTTCCTTTTTGTTCTGTACTGTTTTAGATTAACTGTTCAAAATAACTGAATGAAAAATAATAGTATGAAAATACAATACAAAGATATTAATACAACAAAGAAAGTGGCACACTCTTCAGCACCAGCTACAACCTATTCTCCTTGAATATGATGTTTTCATCAGTATTAAAACGTTTACTTCCCACATGTAAACATACAGTCCGTACGTTTACATGATGTTTTTTTACTTCTGAATTATTTACTGAATAAAGTAATTTGGAATTAAAGCTATTTCCTTCGTGTTTACATGGACATGTTATTTCAGAATAAGCGTTTATATGGGAAACAGGTGTATTCTGCTCTAGTTAACTTGGCTTTAAGAGCTGGGGGTACAGAGGGTTCTGTTTGGACAGAAGAACTACCAAAAGAAATCAGTCGCGTCCACTTCCTGTTTAGCCGAGCACTCTTTCCATTATATTTAATTCTTCCAATTCTCTAATCAAATACCCGTGACTCCAACCCTTGCTTCGTACAGCCATTTTGGAAAATGTTTCTACACTAATCCTGGCAACGCAGAATATGTGCGTCATCACGACAAAACCAGGAGAATGTCCAGAACAACAGGAATAATGTTAAAGTGGAATTAACTGTTTATATGCGACAGGAATTAACATTGGAGTAAACCAGTGACTTTATTCAGAAATATGTTTAATTCGGAATTAACATTTTCAACTGGAATTAGGCATTTATATGGTCATCTTAAAGTGGAATTAACTTTTATTTGGACTAAAAACTCCCATGTAAACAGGCCTAGTGTTTTATATCAGTATGTGAATGGGTTAATAATGACGCTGAATCTCTTTTGGGACTAGTCAACACAGTCCTGATCTTTTCGGGTCAACAATGGAGGCTTATGACCTGGTCTTTTCCACCTTGGCTGTGTGCCAGCGCCATCAGGGAGCTGCTGGTCTCCTTTTGCCCCCGTTTGACGAGCCGTTCAGGGTTTCATTTCAAGGCCTTCTCCTTTTAAAGAAGCAGTCGCCGCTTTTTGCTCTGATGTCCGTAACCTTTTGCATACCAGACCCAGGAGAACATCAAACACTCTCCCTGATGATCCCACAGTCCCTTTGCATTCCGGATTCTCAAAAAAAAAACAAAAAAAAAAAACAAACGTCTCAAGTTCCAACCTAGTTCTGTTTCCATGACGATGATCCAGCGTTACTTTTTTTTTTTTTTTTCTACAAATCAGGCTTATGCCATTGCCACTACTGTGACCTGAGGCGGGATTTGGACATTGTCCATGGAGAGAGAATGGGAGGAGGAGGGGGAGAAAAGGATAGAGGGCAAAGAGAGACTGTGACTACATTACTGTAATCATGCAGAGATTAAACAACACAGCAGCATCCTTTGGGGTCTGTGGGGAAATTGCTTTTGTGTACAAAGAGGCTGAGATCACATCCTCCTTGTGCAGAGTGAGAAGAGCGGGAGACTCTGAAGAAAGTGTACGTTAGCGTGTGCACCGGAGTACACGGACGGTGAGAATTGAATGGTTGGCTGAGTCATGAAAAGCAAAGAAAATGGACAAGATAAGACAATCACTAGGGTGAAGGACTCACTCAGATAGTGAGAAACCCTAACAGTCAGTACACAGCATCATTATGTAACAGGAAGAACTAAAAGCAACATACAGGGGGTTCAGATTCCCACCAGGGATATTCATGACTGAGGTTATTAAGCACAGGCTCAGCAAGTGACTGGATAAAATTGGAAAAAGCCAAATTAAAGGCACTAAATTTAATTAAATGCACAGTATGTGATTGATGCCACTAAGGGTCCCATCAATCAAAAATAATAACAGACAATGTAATTTAATATCAGTGCACAGTAGAGTGGGATTATGGGATGTTTTCACCACAATACTTGATGAAACTCTACCAATTCAAACATAAAAGTTTGATTTATATTATATTTACTGTTTTTCTGATGTAATACTTGTTTTGATTTGATGAATTATGATGAAATGTTCTGTTATGTTGATTTTGACTAATTTCAAATAAGAAAAATAAGATTTTTTTTTTTTTATAGCCAGGAAGTGAGCAGCTTTTTTCCTACTCTCCAAATTAATTAAATTATTTAAGAATTTGACAGGTCAAAGGTACATTTAACCCTTTTCCTGTCTGGTGCCCAACATTTCTTTGTGTTTGGAGAGACGCCTACACTACATACTGTACACACATTATATAGTATATACTGGATAAATGTGTGTTGGAATAAGGTTTAGAAAATTTAATGTCTGAAGAAGATACTTTCTAAAAAAATTGTAGAGTAGAGTAATCACAGTACATGCCTCCGTGGCCTCGTATTATGTCAAGATCTATTTTGCACATGTGGGTCAGTTCAGGGTTCAGTTCAAGACTTTGGTTTGTCATGTAGATGTAAAGATACACTTGCAGTGAAGTGTAATTGCAATGAGGACCCCTGTACTGCAGCACTCAGTTCATAGAGGTCACATTTTAATATGTTATATGAAATGACACAAAACAATTACTCAGCAAATTGGAGACAAAATGTAGCTTAAAAATTCTCCTTTAAACCCCCAATGAATAAGGGGTACATTATTTTCTCACTAAAATTTTCTTCCTCCATACAACTTCAACTGGAAAACAATGTTTAATATGTTTAATATATTATATTATTAAGATTTAACAATAATTTAATATGAACAAGCATACACAAAAAACTTGGATCTTACCAAAAAAATATGAATTGTGTATTCGCTCATTTGAAGAAATGGTTAGTAGGTGCTCAGCTCTGTCAGCACTAGTGCTTGATAACACTTCCTGTCCTTGGTTGGTCTGTGCTGAACTTGTAGCCATCCTGCTGTTGTGTGTCTGTTTGCATGTGTATGCATGCATTTTATGTTTGTATTTTGTATGCTGTGGTATGTCATGCTATTTTGTCATGTGTTTTAGCCAGTAACTTTGTAATTTTATTCTTATGTTTCATATTTTATTCTATTTGTTGTGTTCTGTTTTTAGGGTGACTTTAACATCGGTCTTGGGACTACAGATGAAAAATAGCCTCTTGGCTAATTCTGGCGCATTTACAGCAATGTTATTAATGTGCACTGTCCCTGTTTCAAATAAACTTCTAAACTAAACTACATTTAAACCTGTTGTCTGAACATTGCCTTGGTTACACACTGACATAGTCACTGGTTTTCCCTTATAGATTTCACAATAGCAGTCAATGAACTGACACTACAACACAGGAGGACGCTGACCTCTGACCCGTGATTAAATAAAAAAAAACAACTATCCAAGATAGAAGTAGAAGTGGAAAACTAAGCGAGTGCTTCATAACCTAAGGCATTTCCTGACCATAGTGCTTTATATATATACATATATAGTTGGACTGAGTGCACGTAGTGTTAGAATGAATGAATGAGTGAGTGAATGAATGGCCTGAATGGAATAGTACTCCAGGCAATGCAGGCGACATGCTCCATTCCAGAACAGCTGACATCACTGGCCCAGTTGTGGAGATGAAACCCACATCCCAGGATTTTTATGCATCTTACGATTCAGTCACATGCTATTAAATGAGAACTGTTCTCTATGCAAAAGCATTTAAGGAGAAAGAAACCTTTAAACATGTAGTATTCAAATGTCATCATTTTCTTTTATGTACATTAAACAGTGCTTCCCTTTTTTGTTATATGTAATGTATACCTACAACACCACATTATTAGTAGTATTTTTCTATTAGAATAGAATAGAATAGAAGTATTTTATTGATCCCACAGTTGGGAAATTGCTTCACAACAGCATCACTCAACATATGAGTAAAAGAGACAAAACAGAACAAAAAAAGGTAAGATGTAATGTCATATTAAAGTGTCAATACAGAATAACTGAATAGTGCAAAGTAGTAAAAAAACCCCAAAACATAATTACAGTATAGAGTATATTTTTAAAAAGTGCATAGCGAAAAACAGAAATGAAATGTGATAATGATTTTAGTGGTGTTTTTTCTGTCTTCTATTCCCTCAACTCTTTCAAGTGGAAGGGAAATAATTCCATTTTTTAGTTTAGATCAGTGGTGTCAAACTCAAATTCACACTGGGTCAAAATAAAAACTCAAGAGTCACAGGTCTAAGTCAATATTTACTGAAAAATGTGTTTTGTTTTGTTGTGTGCACACACGACAAACAAGTCTGTTCTTTCTAATGATAGACCATATATTGACTGATATTTATGTTTAGTGTTTTTTTTCTTGTGTCAGTTTTCGGACTGTTGCATTGGCTGATGTGTGTTTTTTTTTTTTTTACCCTGTTACAATTTACTGACAGGTGATGGAAAAAGAAGAACACAGAAAAGAAAAAATGAAAAAAGAAATAAGAAAACAAAAAAGGAAAAAAGAAGAAGGGGGAACTAAGAAAAAATTAGCTAAAAAGAAAAGCAAAAAAGGTGAATATGAAACAAAGGACAAAAACAGCAGGTGTACGTTTGTTCATATTCATTAGTTTAACTGTCATATTTTCTAATTGTAATTAAATTAAATTACTCACTTTTCATTTAACAGAGAATATCAATCAGTATAGGCTTAGAAATATTGATGTCCTGTATTGGTCATTGACTAAAGCTGATGGGAGGAAAAAACCTGTATCGCCCCAAAAAAATCCATACGTGTTGATCACTATTCTTGACTGTGTGCCAATGTACTAGCAAAGCCTTCTGGGATTTGTAGTATTAGTGATGGGCTAGCTCTAATGCACATTTGAAATGATCTTGTGCGTCAAATATAATTTCAATTTTGAGCAAGTGATTAAGCATACAACAGTGTCTGACAACACAACACAAACTGAATACGTGCAAGACCAACAAATTAAATTAATTTGTTTGTGCTAAAAAGGAGTGGGAAGAAGAAGAAGAAGAAAAAAAACATACTTAATCCCACCCTGAGTTCTCACCACAACTGAACATAATGGAATGTCAATAGT
>CM035804.1:10510111-10847611 GCA_020466265.1 Siphamia tubifer | reverse complement strand
AGAAAATCACCCAAAACCAACAAGAGAACATCACCCAAAACCAACAAGAGAACATCACCCAAAACCAACAAGAGAACACCACGCAAAACCAACAAGAGAACACCACCCAAAACCAACAAGAGAACATCACCCAAAACCAACAAGAGAACATCACCCAAAACCAACAAGAGAACATCACCCAAAACCAACAAGAGAACATCACCCAAAACCAACAAGAGAACACCACCCAAAACCAAAGGCTCGGTGCCAGAATTGAAGGAACATCAGTTGAATTATTTATTTTTACTTATTTATGCATTTGTATTATTTCTTTTCATTCATTTGTTAATTTTTTTTTTTTTTTAGTTCTTTTACATTTTTTTGTATTATTCATTTATTTGTAATTTTTACATTTATTTAGAATTAATTTACTTAAATTTTACTTATGTTTTTAATTTTTAACTTCATTTTAACATTTTAATTGTTTTTCTTTTTAATTATGAATGTTATTTAATTATTTTGGCTACAAGAAGGATGAAAATGTAAAATCACCCAAAACCAAAGGCTTCATGAGGCCTCAGGGAGAAAAGCAACATCAGTTATGTGGAATTATTTCTTCATCTATCTTTTCTTTTCTTTATTTATTTGTATTTATTTATTTTAAATTTTAGTTTAGTTTTTTTATTGATTATTTTTTAAATTTTATTTTTTTATTTAGTTATTTTAATTAGTAATTTTATTTAATTATTTCAGCTACAAGAAGGATGATAGTGTAACGTATGTTCTGTGTCGACCACTGATCTATTTGACCATTTTGTGTCGACCACACTGCTGTTAAATACTCCTAAGCATTTTCCACATCGAAACAGGTTAAAAAAATTTTTTTAAAGTGTCAGTTTTTTCTAATATCGTGCAGTCCTAGTGTGTACCACACAGGATCCTGGGATGATGTCATTTTTTCAGACAGACAGAAGCGCGGGTCCCGGACCAGCTGGAACAGTGGGGGGTGGGGGATGCCAACATCTAACCCAGATCCTTTGTGTTACCCCTTTACAACACACCCCTCCCCCTGTTTACATACAGTGTACCCAATCCTGCTGCTGACCACCCAACAACTCCATTTCCCTCTCGTCCCCTAGAACCCACCAACCCCCAGACATGCAAAAGAGCCTAATTATACCCCCCTCCAATAATAAATCTCTGCTGCTTTCAGACAATGGACCCTGAGGAGTTGAGCAGGCAGCAGAGGAAACACCTTCTCTTATCATGGCGGGGCACAAATAGCCGGATACTGGAGTCGGTTTCCTACATACCCTCACTCTAACACATACAGCAACTGCATATAGACCTTTACCTGCTAAAATGTTCTTCCTCTTCCTATAGAATACAAATAATTCGACCTGCTTATTTTTTTTTTGTAATGTGTCAGGAAGCAAATTATAACAATGAGTCGGTTCATTAGATAATTTAACAGTAGCAGCATCTTGAGATTTGACTCAGACTTTTGCTAAACTGCAATGTATTTATTTATTATTCTGTCAAAACTGGAAGGAAAACTACCAACACATACAGGTGATAGGAAGGAAACTGAAATATACTCCAAATACTTCTGCAAATACGTATGACATTCCAGAGTACCAACCCCTACCTCCAACAAACCTGTTCCACAAGTGTATCTTAGTTTACAAAACACATACTTACCTACTACTCACAGTAACACTTTGAGTATACAATGTGTTTACACTGGCAGTACGATAGTTTGAGTATGAGATAAGTTCCTGGATGCATAATAGATTCAGCAGAAATGTTGAGTATGCATCATGAGTTTCCTACTCGTACTGACATTACCTAAGATGCAACGTGACATGATCGTACGTATGTTCTACATTTGTTACATATAGTTGATTGTGTGTCCATTTATTTTAATAAACTAAATTCAGTTATTTAATTCAGGTAACTTTCTTGCTTTATGATGCACATTTACAAAGCTGAAAAATATTTTCCCTCCAGTTTTCATGCTAGGTGGTGTGTGATGGTAATGATTTTGTCATTGGATTTACAGTGATTCAAACTGTTTGAAATATACAATAAATACTTTAAACAAATATAAATCACAGTCAGTTACGTCTGACAACAAGCCCGACTTGATGGCGACCATGATGTATCAAAGACAGTGGGACGATCTGCGTGTCTGAGGAGACACGACTCTCCAATGGTAAAGCATCATGGTCTGATCATGACTGGCTATATTCAATAAACAGGAGGGGATCAGGTGGTGGTGCAGTGGTTAGCACTCGTGCCTCATAGCGAGAAGGACCCTGGTTCGAATCCCACACCAGTCCTTTCTGTGTGGAGTTTGCATGTTCTCCTCATGTCCATTTTCTCCAGGTACTCCAGGCTCCTCCCACCATCCAAACACATGCACTGATAGGTTAATTGGTTAATCTAAATTGTCCATAGGTGTGAATGTGAGAGTGATTGTTTGTCTATATATGTTCAGCCCTGAGATGAACTGGAGACTCATACAGGGTGTACCCCGCCTTCGCCCATTGTAGCTGGATTAGGCCCCCAGTGACACCCGCGACCCAAGTGAGGATAAAGCGGGTTCAGATGACGAGTTCGAGGATGGGATCAGTGTAAATGCTGGTGTCAAGTTAGTAGTTTGGTGTAGATTCACTTCATGTTTACAAAGTAAAAGCCCAGATTTATCAGTGTGGTTTTTCGTATAAGGGAAAGGCGTGTTTTATTTTGTGGAAATAACTAGAAGTGTGTTGCTCAGTATGGCTAGCTAGTGTTAGGCAGATTTCCTCTGAACAAAATTATAAATAGGTGATATTTATAAAAATGAACGCCAGAGGACATTTCTCACCTGATTTTTTTTTTTTATCAATAAACTGATGTATTTAAAAAGTTTAGAGCTCAATCTCAAGCTATAATCACCTTCACCCTGTTGATTTCTGCTTGAATAGGAACACAGTGCATTGTGGGTTATCATGTAGTACGCTACAGTGTAAACACTTTGGATATTGTCTGATCGCTGAGTAGGTGGTATGGAGTATGAATAGTATGAGCATAGAAGTATGTAGTATGTAGTTTCGAACACAGTCCATGTATTTCACTTTTGGGTGATTTTAGCTTTTTTTTTTTATAGTTCCCTCATCGTACTGACTGTGTAATATTCCCGTGTTTGATGTAATATACATGCTAGTTTACCTGTGCTCTGTGCTTACTGTACTTCTGATTCAAAACAATTTGGTTGGTTGAACAGTGTTATGGCTGCATCTAGTTTGTGATCAGCAGGTCACGACAAGTTGCAGTCTTGTTTGCCATGTCCTTTGTGGTATGTGCAAATGATATACTCTGACTCTGATGTAAAGAACAAGTGCTGAAAAGAATTGGGTGAATAGTGTCCAAGAAATCAGTTGAACAATTATTCTAAATTTAAATATTCAAAAATATGTACAATGTCCAAAAATGTAAATTCACCCATCAAACTGTACACTGCTGTTCGTCTAGTGGTAAAGAACAGGTTTGTCAATTTCAAAAGCATTGGGTGAATAGTCTTCAAAAAATGTGTTGGACAAAAATCTCAGATGGAACGGATGGAAGGAATTCCCGCCCCTCCTCTGGGGTATAAACAAATAAAAAGACAAAAGTTGGCTGTGGCTCAGTTGGTAGAGCGGGTCGTCCAATGATCGAAGGGTCGGCGGTTCGTGTCCCAGCTTTGGCTGTCCATATGTATCGACAACAGCTGTCTACTGGTGTGTGCTAGTGTGTGTGTGTGAATGGGTGAATGTGAGGAATTGTAAAGTGCTTTGGGCACCCACTGGTGTATAAAATGCGCTATATAACTACAGTCCATTTACCATTTACAAAAAACCCCTGCAAAAAACACAAACAAAAACCACATGATGGGGAGGGTCTAATAACGTAAGGTTACTTTTACTAGTATACACACTTAATATGGACTCTTAATTTAATTTAATTTAATACATTTGTGACTTTTCATTTCCCCCAGAAATCTTGCTAAGTTTGGTGTTGGGCCGCTAGTGGAGCCCATCGGTGACCCACAATGTTTGTGAAAAAACAAAACTTATCAAGTGAATTAAAAAGTTAAAAGTTGGCAAGAAATATGAAATTATATCCGTTATTTGTTAATGTACAACATTTATTAATAATATTTACACTAATTGCTAACTAAAATGCACACTCTGAAATACACTTTATTCGCCTTTATTCGACATAAATAAATGTCAATGACAGAATCCACACAGTGAGATAAGTGGAATAAAGATTTGTCATATTGAGGCTTGATTATGATTTATTTAATAGAAAACATGTCAAGGAAGAGTAAAGTTTACATTGACACTTTATTATAGATATTTAAATCTATATCCAGAGCTAGACTCTGACATTACATAATTAACATTCAAGTTAACATTATGGTTAGTATGACTAGTTGTAACGTGTATAAATTTCTTTAAAATAAATACATAAATAGTGATGCTTAGCCTGGTGGGGGGTCTAGGGAGGCGTGGTGGTCTTAAACATGCTGTGCACAAACATTTCATATCAGCAAAAATGACTGGACAGATGTAAAAGGGAAACAGGTTGTTGTCACAGCTGTTTGTCAATTACATGACAAATGGCCTGGCCTACAGATAAGACCCTGGAGAAAAGCTGGGGAGGGGGTTGAGGTGGTAGTGGGAATCTCCCATCAACACATCAAATCAGAGGACTGATGACATGACTGAAAAACAATGCAGGAACTACTCAATCTTAAAAGGTTTTCTTATATATCCTGATAGTCACCTACAAACAAAAGCACTAACCAGACGATAGTTGCTTCCTGGACCTCCAGTCATACAGGAGTGGATTGTTTCTGCATGTTTTTATGGTTTTTAACCTCATCTAATCCCTTCTCACTGAATTTATTTATTGTTTTCTGTCCCAGTATGTACATAGTTACAAAACAAAATGTATGAATGGCAGTCGATCCAAAATTGCTTTTGATGTTACGCATGCTTATGTGATAAAACTGCTGTTCTATAAATAAAAAATTATATATACAGTGGTACCTCTACTTACAAAAGACCCAGCTAACTAATAATCCACGCAATGAAAAACCTTTACCTGAATATTTTGTCTCTGAATACGAAAGAAAATTCAAGTTACTAAACAAAACTGAAACCCCAAGACATAAATACTATGTACATTACTGTACGTACTGTACATAACTACATAATGTACATAAATACATCATGTATGTACTGTACGTAGCATCCCATTGGCTATGAGGGAGCTACCCATGATGCTTTTCGTGAGCCTTTGACCCTCATTCATCACACAGTTCTAACCATACATGCGTAAAGGACAGAGCCACCGCTGGCCTGTGAGTCCCCCCCCCCCCCCGCCCTAAACACACCAACCGTGGCACCAACAGAAGTGAAACCGGAGATGACAAAGAAAGGAGGCAGCCATCACTTCAACAGCGCCAACAAAAGACATGCTGGCAAAACCCCACAAAACCGCGGAAAAAAAAAAAAAAAAAAACGAAAAAATGTCCAGCGCCATGCCATCGCCAAAAAACATGCCCCTCGTACCCCAGGAAGATCACGAAAAGCCTCAAAAGGCAATCGTCCCTGGATGTACACCCCACCAAACATCCGTCAACAAACACCGCTGAAGGTGAAAGTGACAATTAAAACGACCACAATGGTGTGAAAATGACCCACATGACTGTTCATTTTAATGGTTTAATGTTCAGTCAGTGAAGACACATCTACCCACTGAGAACAATAAATTACATCTAAAATATAAATCTACATTTTCTTTTACTTTTTACACATATTTCATACAAATGTGTATACTTTTATAATTTTTAAAAGGGTTTAGGAGGTAGTATTTTGGACCTTGGTACGAATCAGGCCTTTTACTGTAGATGTAAAATGTGACTACGTATTTACAAAAAATGTGTTGTACGAAAACACTTCTGGAATGAATTAATTTCGTAAGTAGAGGTACCACTGTATATGTATATATATATATATTAAAAAAAGGTTTTCTTATTCAGTGTAAAAAAAGTCTGCTATAAATCACTCCAAACGGTCACCAAACAGAATAAGGTACAGTATGACTAAGGGCAGACGCTTGTGCATGTGTGCTCCTGGCAACTGTTTAATCTACTGTGTGCATTTATTTCTCTTTCGTCCAAACACCTCAAGACAGTGTTTAAAAAGAAGTGAATGAAAGCAGTAGGGTTTTAACCTGTCTGCTCTGAGTGTAAGTGTGTCTAAATCTAAGGACGCCAATTCCTCTTGACACCTCAAAGTGTTAAAAAATACACTCCAGAGGAATCCCACCAGGGCAGCTTCCAGTCCAAGTGTAGATGTGATTCATTGCAGACACAACTCTAGATAAACCTGACGAGTCGGTCTGGAAACAGACGTCCCGGCCTCATAGATGACTGTTTACACATTTAGTAACAAAGTCCTCAGTTTACCAGCTTCCTTTTCAAAGGGCCAGTTGTTATTGTAACAGGGGTGAGCCTGTCTGTCTTTATTACATGGTGTGGGAGTTATGGAGTGGGGGAGGTGTAGGGGGATCTACATTTCATCATCTACATCTACATCCCAGATGATTACACACAGCCAGCATCTATCCTTTATTATCCTTCATAGAGCCACGGCCACTGAAATAAAGCCAGAAGATAAACAATGTAGGGCTGGGAATCTCAGAGGAGTTCACAACATGCTATACATGGCTAACAACAACCATAATATGTCAATATGGCGATACTGCGATTATCGATATATGGCTTTTAATAACCTAGGATATATCCACATCTTTATAGGGGTAAAACAAAAGCAAAAAACAATGTAATAGTTTATATGTTGTAGAATAATTTAACCAGCATACTAACAGCAATAGTGCAAATTAGAACTGCACAATATATATGGTTTGAGCATCGACAATGCAATGTACTTGTGCACAATAGTCACATCACAGGTCCTGGTTATTTCTTTTATTATTTTTAATTTATTTATATATATTTAATCTTATTCATTTATTTGATTTCTTTATTTTTGTGTGTTATTCAATGTTTTAATGTATTTGTCTTTTTTGTTTATTCATATTTTATTTATATTTGTATTAATTTATTAATTGTATTTAATTTTTTCAGTTACAAGAAGGATGACGCTGAAATGTATGTTCCGTGTTATTACTATACTCTTGAGGATTTTTTCATTTCACAATATAGTATATGGCAGGGTTAAAAAAATTGCAAAATCAGTTTTTTTTCTATTGTCGTGCAGCCCTAGTACAAATACAATAACACTGTTTTAGTGCAACATAATTATACAGGACCTTTTTAGGTTTCTGACCAACAGTGATACTACAGTATTTGAAACAACAGAATATCATGACTTGCAGAAATCCTGGCATACATTGACACACCATCAAAAGGTTGAGAATGTGTTCATATCACACAATAAAGGCCATAAGAAGTGGTGTCACATACAACATGATGCCATGATATCAGTATCATTTTAAAATCATCCAGAAAACATTACATCCCAAAAGTTTGTCATGCTATTTTTATAACAGTGCTTACTTCTTTCATACTGCAAAGTCCTTATCTAGCTTTATCCTGTCCACACTATAAAAGCTAAAGTGAGTTCACACTTTTGATAACCATTACACCCCGTCTCGTCCACCATATTAGCACCATTGTTTGTTCTTCTGTGACTTTAGCCCAAATGTTCAGTCACTAGCATGACGAGTGTCCCCTGGATGACATGTAAAGAAGTCAGTACGCTTGCATGCACTTAGAGAAATTCGGATTATTGCCTTAGTCCAACTAATATTGAAGGTTTCAAAGTCATGTTTACACCTTAGTCAGACTGTAATCAAACTGGAGGTTTAGAAGTTAGACTAACTGTGGGGCGGCTGTGGCTCAGTTGGAAGAGCAGGTTGTCCAATGACCAAAAAGTTGGCCACATGTTGAAGTGTCCTTGGGCAAGACACTGAACCCTGACTTAGGCTTCCAGTAGGACTGACAGAACCTTAGAAACCTACTGGTGTATGAGTGAATGGGTGAATGTGAGGCTAAGGTAAAGCGCTTTGAGCACCATGAAGGTGGAAAACAACTATATAAGTGCAGAACATTTACTAACCATGTCAGATAATGTGGTTCTAATTCAGCTTCTCCATGCATGTAAACACCACCCAACCTTAGCTCAACTGCTGGCTGGCCTGGACACGCCCCCTTCAGGAAGTGACCAAAGTCACCATGACAACATGTATGTTACTGCAATAAATCAGAGCGTACAGTCAAATATATGGTCCATGTCTTCTCTGGGTGTTGTCCTACTATATTAAATCTGTCCCTTTGTTTACTGGTTGTTCTTCTACAGCACGAACTGGAAGAATACTAGCGTGACATGAACATATCTATCTGGATTTAAAGTAGTTTTAGGTCACTAGATGCATGTTCTTTTACATCAGTATTTTAGTATTTATTAAATCTGTTTTTAATCATGTTGACTGTGCATTGATATTTCATTTCTGCAGTGCATCTATGATATTTTGTGTGAAATGACAAATTATCTAGCGAGCTAGCTCAATTACTGCCAATACCTGGATGTAGATGTGCAGGTAAATGTACTGAGTGAACTCACTAAGGAGGAAGTTAAGGGAAAGTTATAGAAGTTTATAGTGGCTATATTCAATCTGAATTTTAAAATGACACATGGTAAGAGTGGATCAGTAATCCATAAATGTAAATATCACAATCATTTTGTCTAACACAAAGCCTGAAAATATTTAATCTGAAGAAGCATGAAGTTATGTAGTGTAGTAGTGGACAGAAGAACATTTATTTGTCTCCCAAAATAGGAAACGTGGGCACAAAAGAAGCATCTGAAATGCTACCAAGTCTGCCTCCTCCTCTTATTCTTCACAGCAACAAACGACGTGAGGGCATGCACCTACATGTGGAAACAAATAAAGCCATGTTCACAGGGAAGTCTGCCTGGATACTTGTGTTTACATTGACAACATTGATGAGGATGTGTCAAATCCTTTTAGCCGGGGTGTTTTCTCTCATAACAGCCTACAATTTATTTCAAAGTGAAGAATTCACAGCGATTTCCATTTCAAGTGAGGTATTGCTTTGGATTGTTGAAGGTGTTGTTTAAAGGTTCTATTACACCTAAGCTCTCACAAATCCAATCTCGCCAATAAAATATGAAGGCACAGTAACACTGAACATGTTATGAAATAAGTTCTGTTCTTGAGTGAAGAGATGAGAAAGAGAAGAAAAACTGTCCAATGACCTTTGGGGTAATTGTTCAATAGCTTCAAGCTATGAAATACAATAAATCCAAAGAGAGACCAAGCTTCATTAAAAGGTCTGGGCCAATGGCAACGGTAATGTCGGCATTGTTTAAAAATGATGGTGCAAATATTCAGAAAAAGTTTGTTTTGGGGCTTGTTTGCATTTAGAAAATTGTTTTAACACGAAAAATTGACCAATTTACCACAACTTGATAACTATAATGGTAATGGACTGCACTTGTATAGCACATATCCACCTTCATGGTGCTAAAAGCGCTTTACATTATCCTCACATTCACACAACAGTAGGTTTTTAAGGTTCTTTCAGTCCCATTGGGAGACTAAGTCAGGGTTCAGTGTCTTGCCCAAGGACACTTCGACAGCCTGAGCTGGGATGCGAACTGCCAACCCTTCGATCATTAGACAACCTGCTCTACCAACTGAGCTACAGCTAGTCTGTTAAAGCTAGTGCTGCTCTGTATTCAACATCTGGGGACACATCTGCAAGCTCCTGGAAATGGACAAAATTACAGACAGAATATACACAGGTAACAGACAGAATGCTTCCTCCATATCCATCTTTGTGTTTAATGTAAAGCATAAATGAACCCTTATTCTGCTGCATGAACATGACGACACAAGTAGGTTAGGTGGAGTCAAAAAACTAAACTAAACATTATCCTCATTTTAGTGCAGGGGCGTCAAACTCATTTCAGTTCAGGGGCCAGATTAAACCGAATTTGATCTGCAGAGGGCCGACACAGTGAAATAACATAATATAAATATTACATCAACTCTAAACTTTTCTCTGTTTCAGAGCAAAAAGAAAAAAAGCTAAATTATGTGACGAAAATGTCCATTAAAACAATGTGAATAAGATGCATGAACATTTCTAAAGAAAACTATGTGCAGTTTTAATAATATTATGTCTCAATTTATCATTTATACATGTAAATTACAATTCACAGATTACAGTAGATCAACAAAGCATGCATAAAACATTTAATAACAGATGGAATATTTAAAAAAAAATTTCCTATATGTTCAGGTTACTTGTATTTTTGTGAAATTATCATTTTAGTGTAAATACAATAAAATGACATGAACATTTTTACATTTACAAAGAGAAACATTTGGAGTTGTGAGTATTTATATGTTATTATGATAGTATTTTACTGATTCTGAGTCACTTGAGATTAAATTGGTCTGTATGTGGAACCTGAACTAAAATAATTTCCATCTTCAGTGTAATTTCTTCATTCCAGGGACCAGACTGAACCCTTTTGGGGGGGATAGATTTGGTCCCCGGGCCACATGTTTGACACCTCTGTTTTAGTGTGACTGAATACCAAATGAAAATATAATTATGATTCCACTCCATATCTGATGTTGCAGTCCAATAGATCTCATTTGGGACACATAGTATAAAACATGAAGTAAAACCAAAGTCTATGCTACTATTGGGGAAGAGAGACTCGCTAACCTGTAGAAGATGCTACTGTGTTTGATACAGCGAGCTCGAGGCGGGAAGATGAGGGCAACTGAAATTTTGGCTAGAGGTCACGGCCACACCAGTCCGATACCTGCACCGCTGTAAGCTGCTTAACTTCATTTGTAAATTCCTAGTTTAAGCTCTTCAGTTTGCAGTCATCTTCTGTAATTGCACCGTCAATATGGTTTAAATCACAGAGGTAGCCTGCTGACTTATCGTTAGTTTCATTGACCGTCATATGACACGTGATTTTAAACCCATGTGGGCACTCCTCCTTTCACAACATTTGCTGCTTGACTGGCTGCGTTTCTGATAAAAACTATCAGTAGCAGAAAGAAAAAAGTCAAAACTGCACAGCACTGCGACACAATATTCACTCCAACACAAAACCGGTGGTGCCACTCCACCCACGTCAGCTAAGTTAAGTTCATCTGGAGGCAGGGAATGAACAAACAAGTGAGTGAGTATAATAACGCTCACCTACATGCTCTTGCTTTATCTGTGCTTACTGTATGCACCGTGTTATGGCTGTGTCCAGTTTGGGACTCGTGAAGAGTTGCAACAAACTGAAGTCTTGTTTGACATGTCTTGTATGGAAATAACAAATAAACTCACCTGACAAATAAACTAACCAACCAGGACTTTGCCCAAAGAAAATGGGATTAAAGGGGATATTTTCCATCAGATTTTCACCATTTTCCACCAGTGAACACAGTTCCCTGTCAGTCACATGCTTTGGTCAAAATACCACATTGATGAAGAGAGACAGCAGCCTCTTCAACATGGAGAAACAGCCCCTTTTTAAAACACTTGGCTTTAGTTCCTCATGCTTTCATGCAAATGAGCCACAGCTGACTCCGCCCCTCTCTTTCACATTCTACCAAGAGGAGAGAATGTGGAAGAGAAAGAAATGGAAGCTGAAAAAGTTGAGGGAGACAAAAAGAGACAAAGGCACTGATGAAATAAAATCGTCTGGAGAGAGTCAAAGTGGACTGAGTTTTAAGTTTTACAGCCCCGGTGCCTTCAGGTCCTCGTCCGTTAACAGCTGCGGTGTGCGTTCGGGTCTGGTTTGTCTGGACCTGGGCCGGTCAAGACGAGCCACGGCACCATGGTCGTGGTGCCATAAATGGACCATCCCGTCACATCAACTTGGGTGAGACCGACCGCGGACCTGGATGCATGCACAGTGACCAGGGCTCAGACCCCAGTGTACAGAGAATAATGGTATATTTGCGAGTCCGAGCAGAGGCGTCTGTGACCAGTAGGTGGGGTTAGCTGAGCTGGTGGGGTTGGATGGGGTGGGGTATGTGATGTACGAAGCATAAAAAATCCAAAACAGAACATTTTCATCCCCCTCCAACAAGAAATGGATCAGGAGAAAATCAGAGTGGATGGTTTTTATTCATAATTTAAGGGTCTCCTCACACACGGACAACACAGATTTGTGTTGGAAAAACATTATAAAGCGCATTTTGTATGATATGTCCCCTTTAAAATAGTCTTAATATTCGGGGTGGGTGAAATGTGCGATTCTTAGATGCATCGCAATTCGGACATGGATGATTCTGAATCGACTGGTAAACATCCCAATTCTGATTATTCAAATCTATTCATTAGTGCCACAGACGGTTGTACATATTGAAGAACTAACAAGCTCAGTTCACATAATCGCTAGGAGTCTTTGAGCTGTGTAACTAGAGCGAACATGCAGACACATGCACAAAAACAACTGGAAGTACAGCTAAACATCAGATCTGATCAGCTACATCTAATTTCAAAGCAGACACGTGGAAAAACTTCAGCTTCTACAACATTGACAGAGGAAGTGAACTGGACAGGAGTCACGTTATATATAAGCTGTGTCAAAAAACATGAAAAGCCACTTATAACTGGATGTCACTGGTAGACGATGGGCTGTTACTGTGGCAACAAGTGGCTCTACGGACCAGAGAACAATACAGGAAATTAGGAAGCTGACACCCATATTAAAAAAAGAGAAGCCAACTGCAGCATTTATTGCCAATGATTCATGTTTAACAAAATACAATGGAAAATAATTAAACCTTTTCTTACTATAAATTTAAAAAAAAAGAGCAAAATGTACTTAAAATTAAAAAAGGACATTGTTACACATGAAACTTATCAGTAATCACTTTATAATTAAATCATAGCCTCTGAATCGTAATCGAATTGTTATGTTATACGTTGTTGTTATAGGGGCGGCTGTGGCTCAGTTGGTAGAGCAGGTCATTCAGCGGTCTGTCCACATGTCGAAATGTCCTTGGGCAAAGACACTGAGTCTCCCAGTAGGACTGACAGAACCTTAGAAACCTACTGGTGTATGAGTGTGTGTGAATGGGTGGATGTGAGGATAATGTAAAGTGCTTTGAGCACCATGAAGGTACTAGAAAAAAAACTATAGAAGTACAGAACATGTATGTGTCCAGAGATTCCCACCCCTCATTAACACTACAGGGGGCTTTGCACTGGAATGGAAATACTACTATATCTGATTCAAAGCATTGGTAGTTGCACACAAAAATCATACAAAAGCCAATAAATGTTCTTGTATTTAATGTGTTGGAAATATGTTCAACCCTAATGCAGTTACTGTAAGTAAAAGATTGAAGCATTCACCGATATAATTTTTCCCAGCATTCATTAGATTTTTTAAAAATTTATCTTGTCTAATTCTTAAATACTTATCAGAGCTCAAAGCATGTTTAACAGAGACAGTCATGTTCTCTAAATAAGGACAATTTATTTGACCTTTTTTCCTGTGAGTTAAAACTGATCTAATAAAGTGGGAAAAACATCAATTTAACATCAAACAGTTTCAAACCAGGTCCTAATGTGATATATCAAAGGTAAAGAGAATGTATTCTGTTGACGAGCACAGACAGTGATACATCAGAGAACCTCACGCAGAACATTATTAGACTGATTTTGTTTGTTCACATACATGTAGTGGATAAAGAATGCAGCTCCGATGTGGAGGTAACTTGGATGTTTCTTCAAGTGTTATTCCACTGGCAGCCATTAGATATTAGTTTCATAAAGTAGTGGATTCTATTGAGTTATGCTAAACTTCTCTCTATAAATACAGAAAACTATACTTTTATTTAATCGAAGGCTTTGATTGTTTGATTGCTTATTGTTTGTATTGGCCTTGTATTACACTGGTCTACAAATAAAATGCTTCTGGAATAAAACTAATGAAATGTTCCAACATGTGTTCAGGGCGTCCAGCAGTTGCCTAAAACAAAATTCCCTGACTTTTCCCTGACTAATTTGTCAATTTCCCGGACCATTATATATTTGTCGTCATGTATAATGCAGAAATCATGTTTAGATCCTCATATATATTACATCAATATTCTAAATGGTGACAAGAACCAAATATATAATCATCAAATCCAATTTTGCAATATCCAACATTACATACAGTCAATAAACAAACAAGCGGGGGCTTCCTCCAAACTGTAAGACCTGTCTTCCTCTGGTCCTGATGTCGCAAATGGCCCATGTCGCAAATTACACATGGGTATTTGTGGATACCAGGTATCATGTAAACAAACTGAGCAACATAACAGGACTAGAGACTGAATGAAGAGTCAACTGTGTAACTGCACAAAATGTTGCCAAAACCGTCATTAAAGTTGCATATGCGAAGTTGTTAAATCAAAAATTCCCTAACTTTTCCCTGACTTTTAGAGTTTAGTAATGTTTTCCCTGACCACTTTCAAACTTCCCTGACTTTTCCCTGACCGCTGGACACCCTGTTGTTAGTGATAAAGAAAACTCAAGTCTTAAATGTTGGTTGGATCAAGTTTCCAAGATAAGTCTGGGGTCAAAATGTGACATTTTTCGGCTAGGTTTATATGGAGATGATTGGAAGAGAAGATGTAAAACGGGTGTCTCGTCTTAACCTTTTTATCCACATTTACACAAGCACTGTCATTCAGAAATCTCCGTACATACGCGGACGCAAGAGTGTGTGGAATTGGATTGGATATTCATGCCGGGCTGTAGATGGTGACGTGATAGAAGACTTTTCTTGTCAACGTGCATGTGTAACAGAAATAATTTTGTGACTTTGACCAAGAAATGGAACTATCCACAGTAGTGGATATGTTTTCAAAACTCCACTCTGGAATGCATCCTCAGAGTTTTATGTCTTCAACCAGTAAAAACTCAATTCTCATGTAGATGAAATGCACTTCCGATAAAATATTTTGACATTTTTAGCCACAATCGTCCTCGTGTAAACAGGCTCTTAGTTCAAAGGAATATTGGTCTCAGATCTACTTCAAAACACTGTCTGCACATTATGATCCATTCACTTTACAGCAGGGGCGGACCAGTAAAATAATAGAATAGCATGTAAATAAAAAGTGTCTGAGTGCCACGAAAAGCAATATATAAATAAAATGTATTATTATTATTAGTATTATAACTCCAAACTTTTGTCTTTAATTTAGTGCAAAACACCCCCCCATTAAATTATGAAAATATTTAAAATTATGTTAAAACTATGATATAAAAAGTCAAAATGTTGAGATAAAAAGTTAAAATTGAGATAAAGTTAAGATTATGAGATTAAAAAAAATCCAACCATCATGAATCCATATATAAATTGCACTGGATTATAAGGCACAGTATTGTTTTTGAAAAAAATTTAAGTCTTTTAAGTGTGCCTTATAATCCAGAAAATATGGTACATGTACATAAACCACCATATATGTGGAATAACACACTGTCATGTGCATTAAAAACATGAACTAACCAGCACTAAAGTCATTTGTTTTCTGATTCATCTGATTAAAGTATGTAAGATTTAACACATTTAATGCCTGAAGAAGATAGTTTCTAAAAAAAAAAAAAAAAAAAAATCAAACACTGTTGACCAGTGTTATTTTTGTCTCATTTACAACTCATTCATCGTTTTCACATTTTACATTTTTGCCTCGTCATCAATAATCATTGTCATAGGCGCAGTGTGTGACCCAGTGTCTGGTCTTCAAACACACTATTCTGTAACTGGACACAACATTAAGCAAAAGAACTTTAACAAGGGGACTTTAGAGGCAGGACATTAATAGTTTATCCAAATGACTTAATCATGGTGCTTAACTGCGAACACAGGCAGGGCAGCTGCAAACACCAGATGTGACACACTGAGGTTCATCCAGGGGGACAACAGCTAATTTGTTCTGTTTTACTCATCTTAAAAAGTCAGAACAGACAAGCAAGCAGCATTTGTATAGCTGAGCTCCCAGCATGCACTGCAGCAGGAATGTCCACCAGGGGTTGGGCTCTGAAATCCCATATGGGTGCTCTCTTTATCACTCAATAATTCGATGAGGGTGCAGTGGGGGTGTAATGCATTTGACAATGAGGACAAGTTTGCAAAGGCTCATCTCTGCAACGAGACAAATCACAGTGAAGGCGAGTGCTTCTGGTGGTTAACCCATTTAAGAACAGAGACGTGTGACGGTAAATACACAGATCAAAGACATCAGACTATGACGACATCTGTCTCATATGTTGTCACACATGAGACTGCACGACATTAGAAAAAAACTGACATTGCATTTTTTTAACCCTGCGATATATATATTGTGATATGAGTAAATCATATCATATCGTATAAATCAGGAGTAAATAACAGCTGTGTGGTCAAACAGATTAGTGGTCGACACAGAACATAGGTTTCAGTGTCATCCTTCTTGTAGACAAAATAATTCAATAAAATTAATAATAAAAAATAAAATGTAATAAAATTAAATATTTTTTTTTTAAATAAATTAAACAATAAAAAAACTGCAAATAAAAAAATACATTAAAAAATACAGAGAGAAATATATATACAAATAAATAAAAAACTATTAAATAAATACAAATAAAAAAAAATAAACACAAATAAATAAAAAAAAAATTTTTTTACTAAATAAAATAAAATTCCACATAATTGCTTTTTTTCTGGAACCGAGCGTGGGTTTTGGGTGATTTTCTCTTGTTGGTTTCAGGTGATTTCCTCTTGTTGGTTTCGGGTGATTTCCTCTTGTTGGTTTTGGGTGATTTCCTCTTGTTGGTTTTGGGTGATTTCCTCTTGTTGGTTTTGGGTGATATTCTCTTGTTGGTTTTGGGTGATATTCTCTTGTTGGTTTCGGGTGATTTCCTCTTGTTGGTTTCGGGTGATTTCCTCTTGTTGATTTTGGGTGATTTTCTCTTGTTGGTTTTGGGTGATATTCTCTTGTTGGTTGCTCAGTTTTCAGTCTTGTTCCCAGTGACTCAGTCCAAACTGCTTCAGAAAAACTCAGGTTTTATTGTAATTAGATGAGACAATGTTGAGCTCATTCATCTCCTACATTAACAGGACGTGTCATGTGACTATTGCGAACATGTACATTGTGATGTCGATGCTCAAACAATATATTGTGCAGCTCTACATCAGACTCAGAATGCCAAACAGTAGGCCCAAGTCTGTTTGCAACATCATGATGTAACACTGTTATTGTGGGCGTCGTTAAACCATGGTTGGCCAAGTTCTCCTGTGCTGCACCCTCTGGTGATGTGGACCCATCTGTTCAGATCCAACTACAGTAGAACCATCCAAAACACACTCATAAAATCACCCGCCCTCTGTGAATCATTTCCAGTGACAGCTGAGTCCACGCGGGTGTTTGGACTTCTTGGCTTTTGTCGCAGCAGTGTGATACGACATGTCCTGGTAAAAACACCGTACACCTGAGTGAGGAAAAGGCCAAAGGCAGAGCAGGCGGGAACAGAACAACCAGGCAGTTTACACTCAGTCCATCCAGTCACATACCACTGCACATATGTCACACACACAAAAATGAAAAAGTGAAGGAGGAAAAAACAAGCCGCCTGTGTTTCCTTCTCTGCATCCTCTTACTATTCTGCTCTCTGGAGAAACAACTCCCTGAAGGAACTGCGACTTCTTAGTTGATTTAAAGACAATGGCCATTGAGCCAGAGGTATTCAACCTCACCCAGTAAACAACTTTGAAGGAGTTTTCAATAAGGAACAGGTCATAAGGTTCAAAATCCAAAAGTCATATTAGAGGAACCACAACAAAAACTACTCTATTGACTATTAAGAAAAGACATTGGAGTGAGTAAACATAAGGTAGGAATAATTTGGTTTTTGTTTGTAATGTTTTTGGAAATCTACTAATAAAATACTCCTGGAAAAAAAAAAAAGTCATATTACAATTAAATTTTGTTTCAAATCCATAAACCTACAATACTCCTAAATGTAGGAAATTCTTATGTGCCATTCATGTTCTCTGGGAATTATGGTACTGTATTTTCCCCACTATAAGGCACACTGTCAATGAACAGTTTATTTTTGGAGTTTTTCATATATAAGGTGGACTGGACTATGAGGCACATTAAATGAAACTAAACAGTCACAATAACTCCCAACCTTGTGGAGTTGTAACATGAAACAAAACACACTCTTATTCTGCTAAATCCAACTTTAAAAAGGTCCAAATTCTGAGATGAAAATAAATCAAAATCATAAAATAAAAAGTCAAACAATGAGATAAAAAGTCAAAATTCCAAGTTCCTAAGCACAACCAGAATTATTCCATATATAAGGCGCTCTGGATTTTCAGACGCACTGTGGTTTTTGGAAAAAATTAAAGTCTTATGTGCAGAAAATATAGTAAAAACTAAACACCGACATGGGAATGTGCACATGAAAGTGGTATTTTCCACTGGGAAACTCGTAGAAAATGTTGATACATGAGATAAGATGACCTTCAACCTTTTCGACATGGCAGCAAGCATTATAAGACATTTGAATGGTAAACAGCGTATGCTACTAAAGTGTTTTTTACTAGTACAGGTGGGTAGTTTTTTGGCATCTATGCAATGTTGCGTCATTAAGAGGTGTAATATAATACGTTACAAACATATGTCCTTTAAAGCATATGTCATTATGGTTTGTTTTTACCCATCCAGAGTAGACGCTATTGCTAACCAGTAATTTGTCTACAACAACAAAAGCTTGCTTTTTACACACTGGTAAATACCACTTCCCAACTGGAAAATATCTACTTCCTAGAGCACATGAATGGCACATTACAGAGACTGAAAATAGAACACTGGTGATTATTTTCTTAACATTAGATATTTGCCCTACCAAAAAGGTCACAAGACAGTCAAAACTAATAAAAAACTTTAATAGAATTTTCCAGATGCCACCGTTTCATTCTCACCAGGACTTCTGTTAACACAATAATGTGATAATTCTGTTTGTATCACTTTGCATGTTTCACAGTACCTCTGCTTAGTGTCACTGAAATCACATTATTACGGTTTGCTAAATCTTTAAATATACAGCCATTGGTTAGTATGTCCTCATGGGACCAAGCAATGCATTTTTGTCCTCTGTAGGGGATGAGATTTGCACAGCTTTACAAAAAAAAAAAAAAGTTGTCCACTACAGAGGACAATGCATAAAAGAATAAATAAATCTATCTGGGAAAACCTGCTGTATTATGCTGGCTCCAATCAAGACAATTATTTAATCCTTCTGATATATCCTGGTCACTCCAGTGGTCAGTTGTTCTACAGTTGTTCTCTTATATATTAATGGGTTTTGTTGTTTTAGTTCCATATTAGTCAGTTCCAGCTAGGTTTGGTGCCGTTGCTTGTTTTGAAAACATGCAGGGAAAAAAAAAACACTCTTTACACACAGAGAGAACATGAACCAGTTTGATCCGCCATTTTTTTTTTCCAAGTTTGTGCAGCAGCTACTGTGGCGCCGTCTTCTCTTGTAGATGCTAATGCTAATGATACTTCAGATTCACTGCAATGGGGGAGGGACTTAACCTCAGGGGATGACGCCAATGTCCTTGTGACGTGTAGTGGACAGGCATGTGTTGGTAACTCTGGGTGACCTATCAGATTCCAAAAGTAGCGTGGAAATGTGGTTTTCAGCAGAATGACACCTTGAAACACATTTTCCAGCTGAGTGGACATTTTTGTAACTCCATAAAAAATGGGTTCATTAAAAAAAGATTTCAATCACATTGGGGTTTTTTTTTCATGCCTAAAGAGGAATATAACACTTAGGAGAAAAACCTTGACTAAGGTTCTCATAATTCATACATCAAAGGGTTAACATGAAAAAAGTCTCAGGAGGATATGATTGCAAAGGCTGACATTAAGATTCTATTTGATGAAGTGTGAAACTCTTTGTATTTAAGAGGTTTTATTGGAAAGCAAACCCATTAAATTAAAAAAAAACATGCACAGATTTAGTCTAAACAAAGAGTTTCCATTTTTGACAGAACATCCTGTGGTTGAATGTTTATTCTATCTGTTAATGTTCAGCGTGTGCGTGCAGCTGCTCGCAGGGTGGGGACCGATGCTAAATAGCATCTAGGAAACAGGCTTTCTCTGTGGCTGATGCAACCCTGTGGCAAAACTTAGCTCTGGAGGTCGTCTGTCGCCTCAGCCAAGGCGAGGTTTCCTCTCCGGGTTTTCTCCCTCCTCCCTCTGTGAATAAAAGAGGCTGACCTCGTGAATCCTGCTGGCTGACGTAAATGGGCTGCAGTTATAGGGTGCATTCGTCTGCACTGGTCAGAGGAGCCTGGGGCCAGTGAGCCTTCTCCACAGTCCTTATTCCCCCGTGAACCTCAGAGCCCTGTTGCCCTACACAGTATTTCATCTCTAACCAATCAGGACACAGTGTTCTCAGTCTACAAGGACTTCACAATGATCTGTGAGACGAGACTCTCCTACAGGGTAGTGGACCATGTTTTCAAAAGTTGTAGGCTGCCTGCATCAGTGGAAATGTACCTTCAGATGCAGCCTGTGGTAATTGGATAATGATCCCTTGAGGGGCAGTCGTCATATGATGGAAGCAGAAAATGTAGCAGAGCTCAGACTCTACAGAGCGGAGTCATCTGAGTCGAGTAAAATGACGTAAGACCACTGATGTTATCTGTGAGAATGTGTTCAAATGGATGTTGGACAACAGTGGTTTTGATATTATCTTTACTCTGATTCTACATTCAAATATATTTTCTTCAGCACATTTGCCTTGTATCTGTCAAAAAGCTGATCAGTCAGCTGATCAACCACATGAATTGGAAATTCATTATTCACACTACAGCAAATATCACCGTAAACATGTTGAAACTGTTATGCAAGATTAAGCAACTTGCTTTTATCAAAATTTAGGAATTTCCATAAGGCTTTCTAATAGAAAAAACTTTTTTAAAGGTATCATTCCACTGAAAACCACTTTTCCATGCTCCTTTTGGAGCCAATCAGTGACGCCTCATTACCGTGTCATGGACATGTATGCGGAAGTACCAGTAAACTCTTTTGTTCAACCTTAAGTCATTTTTCTACCCTCCAGAAACAGCTTGAAACAAAGCAATGCGGAAGTTTTTTTTAAATGGAACCAACACACAATGCATTCAATAACAATAGAGAACACAGAAATATTAATGAAATAACCATCATACCTGCAAACTCATGAGGGTTAAAAAATTGCAATGCAATTTTGAGAGAATTACTTTCATTACTCAAACTATGAACAAAACTGCACAGAAACTGAACATAAATTCATTGATTGTTCTAGGTCTTTTTTCATCCTCAGAAACCCTCACATTGGCCCCGTGGTGAACAGCTCTAATTAAATCATGAAAGGTATGTGTAATTTGTTTAAACCGGGCCGTAGGTTTAATGTAGTCCGCCATGTTTTTTGGACCCCGCATCTCCCCCCGTTGCAGCCCGGGCGCACGGCGAAATCCTCCCCGTGTGCCCCGCACCGCCTGTGCATAAGTCCGGATGAGGGGTGGCACTGGCTCAAGGTTGGGGTTATAGTGGTTGCGGACCCCGGCGTTGTGAAACCCCGGGGTCCGCACTGTCCGTCCCCCGGAGAAAATCATCCCCACCGCGGCGTCCCGCTTCCCACTCCGCGGGCGCGAAGCGACCTGGCCGGCGTCCCCTGCGGACCACCGTCCAGCCCTCTCCGTCCGTAAAATTCTGCATTTTATTTTATATATGTATGTGTCTGTGTGTCCCGTGTTGTGTGTGTGTTCTGTAGTGTGTGCGCGCGTGCGTATTTTTAATTTTAACAAAGAAAAGAGAAACAAAAAGAAAAGAAAAAGAAGCTAGCTAACACGGAAATCTCCGCCGAAGCCGGGCGGAAAACTCCCGTGAAATTCAAATAAAAATAAAAAAGTGGACGACGTTTCGACCTAAATAGGTCTTCTTCAGGTCCAAATAAATAAAAACCAGAAAAAGGAAAGGGTTTTGTGGTGGTTTTCGACCAAAATAAAGCTTGAAAAAAAAATTCGGTCAGCGGATAGATTTGACGGAACAGAAATTTCATTTTTGACGGATTAAATAAATAAAAAAATAAAAAGCTTTATGCGTATTTTGCAGTGATTAATCGTAGCAGCGTAGTTTGGTGTCAAAATACGTAAAGGTCGGCAGATATGCAATCTATCGCACTCAGTTATGACATAAAACCAACAAAAATGTTTCTGGACTTACCTCAGCACACGTTGCAGTCAGCACAGCAAAAAAAAAAAAAATCTTCACAGCGCAGTTGTTCAGGTACTCCAAATCCGAGGCCGCGACAGTGAACGTGACAGTTTCGTTGGTTTGGAATGTGAAAGTTTCATACTCGCGCGTTAACGTTACGAGATCTCGCACGCGACTAGGTTTTAACTTTGTAACTGGCAGTCATGGAATGACCATTGAGAGTGTATGATGTATGTACTGTAGGCTATGTCAGTGGGAACGACAGGCAGAGTGAGACAGACCAACATTATACAATATAGCTCTGTAGTCTGTCTCTGCCTGGCCTGGCCTGCCTACCCCCCCCCCCCCCCCCCCCCAAAAAAAAAAAAACTCTTCGGATCTACACGATTCACGTAAGTGACCTATTTCAGGATCAAAACGGCGAATTTCGCCAAAAGGTGACTAGTTTGCAGGTATGAACCATGGAATGACTGAAAATATATGCTGTACAAGTCGCAGTTTTTTTCCCCTGTAGTTTGGTCGTTGGTGTGACTTATACTCCAAAGCGAATTATATGTGAAATTATTAACGCATTATTAAATAATTTCACATGTTATTGTCACACTAACAAACACAAGAGGGCGCTGTTGAGCATGATCGTTATCTGAATAAATGTTAATATGTTATGTTAACATACCAGGCACACTCTCAGTTCATTGTTTATGCATCAGGCAACGTTAGCTGAACATGTTACATTAGCATACCGTACACCTGTTCTGCCCGTTTTTCTCTATTCTTTTCTGTGTCATTATTATTATTTTAAATTGCCTTTCAAGATGAAATATCTGGTTCTTGGTGTTGGATTTTGTCAAATAATTTTCCCCCAAAAAAAGCAACTTCTATTCCAGAGTGACTTATATATGTTTTTCCTTCATTTTTTGGCCGGTGCGACTTATAGTCTGGAAAATACAGTGCTTCAAAATTCACATATATGTTACAAATACTGTATAATACTGTAAAGACTGGACTAGCAACACATCTTAAAAGAACCATGTGTAATATTTCATTATTAAAAGATTACAAAATGACCTTACATGATATTTTTATTCTTTATAAATGTAGCTCTGAAATTATGCTAATTTATTAGATTGTTACATTCAATGTATTCACACCTAAGGCCCAGAGGAGTAACCATTAAAGGGAACAGTGAGTCACCCTGTCAGTCTGCCATGATGCTGAAAACTTGGTGTACAGTGTTTGACCGAAGTGCTAGAAAGTCACAAAAATCTAACAAAAGAAACATTTATAGTCAGAGAAAGTGGAAAAAGTGATGAAAAAACAAGTCATTGTCAATTGGATACAGCTCAAAACTTAATTCTTTAATTTTAAACACTGGAACAGTAGGATTTTTTTAAACACTGGTGAGTTTGTTTCTATGGTTTATGGAAGCACAAAGTTGAACTATGTTAGTGTTGTTTATCAACTCATGGTTCTGACAAAACAGCGAAAGCTAAAATAACTATCATGAAAACTGTTAGACAACACAGTTACTTACATGAAGATTATTATTATTTATCACTTTAACTCTCACTATTTATACTTTCTAACTGTATTTAAACATTTTCTGATATTAGTTTTCATTTGTCAGAGAAAAAAATATCAGTTTCAACTCCAAATATTGGTGGCCTTTATCGGTCATTGGCCAAGGCTAATGTAAATAAATAGAGAAATAAATAAAAATTGGTATGGACTGTAAAATAGTTGATAAAACAAAGCATTGATGTGTCTTCTGAAACCAAGATTTTCTGTCCAAAACCATAGATTGTTCAGTCCCAGAAATACAAATAGAAAAGTAATACAAATACCAAAAATATCAATGAGTTTTTTATGTTATCACAAAACAGTCTTCTAAAATGCAACCAACTTTGTTCATCCATTTATATAATGGGTCACGCTGCTACAAGGTGGAATGGTTTCACCTATGTCAGGGGGGCCGGTCTGATTTTCATCACCAGGACTAAAGCATCTCCATTAAGGGATCATATTTGTGGCTAAATTGCAGAGGAAAAAAGCCCCCCATTGATGGGTGCACAGTAGCTGGCAGGTTATGCAATGGCACCAAGCAGGAGGCGAAGTCTCAAGAAATGATGTTACATAACTGACGAGGCACATTCACACAGCCCACTGGGCAGCCAAGTGGAAAACAGGGTACTCTAGCGTTGACAGAAGAGAAGGGGGTAAAAAAAAGATATTGTGTAGATGTTTGGAGCTAAAGCGGGACTTAAAAAAAAAAAAAAAACGAAAAGAATTAGAGGTGTGTGGGAAACAGTGCACGGCTTCGTATCATCGGGCAAAGGCAAAGAGGGTGAAGGTATTCTGCTTCACCAGGGGGACAAACGTGCACAGAGACAGAAAGAGCCTTGTGTGAATAGAGTTGTTGTTTCTCATTATAATGCATGAGGGACTTTGAGACTCTCCTTTTAAATAATGGTGAACCATCTCACTCCATTTCCCTAGTCCTTGTAGTTAAAAAAAATACAGGGGAAGAGGAATTCGAGGCCTGAGGCAAGAGATTGAAGAAGAGGGGATCAAGAGCCAGACAGACAGAAACTACTGAATCAAAGAGAGGAACTCACAGAAGAGCACTATTAGTCCCAATTTAGATTCTGGTTTATTCACTTAGTCGTACAAAGATGCGTTGCTCCCATCCGTCTGTGTCTGGGTCTCAGCTGAATATGGGTCTGGAGCTGGCAGATTTACTGAGCCATGCTGTGTAGTGTTCTGCATGGACTCCCTCACACGCCAACAATTCACTTCCACTGAGCATGGTCACATGTCAGCGTATAGGCCCCTTTTCCACCACAGGTACTTTTACTTTACCAGGAACTTTGAAAAAATCTCAGTATATTTAGAGTGAATTTACCCAGGTAAAGAAAAACTTTCCTTCGATCCAAAATTTTCAGTAAAAAAAAAAAAAACAGTTCCTGGTAAGGATTCAGATTCCATGGAATTCTTACGGGTGGGGCTGTGCATTTAAGAACACTAATTGGTGGAACAAACTCGCAGCGTTCCACACTTATCTCTGTATAGCCATTGTGCAGCTGCAAACTTTTTTTTTTTTCCTACAAGCTTCATTTCATTTAGGTTTTCATCATTCAGAAAATGGAGCAAAAGATGAGAAGTGAAGAGACAATTCGGTACAATTGCTAAATATGCTCTATGACTCGAGCCCAGCCCAGTTCCTGCTAACAAAAGTTCCTGGGAATCTGGTGTGAATGGGGTTAATTGTCCCTGGTGGATTCTGAGCAACTATGACTACAACAGCAACTAACAGATGTCAGACTGCAATGTGGACGCTGGCAATCTGAATTTAGCCAACCAATTAAAACATAACACTAGGAAGTCCATGTTACTGTGATCCAAGTATTTCACATCAAATCCATGGTTTATTTTTCAAAATAGAGCCGACGTGAATATATTTCACTTTATATTTCACCCTAGCTTGGCTCAGTGCCATGTCACAACAGAATGTACCTTTATGTGTAATTCTGGACTGTCCACTTCTAGTATGACTTCAGCTTCCTGGAAACCTTAGTGCAGGGGGTCTAGAAACAGTATCCAATTGTCCCTTATGAGTCCTGCTCTCACATAATGGAAACTACTTCTGCAACAAGGAATTGATTAAATTGATGCACATCAATTCTTAAAAGACTTGGCAACAAATTCAGCAGTTAAGTCACAGGGCCTTGAGCAAGTTACAAATGAGGCAAGCCCACAGAATGTGCAGTGTAACAGGAAAACACAGGGTAGCATGGCTGAAATCTGAATCATATTTTTAAAACAAGGTTAAAATTATGTTCCTGGTGACCAGAGGAGCACCGTTTGCCTAAATTGGAGTGTGCCGCATATGTATCAAAACTTAAGGCCAAAATCCAATGGCACCCCAGGTTTCAAGCACACAGAGCTGCCTGGCCAAAGGGAACATAATGTAAACTTAGTTTAGCCTATATAACCTGATTACTTCAACCCGATAGCTAGTTAGTCAGCATCATTGTAATAACAATCATCTGTTTATTAGGCCATCAGACTACTTTTACCCATCAGTGACTGGAACTAAAGGTCAATTTATGCCAGAAGCCAAGTCGTCTGCAAAGTGTCGTAGATACATCGCAGATATTTTAGAGACTTTGCGCCCACCTCCCAAAAGATTTAACCCACCGCAGATAGTGTCACAGATACATCGCAGAGACAACAAGAAAAGAGGGATCCGATTGGTCCATTCTACATCCGTTCTACACGCACTTCCACTTCCTTAATTTTCTGTCTTGTTTTGTGAACACGACAGTCATTGTTGAAAACGACTCGTGTGAAGGTGGAATGTGTGAGGAAGTGGAAGAATCTGTGAGACAAGTTTGTTCGACAACGAAAGGCCTGATGTCGAAAAGGAGTGGGGATCCAGGTGGGAAATCCTAGTGAGTACGTGAGAGTGTCCCTTGCAGTGTCTCGACGAATAACAATGCACGCCAAATTTGGCATAAATTACAAATATCTGCAACATTTTACCGCGAGGCCATGCAGAGCACTTAATATATCCAACACTAGTTTGATAGCCTATTTCCGGAGCTGGTTGAAGACAATAGTTTGTTAGTCTCGGATATAACGCGTCTAGTTAGTGGACTAGTGGTCGCGAACTACACCCGAAGCCATTGTGGAACTGTAATCATTAGGGTCTTGTCTGAGGCTTTACTGCTTTGGGTTAAATAAATATTTTTGAGAATTTTGTTTAACCAATGAATTACTTCTAACAATTAATCTACAGATTAATTAATTATTAAAATGATTGTAGGAAATAGCAAAAAAGCCGAGTGATGGTCATCATACTAGAAGCAGAACAGCCAAAAAGAGGCAGAAGCATTTTTCAGACCACCTCTGACATTTGAGAGCAAACTGCAAGATATTTATATATAAACGAATGACTGTAAAGAGCAGTCTGTTGACAAGCTCACTCTGGCTCATCCTTTCCAACCGCTTTTATTTGGATTTTCAATTTGCAAACAAAAAAGTCCTGTGTGAGAAAGGTGAAACTATGCTTATGCTTAAATTGAGGTGGAGAAGCTGATGCATAAATGAAAGGTAAAGACAAGTGAAAAGCAAATGGGTTTAGTGAATAATTTTGCATGTGTGGATCAGTGTGATATCTTCATTCAATTTTCACAGAATCAATAACAGGAATGCTGTACAAGATGGTAAACTATAATAAATCATCATCATATATGAAGAACTGCCAAAACCAAATTTAGATGAACCAGCCAAAGCTACCACCTGCTCATGTACCTACGTTATGAAGTGAAATCATGTTAAACTGTGATGAAGAACAATAAAGAATGGGAACTCTGCAGACTGAGAACTTAATTAAAATATGTTATAGGTTTAGATCAAGACATGAATAGTGACAAACCTTTTTGGTGTGCGTACCATTGGCTTCAGACATTTCATCATAAGTAATGATAGACCGATATATCGGCCGGTCGATATATCGGGCAGATATTTTCAGATATTTTTTTGGCCCCTGTATCAGTATTGGTCTGTTGCGTTGGCCAATATGCTTTTTTTCCCCTGCCATGGTTTATGGATAGACAAAAGAAAAAGAGTGAAAAAAGAAGAAAAAAGTGGGGGAGAAAGGGGAAAAAAAAGAAAAGTGGGGAAAAAAGTAAAAATAAGAGAAAAGGAGGAGAGTAACAAAAAGGAAGATAAGCAAAAAATGGAAAAACACCACGAAAAAAGAAATAAAAAAAGGAGGGAAACAGAAAGGATGAAAAAAAATGAAAAAAGAAAGGGGAAAAAAGAAGAAGAAAGGAAAAAAAGTGAAGGTGGACATTTGGTCATATTTATTACACTAACTGTCATCATTTTTATTTTCTAATTAGAAGTAAAGATTTTCTAACATTTATTATCATTTGACAGAGAAAAAAAATCTGTATCAGATCCAAATGTCAGCTTGACATTTGGATTTGACATAACGCTGACATTAAAATAAATAAATAAATTGGTATCAGAATCGACTCAAAAAAAAAAAAATATCCATGTCAGTCAATCAATAATCAAGTTTTTAAAAAGTCTGAAAAAAACAATACTTCTCAAAACAATGTCTCTGTCTTTCATCCAGATACTAGAAATCTGTGTAGTTACTGTATGTTTAATATGCCTTTACTTTAACTTCAACAGCTGCAAGGAACATATGTCTTAAGAGGCACTGAAATCGAAGTATAACCACTGAAAAAGAGCCGTCTAATAAACTATCGGACAGGAAACAATTAAAAAAAAAAAACCCTGAAACCAAAAGAATTTCTATCCCAGACTGTGGCTAACCGCTGCCTTCCGTAATGACATTTTTTTTTGAAACACGAGAGTCAAGTGTTACACTTCTTGTCTTACTTAAACGTGATATTGGGCAACACCAGCTGGATGACCAGGTGGGTAACTATGGGGTGGGCCAATCACTGCTCTACATAGCACAGCACGTACCCACAAGTGAAAAAAACAAGAGGAAAATGAGACGGGAAATAGACAATTTTCTCTACCAATAACACATGTCCTGGTGTAGATCAGAAGCAGGGTTGTTTTTTTGACTGTTCCTATGTCCCACGTGCTACTAGGGCACTCACTCTCTGGTAGTATCTGTACATGGGTATAGTCTAACCTAAACAGTGGCTTTCTACCATTAGTATTCATTGTTGTAACCTAAAAAAATGCTTCCTGTTGCTAGTATCTATTGTTGTCATTTTATTTATTTCATAGTGTGCTTGTTGATATTACCTATATGTACCAATCATGTGACCATATCACATGACTGAAGTTTTCTTGTTAAATACACCTGTGTCATCTTTGTTTTAATTAACGAAGGCCTGATGAAGATCGTCTGACTGAAATATGTTAGCTTGTCTGCTATGAATAAAGGACTTTTATCAGCATCAGACTTCCTCAGGACCTCCTCTCTCAGGGTTGTTGTTTTTTTTTTTCTTCTAACTTTATACCCCTTTATGTGTCCATTTTTTTGACTAAGAATTCTAGGAATGAATGTTCATCTTAGCCTCGCTTCTCTGCTGTGTCTCTGGAGAGTCAAAGTGGCTGAGAGGAGGATGTATGTAGGTGGAGCTGCTGAGCTCATTCTACAGTGTGTGAAATCCATCACTGACATAAAGCTGATGCTTCAGGCTGTGGGCAGCTCAAGCCTGACACCCCCCCTCCCTTCCTCCCCTTCGACCTCTCCTATGTGTCGTCACTAGGTTTTCCAACATCCCATTGCAATGACTGAAACTTCTTACTATTTTACTTTCTCCTGCCCTCCCAGGTTTTGACGTATGCTGCTAATTCCTCAACCTCATCATGGTTACTGCCAGAGGCACTCCCTCCCCACCCAAGAAGACACACCCCAACCAAAAATAACTCCACTAGGCTCAGTATGTTACATAAAAAAAATAACATACATCAACACAGAAGCAGTGACTCACTCACTCACTCACTCACTCTGCTGCAGAAAATTAGGTCTGGAACACAAATAATGGCTGCTTAAAACCTATTTGAGGATAAAATGAATCTTGTTTGCACAAAAATTATTCCACGTTAGTCACTCTTGGGACCCATAGGATGAGCAGCAGCTGTGATGTTCGCTGCTTGTGTTATGTAAGAGGACTTGCATCCACTCACATAATTGATTTTGACCCCCATGACAGCTCTGTGTGCTCTGAAGTGTAGAAAAGATCACTGACAAAGAACATTTTTTTTTGTTCATAGCATACGGCCAAATATAAACACAGGATTACCCAGAGTTCAGTTGAACGGTCGTGTAAGCAGCAATGTGAATCCAACCATAGGATGCTTATTATGCATGTGTGAAGAAGAAAAAAAAAAAAAAGATGCAGTGCAGCAACCTAAATTTTTGTTTATTTCCATGATCTAATCTTCTTTAATCCTCTGCTTTGCTTTTGTATGTCTCTGTAAACATCTGTTATAGTCTATATTTGATGGCTTCTCATAAGTGTGATTCAACGATCTTTGCTTAAGTGGGTGTTTCACATATTTGTTTACAAGGACACAAAAAGGACACGCTTTTACAGGTTTTCAACCCACTGACGCAGCATGATGTTTTACTGTGCCTGTGTGAATGGGTAATCTCAGCATATGGCATTTCTGCACTTTTGGCAAGAGTCTCCAGAAGCCAACTGCCAAGACTGGATATTTCCCAAACTCAACAAATTAAAAAACGACACAGATCGGTGTCAAAATAAAAACAAGCCATTCATCCAGTAGTGTGAAAATTGTGCAGATAGGACACAGAATTTGACATATGTTTTCACACTCAGTTGTTGAATATTTGCTCATATGGCTTTTGTTTACACTGACCCCTTTGCCTCTCTAGCTTCTGTTTTCCCCAAAGTTTGTCAATCATTAACCCTATATAGAAAATCTTTCTCCAAGTCTATTCTACAAGGAATGCTTATTAGTCCTATTATATTTTCCAATCAATAATAAAAATATATGTAAAACAAAATCTACAGCTGTACAGATAATACCTAACTACTGTGTGTACATCAAAACATATATTAGCATCAACATATAAGCAGAATATTAAAGCATTAAGAGCAGTTTTACATGTTGGTATTTTTAAGATTTTTGGAAACTCTTCACACTAAATTAAATGAGCGTATTTTATTATATAATAACTTTCCCTGCTTCATATATATATCCCAACAGAGATCATTTGTTAGCTAACTAATGGATCCATATCAACAGTATCCTGTGGCTAACGAGCGGGATCACCATCATGTGAAAAAAGTAGCTTAATTTATCGACCTGAACCTGAAAAAAAAAATGTAAAAAGCGTCTGTCACTCACCAAAATACACCGTCTTGTCACACTTGGGGCACTTTGAAGCCATGTTGTGATGTTCTCGGGCAGAGTGGAAGTGAGCAGTGAAAGTGTTTGTTGTCCAGTCAGTGTTGTCGGGTCTCCCTCCGTCTCTTCTCTCCACAGCAAGTGTCCCGCTTCGCCCACAGAGGATCCGAGCATCTATTCAGTCAAACCGAGCGTCGTTTGCATAGCCCCGCCCCCAGCCACGACGACTCAGCCTCGTGCCTCCTTCACGTGCTGTTGAAATGCATGTTACTGGGCAACCGAGCAGCGGAAACGTAAAACTCGTAAAAAAAATAATAATAATAACTTAAAAATAAATGAAATAACGTAAAGCTTTGGTCTGTAGCGTCATATGTATGTGGCTAAATGTTTTTAAAAAAGTAGAGATGTTAGAATTTTTGCGTTTTGTTTGACCTTATTTACTATTTTTTTTATTGCTTATTTTATCTGGTTTTAGACTACATTGTTTAGTAAAGCCCTTTGTATTAAGAGGAGTTTTTGTACAAATCGGTAATGATATTCACAAGTTTGTTTTGTTTAAGTGAGAAAATTTGACTAATTAATTTTTATAAATGAGTCCACAATATTGTGTTCCAGTGTTTCCACAGGAGCCCTGTGTTGAATCAGTGTTACACTGAATAAAAAGATGTCAGTCTGTAAATGTCCTATGAGTCCTACAGGAGAAGTGGGTCAGGTTACTCAATAAACTATTATTTTGTGCTGTTGGTCCCGGAGAACTTCTGTAATGATGTTAAAAATGTCTTAACAAACTATATATAATTGTGTGTGTGTGTAAGTATAAGTATATGTATACATAGGGTGTCGCATAAGTCTCCATACATAGGAATGACAAACGTTTCTTGACATAAACCATTTTTATTCATATAAAACTGAACTGACCATCAGGATGATTTCAATTCATTGCTCTTTATTCAAATGCATTCTTTGGGTTATCTGAAATATAAAGAAATACATGTTAGAACCATACAGTATATGTATGGAATGTATTATGTCTCATATATATATATATATATATATATATATATATACAAACTACACATTCAAACCACTATAAGGTAGTGCTTTGGATGTGTCAAGTAACAGATTCCTCTGGATTAAAAGAATTGAGGCTAAAGGTAAATACGCTGCAACTGAGACGTTTCACCTTTTTTCATCATCAGTGAAATAACTCAGAGGGGAATTTTTCATCTAAACTCTAAACCGTTTTTTTTTTTAATGAATGTCTGCATATTCTATTTTCCATTTTATTTTTATATTGTACTCTTTAATTTATCACTCATAAACAATTTTATTTGTGCAGCTACATTGTTACAGAAATCATTATAAACAGTGTTAGCATGTAATATTTTCTTTTCTTTATAAACAAATGTCACCCTGTGCCTAGATAATTGCTGTTCAGTAAAAGTCCAGTTTTGGTTTATTTTAAGAGAACATAAAAATTCACAACAAGTACAATTCATCCAACATTTCCTTGAGTACATTTTCACTTTTTCAAGCTTACTACAAGTTGTATATTTATAGTCTACTACATATTTCAGATAGTAAGTCTTACGAGTAGCATGTAAAGGCAACATGTCTGTCCCTGTGGGCCAGTTTTAAGTGTGGTAGAGCCAGCCCAGGCCAGGCGGGAAAGCTTTTGGGCAAGTGGTAGGGCAGTCCACCAGGGCACTTCCCTTTCCCCTTTTCCACAAGGAGTGGGCAGTGTTTAGCTGAATTACAATGCACCCTTTCAGAGTGAGTGACTTGTAGGAATTTGTTAGGCAAAGGAAGACGCTGAAACGTGGCTGGGGTGGATCAGCTTTCCTCTAAGAAGGGTTGTCTGGCTTTGTGACAAACTGGGCCTGCTGGGACAGACAGACGTGGAGCAGAAAGGAACCTCTGAATTTCTCACAATCTGGTTGACAGGTTACTGTTGTGTTTGCTCGTGATAACTAATTAAAACACTCATTGTCAAGACGTTATCAGTTCTCTAGTGGAGTGTCTGCCTGTTTCCACTGGGCCTCTTAAGTGTGGCTGAGATCATCCCTTTCACACATCAGTGCTGTCTGCTCTGTCTGCCATGCTGACACGGTGCAGATCCTCATCCAACAACACACTTGCTGATATTTCTCACATCTGTATTCCAGCTGATTAGCACCCGTCAGCATATCTGTTATTCTTTATTGAGAATAGGACAGTCACTTCCAGGTTTTTTTGGGTTTTTTTTTTTTTTTACCTCTTAAAAGGCCATTTGGAGTGAAACACTTAGAAGTTTCAATCCAGATGTATGACAAATAGACAGAAAAAAGAGACGGGAAAGTGGAAAATGAATTTATACAAATTTCCTTTGGCCGGAGGTGGGACATAACGAAGTAAAAGTACTTCCACCAGTGTTTTTTTCAAATTTGGCATCAGGATGTGACCTGGGGATACCTGATTCAAATGGGGTCACCTGCAATTTTTAATAATTCATAAAAAACAAACAAACAAAGAAAACATTTAATGAAAAAAACATACGTGAGTCACAACACATAACATCACACACACACACACACACACACACACACACACGTATATATGTATATATATATATATATATATATATATATATATATATATATATATATATATATATATATATATATATATATATATATATATATCCCACAGCTGTCCCACCCTTTGTAGATCCATGGCATGAGTGTAGAGCAGGTACTTTAGTGGAGTGTTTATTTCTCTGGAAACATTTTCCTTTTCCTCCCTACATTTGTTCATAAATATCTGTACTTCATACTCCTTACATTCTCAGAATAGACTTTTTACTTTTTCAAACTAAACAGATGTGACAGTATGAAAAATAAGTGACTTCAGAGAGAAAATGAGTGGAGGATAGAAACTGTGACTTGATAATATATGATATAATTATGACTTTTATCTAATATTTATACATTTCCTATCTCGTATTGATGCCTTATATCTCCTAATTTTCACTTTCATATAATGATTGTGACTTTTTATCTCACAATTTTGACTCTTTATCTCATAATTTTGACTTTTTATATCATAATTGTGAGTTTTTATTTCATAAATTTGATGTTTTAGCTCACAATTTTGACTGATCTCAACTTATGCATTTTTTCCTTTTAGCAGAGATGGGATGTAACAAAGTACTTTGTTAGTGTACTTAAGTAGATTAATTCTTTTAGGTACTTTATTTGAGTATTTATTTTTCTGGAAACCTTTGACTTTTACTCCCTACATTAGTTCATAAATATCTGTACTTTATACTCCTTACATTCTCACAATAGACTCAGTACTTTCTCAAATTAAACAGATGTGACAGTACAAAAAATAAGTGAGGGAAAATCAGTGGAGGAGAGAAACTGGGACTTTATATATTATAATTATGACATTTATCACAGAATTATGTGCTTCTTATCTCATAATTTTGACTTTTTATCTGATAATTATGCATTTCTCAATCTGTTAATGATGACTTTTGATCTCAATTGTGACTTTTTTTTCCCATTTCTCCTACATTTTCTGTCCATATCCAATAAACTGAGTAACTGTGACCTGTTCAAACACATTATCTACACAGTAACTCGCTTTTAAAGGCTTTATTGTTGGATACTTTTATACCTTTTCAGATTTTTACTGGTTAAATAAGTATTGTTTTATTCATGGCAACAAAAAAAAGTTGTATTTTTTCATTTATTACAATTGAGACGTTATACTTTATTACTTTTGCTTCAGTAATAGAGGAGTTGAATCATTAGTTCTACTTTTACCAGAGCATTTTTTTCCACACAAGTAGCTGTACTTCTACTTAAGTATATAATGGGAGTACTTTTACCACCTCTGACATTCACTACTGTTCTGTGTTAAGAATCGGTTCTTTATTATCATCATCATCGTCACTATAATCATTCTACTTAGATGTAATATATCTTATAACATCCTCCCTGATCGTATGACCGAGGAGCTAAAGATGAAAGATCATAAATCTGAATCTGTTTTCATTGTTACCTCCCAAACAGGATCACCACTCTAGATCAAGTAGATTTGTTCAAAAGTTTTCTGCAGTTTTTCAAAACCTTTTCAAAATATATCTTTATGCACCTCCTCACCATATGTGGTAGTGCTTTGTCACTGTTTCCAACTAGTATGACATTTGTGTTCATTCATTTTGTTAATACAGAGAACATTCAGACACATGCAATTAATTGCAGAATTTATTTGTGTTGGTTTTTATTCATTTTTACCATTTATTACTATCTCCATGTAGTATTTTTAGCCAATAATATAATATCAATGCCTAAAATGATCTGCCTTTTTTTGTTGTTTTGGCCCAGTAAAAGATTTGAAAATATGTTATTACTTTTTTTTGCAGAGCACTTTTTTTTTTTTACCTTTTCTCAGCACATATAAGGTGTTTTCTGATTTAAACCCTAAGCCTAAAATGTTCTGGACCTTTCTTCTTGTTTTGACCAACCAAAGGTTAGAAAATATGCAGCGAATGAGTCCAATTTACTTGTCTAGTCGAAGCATGAGTGAAATTACCATAATGACCCAACAAAAATTTTAATGTCAATGTCTCAAGTTTCCGGAACTGTTGGCATTTTTTTTTATAGCGCGTAAGTTTCAAGAGATACGGTCATGAGATTGATTCGTGGAAAATGAGAGCGCAGGTTATCCAGTAGGTTTATAAGAGTTAACATCATGTGTGTATTATAGTGACATCTAGTGGTGGATTTTCACAATGAATCCAACTGAATACGTCCACCTCCACTGGACCTTTAAAGGGATATGCCACCCCCAGTTCAAACTGAGTGTCTCCCTGCACCCCCCCCCCCCCCACACAGTAGAATAAGTGTGTAGGAGCATTTTCCTGGTGACTCAGCCATTGTCCAAATATTTGTGCAGTGACCGCCACTTGGTTCCGTGCGTAGCTGCAGTCTGGTGGAGTCACCAGAAGTGAATTAATCCACCCAAAGATTTTGAACAAAGTGAATTAATTTACTAAAATATTTTTCAATTACTTTCTTTGTGCAGTACATTCACATGGAGTGCAAATGACTTGGTCTAATCGATTTAGGAACTATTTTCCGGTACGGAAGAACACAGCTGACGCATACACTCAGCTGTCAGTCCTACTGGGGGCCTACATGTCTTGCCCAAGGACACTTCAACATGTGGACAGCCAGAGCCAGGATGCGAACCATCAACCTTTTGGTCATTGTCCCGACCCTCTCTACCAACTGAGCCGCCCCAACAATGCAATGTCCAGAATGTCTTGGGAAACATCCTCTATAGGAAACACCCTCCTGCTGGTGTGGGCCCCAATGGGCCCCAAATGGGATGGTCAGATGACACCCATGTGGGATGTTGTCTGTGGGTTCCATGTTGACTCCAAGCAAATTGCCCATGTGGGTTTCAGGTAGGATGACAACAGGTTTTAGGTGGGACCCACCTGGGCAAAACATAAAGGATCCATCTTGGTCCCAGCCTTAAAACCAATGTGGATTCTATATGGGGACAATATGGGCTGAAATATGGGCTGTGAACCCACTTTTCCACTACATGGTATCGGCTCTACTCCACTCTACTCCAGTTGACTCAGGGACCACATACTATTCCTTGACAGCATTTCCATACAGATGCGATCATACTTGGATGTCATTGCGAGGTGTCGTTAAGCTCGGGTTAAAATATTTGGCTGCCAGACAAAAAAAAATGCATTGATCTCAAACAATGTTGACTCCTTCTCTGTGGTGTTAAACAATGAGAACAAATGCAGACAAAAAAAGTTAAGCTCGGGTGATTTTTTATTCTTTTTTATCGGCCAACAAAGACAGAAATGTCTGCGACAAACGATGGTGGGTCATGCTTTGATAAGATAGGAATTTATTGTCATCATACAATTGTACAATGACATTTGTCCTCTGCATTTAACCCAACCTTTGAAGGAGCAGTGGGCAGCCATGGGTGACGCCTGGGGACCCACCTTCAGATGTGGACCCAGGCTCATGGTCATTTAACTGGCTGGAGGATTTTTACCCTATACATGTTTTTGGGTGATGGGGGAAAATGGAATACCTGGAGGAAACTCATCCAGAATTGTATAGATTTTAAGTATTTCAACTTGGATTTAAAACTATTGATTTTATTAAGTCAATTTAAGCATATAATTAAATCCAAAATATTCAATTATATTATTAGTTTAATTATGTTGGATCTACTTCAGATTTAGCACATATTGAGTAAATCAAAATAAATTTTAGGAGAGGGGGATACTGTCCAATATTTACTAGCTATCTGGAAAATATTAATTAAAATATACCAAATATCTGCAAAAATGACTTACTAAGGTGGAATTAATTCATATTCCTAAATATCTAGATTATATTGATTTATATGATGTTGACTTTACTGATAAAATACAATTACATTTAAATTTCAGCTGATATTATTCAAACAAAAACCAGTAAAATGCAATTGATAAATAATTAAAATGTCAACATACAACTCAACATAACAATATACCAAACTACACAATGTCCTTTATTTCATGTAGAGTTCAATATAATTTATTTAGTTAATATCAAATAAACCCAGTCATACTTCTTAGAGTGTAGGACTGTTGTATTCTAACATCATTAACACACAGAGGAGTATTTTTCCTACTGTCTGTTATGTCATTATATGAGCCTTGATATTGCTGTTAAAGAAACTGCACCAAAAAAAGACAACCATTGGGATACATGGAATAAAATAGATTGACAAGTGAGTGAATTCCATGCGCAGACAGCGTCTCTACTGTAGTGGAGTCTGTAACAAAGGAGACCAAACTCAACATATCCAGGCCATTAGTTGAACTTGTCACTGGTTTCTGATCCAGTGCTTGATTTAGACGCTTACTGTTATTCCAGAGCAGATCAAGCATCCACCCCCCCCCACCCCCCCCATGGGGAAAAACAGGAAAAGACAGAAAAGGGTCAAAAGACTTTACAAGACTTTTTTAATGTGTACTTTTATAAACTTAAGTTATAACAAACAAGGGTGGAAGAAGTCCAGGAGGTGATGAGTGATGATGTTAAAACCATATATTGTTGTGGTTCAGGTTCAGAGGTGGAAAGTAACTGAGTAAAAGTACTTCATTACTGTACTTAAGTAGATTTTTTTAATATATATTTTTAAATATATATTATAGTTATAAGACTATTATCTCACGATTTTGACTTTAATTTCACAATTGTAACATTTTATCGAACAATTTTTTACTTTTTCTCTTTTTGTTTAAATCTCATAATTCTATTATTTTTTTTAATCTCCTGGTGACTTTTTATCTTAATTGTGACTTTTTTTTTTTTCATTTTTCATAAATTTCTTGTATATAAACACAAAACCGAATAAAACACAATGTGATCAAACACATTATTTATACAATAACTCACTTTTAAAGGTGTCATTCTGCTGAAAACCACTTTTCCTTTTGGAATCTGATGGGTCATCCAGACTTACCAACACATGCTCCTTTGACAGTGGTTCATCACCTCCACTGGCTACATACTGCATTCACAGAAAACAACGAGAGGAACAAAGGACCTAGAAAAAGTCGACAGACGGACTTTAGTGTCACCCATGTGGGGTTAAACCCGTCCACCATTGCAGCGAATCTGAAGTAGCATTAGCATTAGCATCTACAAGAGAAGACGCTGCCACAGTAGCTGCTGCACAAACTGGAAAAAAATGGTGGATCAAACTGGTTCATGTGCTCTCTGTGGAAAGCACAAAACCTAGCTGGATGCTACTCTTGTAAAGGTAAACACATACAGAGAGCGAGAGGGAAGGGGCGAGGGTTCCTTCATTCATTCTGAGCCAATCAGAGACGCCTCATCACCACGTCATCAACATGTATGAGGAAGTACCGGTAAACTTTGATGTTCGACCTCAAGTCATTTTTCTACCGTGAAAAAACAGCTGGAAACAAAACAATCTAGACGTTTTTTAAATAGAACCAACACACAATGTATTCAATAACAATGGAGAACACAGTAATATTTAATGAAATAACCATGGAACGACAACTTTAAGTTACAACAAACAAGGGTGGAAGAAGTCCAGGAGGTGACGAGTGACGATGTTAAAACCATATATTGTTGTTGTTCAGGCTCAGAGGTGGAAAGTAACTGAGTAAAAGTACTTCGTTACTGTAGTTAAGTAGATTTTTTTTCGGAATCTGTACTTTACTTGAGTATTGATTTTTCTGGGAACTTTTTCCTTTTACTCCCTATGTACTTTATACTCCTTACATTTATATAAATATATGTACTTTATACTCCTTACATTTATATAAATATATGTACTTTATACTCCTTACATTTATATAAATATATGTACTTTATACTCCTTACATTTATATAAATATATGTACTTTATACTCCTTACATTTATATAAATATATGTACTTTATACTCCTTACATTTATATAAATATATGTACTTTATACTCCTTACATTTATATAAATATATGTACTTTATACTCCTTACATTTATATAAATATATGTACTTTATATTCCTTACATTTATATAAATATCTGTACTTTATACTCCTTACATTTATATAAATATATGTACTTTATACTCCTTACATTCTCACAATAGACTCGTTACTTTTTCAAACTAAACAGATGTGACAGTACGAAAAATAAGTGACTTCAGAGAGAAAATCAGTGGAGGAGAGAAACTGTGAAACTGTAAAAAATAAATAAATAAATAAATGGTTTAAATCTCAAATTTTTATAACTTTTTAAAAAAATCTCATGTTGACTTTTTATCTCAATTGTGACTTTTTATTTCATTTTTCATACATTTCCTGTACAAACCCACACTGTGTGACCTGATCAAACACATGATCTATACAATAATTCACTTTTAAAGGCTTTATTTTAGATACTTTTGAAACTTTTAAAATTTTTCCTGGTTCAATAAGTATTATTGTGTTCATGACAAAAAAAAAACGTTTTACTTTTGTACTTTATTAAAATTGAGAAATTGTACTTTTTTACTTTAACTGAAGTAGAGGAGTTGAATCAGTACATCTACTTTTACCAGAGTATATTTTCACACAAGTATCTGTACTTCTACTTAATTGTTCTTTTTGATAGTTTTATTGATTTTTGTTAATTTTTTTTGCCTATTTTATATTGTATTTTATTTTTTCTTTTACTGTGGAACTGCAAAAATCTCAGGAGTTAAAAGCTTAAAGAACTGGGAATTGAAACGTATTAATCTCTGCATAAATTGTCCAACAGAAGGATTAGTGGATGATGAAAAGAGGGATTTATTTTTGGCTCAGGAGGTGTAGTAAAGATGGTAATAAAAAAATAATTTGTAGGTTTGTAGGTAGGTAGGTAGGTAGGTAGGTAGGTAGGTAGGTAGGTAGATAGATAGATAGATAGATAGATAGATAGATAGATAGATAGATAGATAGATAGATAGATAGATAGATAGATAGATAGATAGATAGATAGATAGATAGATAGATAGATAGATAGATAGATAGATAGATAGATAGATAGATAGATAGATAGATAGATTTTCTGCTGTTTGCTTCATGCAGACCAAGCGTCACAACACACCCAGTAATAGAGTCGCATGAATTCTAGTAACACAACTGTCATCAACACTACTGACATACGTTATATAAAACCCTGAGCCTCAAGGCCGAACAGGTGCAAACGTCGCCTTCAGACCCAGACAGTGACACTCAGGGGCCTGTAGTTCCTTCCTTCCTTTTCTCTTCCTGTCAAATCCCCCTTCCACTCATTCAACACAAACTCACACATTCAAGCTCTGCAAATGCAAATGTACAGAGGTGGTAAAAGTACTCACATTCTGTACTTAAGTAGAAGTACATCACTTTGTGTGGAAAAATACTCTGGTAAAAGTAGAAGTACTGATTCAATACCTTTACTTAAGTCAAAGTAAAAAAAAAAAAAAAAAAAAAAGAAAGAAAAGAAACTACAACTTCTTAATTGTAATAAAGTAAAAAAAAGTAAAACTACCTTTTTTTGCCATAGATGAAATAATACATATTTAAGAAGGAATTTTTTTTTAAGTTTCAAAAGTATCTAAAAATGAAGCCTTTAACCCTTTAACTGTTGAGACTTTATCAGTTCAACAGTAAAAAATAAATATAATAAAATAAGCAACAAATGTTTATATATAACTTAATATTTATATAAATGTAAGGAGTATAAAGTACATATACTTATATAAATGTAAGGAGTATAAAGTACACATATTTATATAAATGTAAGGAGTATAAAGTACAGATATTTATATAAATGTAAGGAGTATAAAGTACACATATTTATATAAATGTAAGGAGTATAAAGTACATATATTTATATAAATATAAGGAGTATAAAGTACATATATTTATATAAATATAAGGAGTATAAAGTACATATATTTATATAAATGTAAGGAGTATAAAGTACATATATTTATATAAATGTAAGGAGTATAAAGTACACATATTTATATAAATATAAGGAGTATAAAGTACAGATATTACATAAATATAAGGAGTATAAAGTACAGATATTACATAAATATAAGGAGTATAAAGTACATATATTTATATAAATGTAAAGAGTATAAAGTACATATATTTATATAAATATAAGGAGTATAAAGTACATATATTTATATAAATGTAAGGAGTATAAAGTACAGATATTTATATAAATGTAAGGAGTATAAAGTACACATATTTATATAAATATAAGGAGTATAAAGTACAGATATTACATAAATATAAGGAGTATAAAGTACAGATATTACATAAATATAAGGAGTATAAAGTACAGATATTCTATAAATATAAGGAGTATAAAGTACAGATATTACATAAATATAAGGAGTATAAAGTACAGATATTACATAAATATAAGGAGTATAAAGTACAGATATTATATAAATATAAGGAGTATAAAGTACAGATATTACATAAATATAAGGAGTATAAAGTACAGATATTACATAAATATAAGGAGTATAAAGTACAGATATTTATATAAATGTAAGGAGTATAAAGTACAGATATTATATAAATATAAGGAGTATAAAGTACAGATATTACATAAATATAAGGAGTATAAAGTACATATATTTATATAAATGTAAGGAGTATAAAGTACAGATATTTATATAAATGTAAGGAGTATAAAGTACAGATATTACATAAATATAAGGAGTATAAAGTACATATATTTATATAAATGTAAGGAGTATAAAGTACAGATATTTATATAAATATAAGGAGTATAAAGTACAGATATTACATAAATATAAGGAGTATAAAGTACATATATTTATATAAATGTAAGGAGTATAAAGTACAGATATTATATAAATATAAGGAGTATAAAGTACAGATATTTATATAAATATAAGGAGTATAAAGTACAGATATTTATGAACTAATGTAAGGAGGAAATGTCAAAAGTTTCCAGAAAAATAAATACTCAAGTAAAGTACAGATGCCTAAAAAATCTACTGAAGTACAGTAATGGAGTACTTGTACTTAAGTTATTTCCCACCTTTGTAAATGCAGCCATAATCCACACGAGTCACGTGACATTTGATTTGCAGTGAGGAAGCCATGGAAGGGGTTGGTGTGAGCCCAGCCCAACACCACAGCAGTCTGTTCCATGCCTCAAAACGGGCACAAATGAAAGAATCAAAAGGCAACCAGATGATTTTGGGGCAAATTTGGGGCTTCAGAGGCATCCATTTAAAATGTACAAGCACATCATTTAAACAACCACAGACAGCTGCGGAATTTAAGCAAATGCAAAGACATAGTGTTTGCATGGTTGGCACGTGGGTCTGTCTACGAACATGTGCATGTCTGTGAATAAGCCAGAGAAAAAAAGCCTGAATTAATTATTGAAACGTTCCCACAGCACATTCACAAGCAGGACAATTATTTTAGGAACAGAAGGCTATGTTTAGCATTACTTAGAGATAAGAGTGAACTTTGAGCAGATAAGAAGGTAAATGTTGGGTGACAGGCAGACAGGGTCGTCACTTTGGGTTGAATACATGCATTACCTTGTGGTTAAAAGTGAAAGGACAACATGTCTGTTTATATCTGCCCTGTTCTTTTTTACAGGTCAACAAAAAACAATTATCACAACTGTTTAAACAAGTGGTTCCCAGCACAACAACCCTCTCACACACATTTGACCTGATTTTCCCTGTCACTTATCATTATGAAAACACTTTTTTTGTGACTGTGACCTTGACCTTTGACCTGAACAGTTGTTTTATTTCAAGTTGTTATGTTGAAAGTGTTGATTAAACATGTTAAGTGCATATATATTCATGTTTTTGCATATATTTACCTCTGCCAAGGAGGTATATTTGTTTGTCTGTCTGTCCGTTATTAAGCAAGATACTTCAAAAAGTTATGGATGCATCATAATGAAAATTTTATGACGTGTTGGGAGTGTTGCAAGGAACAAATTCTATTAGATTTTGGTGATGATCTGGAAGAGATCCTGGATTCTAGATCACTTTGAAATGTATTCTCCATTTAACACAATTTAAAATTTCAAAGTGATCCACAATCCAGGATCTTTTCTGGATCATCACCAAAATCTAATCATTTGTTCCCTGGGACACCCTCAATACATCATGAAATTTTCACCAAGATCCATCCATAACTTTTAGAGTTATCTCGCTCTGTGGCATAAACATAACCTCTTTGGCGGACATCTCTTCATTCAGAGGGGGGAGGTCTGCCTTGGCGGAGGTTTGCACTCTCAGAGTGATTTTCTAGTTTGGATATAAAATATATAAAATATCCAAACTAGTTTCATCATGTTTCATAGTGTATTTTTGCATATTTTGTGGGAAATTTGTGTTTTCACTTATTGTGAAAACACATTTTTGGTGACTGTGACCTTTGACCTTTATTTACCAACATTTCATGGAATGTATTCTGGACCACCTTGTACCGTAATGATGAGATCAGGCAAATTAGGTAAAATATGTACAAAGTGGGCAGGTTTTGTGGCACCGAGCATCACTTGTTTAGTCTATATTTAGATAAAAAAACAAAACAAAAACAAAAAAAACAAATAAAGTAATTTTTGTGGAAATGGGCTGTATTAAGTGCTTGTCTCCATGACACGATACAAACAGGTTCAACAACATGTTAGAAATAAGCCAAAATAAAAGCACAAACTACAAACAAACTGGAATTACATAAGAGTTTAGTTCAATAAATGTCCAAGTAATTTGCAGGGTAATCACACTGGCACCAGTTGGAGCTAAGCTGTTATGACGATGTATTAGGAAGCTATTTTAAAATTTTTAATGTGATAATCACTCAGCTATCCGGGGGAAATTGATGCTCCTATGTGTTGACAGCAGGATGATTACCACCAGTTGAATCTCAGTCACATACGCATTGACTACTTTAAACCTGGTCTATGTTTAATTGACTCAGTGGGACTTCTGACCTGGCCCTGAGTTGTCTCATAGACAAAACAGCAGCCTGTTTACAGTATCTCTAAGAGCACATGAGAGCACTGACGGTTTTATTTCAGCAGTTGACAGTCAATTTTTAAGTATTACACTCCCTTTGGACCTTAGATGGGTTTGCATTCCATAGAAATGCCATTTTTAGTGGCGTGGGTGTAATGTTTGACTTTACAAAAGTCTTAAACCAGAGGTACTTAAACTTTTTTTATTTTTATAGAGGGCCAAATCTGATAATGTGGAGATTACCAGGGGGTAGTAGTCCCTTCTGACATTTTTTTAAACATTAAAAAATTACATATAAACTCACTGGTCTTTTATCTTTATTGTTGCAATATAATTGTTTAAAATGGCAATGGAACCAAATCTAGGCCACTCAAGTGTAAAATAAAATAAAAAAAAATCTGTGATAAAAATCTGAACCTCATGTTCATGTTAAACATGACTTATAGGAAGAATCATTTCTCATATATTACTAAGTAATGCAAAGTCTGTTTACATTTAAACTCAAAACATATAACTTTTGTCTTTTAAAAGATAATTCAAAAAGTATCATTCATGGCAACCTACGAGGTTGCCATGGTGACGGATTAATTTAACTCACTTCCTGTTAGCTTGGCGTGTGTTAGCATGTTTTGTCTGGCCGTGTCTCTTTACATTGAATTAAACAAGGCAGCAATCTCGGGACGTATTAGACAAACACACGCGCCTTAATTATCAGATGAAAAATAATTACATTCTGTCCTGGAAACTACGGCCATCACTGTCAAATGTCCTTTTTTTTTATTTATTTAGAGGCGCCATTAATGAGAATAATCAGATAGAGTGAGAGTGGTGCTGCCACCATCAGGTTAAAAGAGGAACTGCATGTATAAACTTTTATTATTTATTTTTGTGTCGAACAGTCTGAGCAGGACAGAAATAATACACTATAAAAGTCAAGCTGCAGGGCCGTATGAATTCTGACTATGGGCCATGATTGGTCCTCAGGCAGGACTTTGACCATGTCTGCTCCAAGAGCACATGACAACATTGACGGTTTTATTTCAACAGTAGATAGTCAATTTTAAAGCATTGCACTCCCTTTGAGACATAGATGGGTTTGCATTCCATAGAAATGCCATTTTTAGTGGCGTGGGTACACAGTTTGACTTGGCAAATGTCTTAAACAGTCACTGGTTTGACTGTATGCATGTCCTTGTCTAATCTACAAGTCTATTTTTAGCCGGTGCATAGCGTATATATTCAGTAAATCTGTCAGTTATGTTTGTTTACAACATGAAGTACAGATGAGGGGCACTGCTGTTGTGCTTCTGGGCTGTAATAGAGGCGTGGTACTGATGGTGAACCCAAACCCCAAAGGCCCCTGTGGAGGTAGGGTGCGGTAGAGGCAGCTGTCAGAAGTTTGGGGAGGTTTTGATCTTGGTATCATCATGTTCTGTGATCCTCCCTCTCACAGAGCTCCCTATCATTTCTGAGGGAATCTCTGCAGTGATGCTCATGGGAGTTCAAATGTAAATAAAGGCATGGTCATAACCTTGGCGGTAGTACATAGAAAACATCTTACATCTACTCAAGCACTGTAATCAAGTACAGATTTGAAATATACTGCTTGAAGATTTATATTTGATTAAACTTAATGCTTCTACATGAACTTGTTATCAATGTTAGCAGCTTTTTAGATGAAAACACAAGCAGGTATGGAGGTATATGTTGAATCATATACCAGGCTTTTCAAATATAATACGAATGTAAAACCAAGAGGTGGGAAGTAACTAAGTAAAATGACTTTGTTACTGTACTTAAGTAGATTTTATAAAATATCTGTACTTATTGAGTAGCTACTTGTTTTTATGACAACATTTCATTTTTACTCTCTACTTTATAGTTCATAAATATCTGTACTTTATACTCATTGCATTCTCAGAATAGACTCATTACTTTTTCCAACTAAACAGATGTGACAGTATGAAAAATAAGTGACTTCAGAGGGAAAATCAGTGGAGGAGAAAACTGGGACTTTATATATCATAATTATGATGTTTATCTTATAATTTTGACTATTTTTTCCTCATCATTTTAAAAATCAAATCTCATCTTTGACTTTGTTTAAAATGTTTTTATGTCAATTGTGCCTTTTCTCCTCATTTTTCCTAAATTTCCTGTCTATACTCACAACCATGACCCAACCAAATGCATCAGTTACACAGTAACTCACTTTTAAAAGCTTTATTTTTTGATGCTTTTAAAACTTATATGGTAAGTGTGATTTCTTTCTTTCTTTTTATGGATTAAAATGTTATTTAATGTGTGGGGTGTGGTTAATATAATAGTTTTGAGAGACAAAGCAACAAATGACTCAACATTTTAAATGTCAGGAGAAAGACCTAGCTGACCTTAAAAACCGTAAAATAAAATAATATAAAAATTAATCAATCAGTCAAACTCTCACAGTATATGTAGTGTATATTTGTGTTTAATACCTAAAACCTAGTACAGATAAAACTTAATAACTGAGTGAGTCATAGTGTAACTTAAATGAATGTGTTAATGTCAGATAGCTTTATGTCACCAGTCTGTATTCCTGTTCATTTTCACAAAGCTAAATGTCACTGAGGAAAAACATTTTGTCACCACATGTCTTGTCTTTTCCCTCTCTCACAAACTGAACCCTGCATGGATCCTGCTACATACTTTGGAAGGACACAGAAATATCTTCTTGCTTCCAAAGTTGTGGGAAAATAATGACATCATTTACTTTCTGGAAGCCATGTTTTGAGAGTTCTTGCAGCTTGCTCTGGACAGACCATCTGGACATGAGCGTTTTCCTGTACAGTGTCTCACAACTGTTATTGAGAATGGTCAGACATTTTCTACAGGTTTGGTTAATGTGCAAAAAGGGAAACAATGTCATTTCCGCTTTTCCACTGGCTCCAACAGGATAAGGAATGGATAACTGCTGCTTTATTTGTCCTTTCTGTCAGATTCCCCACAATGCATAGCAGACATAATGTATACGATAGGGTCCTATGAAAAACCCCCCAGACGTTCTATGCTTGAGTTTCTTCATCATGAAGAATCCTGGCTGTGTTCTTGTCCAAACAGATTTCTCAGTTCTTGCAGAGTATGTAACATGTTCTAGGTTCACTGCCCCGGCAATTTTGTGACTTTTTGTTTTTGTGACAAAAAGAATGAGTTTCATTCAGTTTCTTTCTGACCTGTAGGAAAAACAACAAATTATATTTGGAGAAAAACTTTATTTGAGGTGTATTTTATTAGTGGATTTCAGTCCAATGTATTTTCTTAATGGTCACTTGTGTCACAGTAGTCACTTATGGATGAAATAATGGTTCCTCTAAGTGTCCACATTGTGTCTTCTGTCTCCTATGGGGTTCTGATCCACTCTTCATGGACCAAAGCCTCCAGCTGAGTCTGTTTGGATGATCTCCTACCATCACTCTGATCTTCAGGTCCTTCATAGGTTCCCTACTGTAGATGGTTTAGCTCAGGACTTGGACTGGCTCATGTCCTTGAACCACTACTGCACTACCTTGGAGGTCTACTTGGGGTTAGTGTCCCCAATACCCTTGCCTCTCCTTTTTGTTTTTAAAGGGGGGTAATGATGTTTTTATATATCATCATATAATGTTCTAATAATTCAATCATGTAACTTAGTGTCATTATTTATGTACTATGTCCCATTAGACTTTTACTTGTTTAATTACATTATTAATTTGGTTAAGTAAAATAAATAAATAATTCTTGCACTGCCTACTGCTTCACATCTTCCTTTCTACATTATTGCTCTTCACTGTAAAACCTCTGTCTAATCCAAGCTTTTTTTTTGTTGCTGAAGTGTAAAAGATCAGTGGTCAATACGTCTGATCAGTGATTCATTGCTTGTGAAGGGTCTGTCTTGCTCAGCACAAGTATAATGACTAAATGTGCAGTGTAAGTCTCATTCATCAAGTGCCAATCAGTGGAGAAGCCAGTCAGTTCATACACACACTCACAACCTGTCAATCACCTGGACTAGTTTAGCTTTTTATTAGGGCGGTCAAATGATTCTTTTCTTAAATCATATTAATCACATGGTCACTTTGGATTAATTTTGATTAATCACACGTAATGTTACACAACTGTTCTGTCTCAGTTTTATTTATTAATTATATTAAATTGTCACCAAAAATGTGTTTTCACAATGTTACTGTAAGAGATAGGGCAACTCAGGTAAAATGTGCACCACTTGTTTTAATTTATACTTATTAAATCACAAAGTGGCCAAATAGTTTGCACTATTGGTGTGCCATATGAAATTATCCTTGCTGGGAATCCCCAGAAGAAGTTGTTTTCACTTTTGTGACAGACCATGTCATATCTGTCTGCAAATAATATCAGTCTCAGTGACAAGGTCTTGCCTTATTGGCCTTTCTGGAGCTCAAAAATACAGCATAAAGAAAAGTCCCTACCTCAGCACTGAACAAAGGCTCATTCACAGGAGCAGGGGGATTTTCAATGGCCCGCTCAATATTCTTCTGAGTCAAACTGAGGTAAAATTCAGAATAAAGATTTCCCTTCAATTCCATTTAGAAATAGTGCCACTTGAGGTCCATTATTGAACAATACTGGTTGTGAGAGCAGTGGAACCAAAGCTACCCAAGCTGTTTTAGGAACATGTTAGAACCATTATAACAACTGATACCAAAGATAAATGGACTGCACTTATATAGTTCTTTTCCACCTTCACAGTGCTCAAAGCACTTTACATTAGCCTTGCATTCACCAGTAGGTTTCTAAGGTTCTGTCAGAACTACTGGAGGCCTAAGTCAGGGTTCAGTGTTTTGCCCAAGGACACTTCAACATGTGGACAGCCAGAGCCAGGAAATGAACCACCAACCCTTCAGTCATAGGACAACCCGCTCTACCAACTGAGCCACAGCCGCCCTACAGCCAAAAGATAGGGAATAACTTTTCCCCTGGTGAAAGTCACTGTCAGTACATTTACCATATTTTCCAGAGTATCAGTCGCTCTGGAGTATAAGTCCCAGCAGCCAAAAAATGCAGAATAAAAAAGGAAAAAACATATATAAGTCACACTGGAGTATAAGTCGCATTTTTTGGGAGAAATTTATTTGATACAATCCAACATTAAGAACAGACATTTCATCTTGAAAAGCAATTTAAAATAAAAATAGAATAGAGAAGAACAAGCTGAATAGGTGTACGGTATGCTAACTTAACACATTCAGCTTATGTTACATGATGCATAAACAACAAACTGAGAACGTGCCTGGTATGTTAATGTAACATTAACAGTTATTCAGATAATTATAGCATAAAGAACATGCTCATGCTCAACAGCGCCCTCTTGCGGTTGTCAGTGTGAAAATAATATGCGAAATTATATAATAATGTGTTAATAATTCACATATAAGTCACACCCCTGGCCAAACTATGAAAAAAAACTGCAACTTATAGTCCGAAAAATACAGTACATGCACATCTAAGTCCAGTTTTTGGCAGGAATCGATCGAAGGACTGAACTGGAGTTCAGTCAGTTTAGTTTGTGTGACATTCACAGAAGAGAATGGAATTATTGTTCCACTCCCAGACACTAGGTGGCACTATACACCCTTTTGCATTGGTATTCTAGTTGGCGCAATTGAAGAAGAATAATCAGTAAATAAAGGTGTCAGATTTGAAGCAGACATAGTAGAAGGACAACACCACCCAGAGAAGATATGGACCACAACCATGAAGATATGGACCACAACCATGAAGATATGAACCACAACCGTGAAGATATGAACCACAACCATGAAGATATGGACCTCAACCATGAAGATATGGACCACAACCATGAAGATATGGACCACAACCATGAAGATATGGACCACAACCATGAAGATATGAACCACAATCATTTAGCATCTCAGTTTATTTGGTACAAACTGTTTAACCCCAGATTTATTACAGTAACGTACATGTTGTCATGGTGACTTCCTGAAGGGGGCGTGTCCAGGCCAGTCAGTAGTGGACGTTGAGTGGTGTTTACATACAAATTCAATTACAATCGCAGTATAGTCCAACTTCTCAAACTCCAGTTCGATTTCATTACAGTCAGTTTACACCTTTGAAAACTAAAAATATTAGTCGGACTAAGGTAATAATTCAAATTTCTCTATGTGCATGTAAACACACTCAGTACTTTTACATGCACTTAGAGAAATTTGAATTATTGCCTTTATCTATCTATCTATCTATTATTTTCAGACATACTATTTTATAGTCTCATTTATAGTATCATAATCAATTTGTTGTGCATTCAGCAGAACAATATTATTGTGTTTTTATCTTGTATTGCATTGGGAGGGAGGGGGTTGTTCAAACTCTTTGTACAATGAGTTGTACTCATTGTAACATGAGTACAATGACAGTAAAGGATATTCATTCATTCATTCATTCATTCATTCATTCATTCATTCACAGTGTCTGACAGTGGAACAATAATTCGATTCTCTTGCTTACATGTAGACTTCTGGGAAAGTCCAGTTAAGTACTTAACCAGAGGAAGGCAATAATTCAAATTTCTAAGTGCATGTAAATGTACTGACTGTGGAACACACAGCACATCATTGGTGTAAAATATTAAAGTGATACCAATTACCAGCTCCTTTCTATATTTTCACTTCAGTCAAGCGTACATACTTGAGAAGTGTGAAGTATGTCTCTATTAACTTCACTGTGGAGAATAATTCTGTTATGGAGGCTTCAGATGAGGCACAGTATGTCGTAGTCTATAGCAGGGGTGTCAAACATGCGGCTCGGGGGCCAAATCCATGGCCATGGCCGTCCCACGCTACACGCTAATATAACATTTTATAGTGAAAAGGTCAACAGCCTATCCTATAACTGAGTCGAAATATCTTTCAGGCTTCCTGCAGCCCACCTGTGGAGTTTGTGCCCAAACCTACTATATATTGTATGCATTGACATTAACATTACTTTTATTAATATGTGCTTATATATACTGTTCTGTGTTTCTGTTTCTGAACACACTGTAATATTGATCAAATAAAACACACAAGATGGGTCAACTCACATTAACCTTTAGTTAAACAGTTCACACACACACAATCATACAACTCTCCAATTACCATGAATGCAAATTATAATGAAAATAAAGTCCAAAGCTATACTGCACATGGCCCTGTTGTGATCAAAATATATGATCAACAATTAAAAAAACCCCACTTCCTACAGTAAAAAGGTCAGCAGGTGGCACATTTTAGACAAATATAGCTAAACTAAAAATAAATTGAAATGCTAAATAGCAAAAAAGCAACAATAAAAGCGCAATATAAATCCAAAATCCAACAGAAATACAATTATCTATTTTGACCCAAAAGTCTGATCTAAATTCCAAATATATAACATAAATAAACCAAATCCTAAATGCATGTGACATTGTTGCTGCAGAAGTGCTAACAGCAGAGCTAAAAGCAGTGCTAACAGTAGTGCTGACAGCAGCACTAACAGCAGCGCTAACAGCAGAGCTTACAGCAGTGCTAACAGCAGTGCTAACAGCAATGCTAACACAGCGCTAACAGCAGTGCTAACAGCAGTGCTAACAGCAGTGCTAACAGCAGCGCTAACAGCAGCGCTAACTTAGTGTACTTAGTGTGAAATTAAGTGTTCCAGAAGATAAATATAGGGAGTCAGACTAAATATTACAATTAAATACTAACCAGAAAATTAATGGGCAATCAACTACATGCACCTTCAAAAATGTTCAAGTAAAGAAAACTGCTTTCAAGTATAAATGAAGAGCTGTGTTTCTTCAATTTAGTTGCATGAAAGTAAATTATATTATAAGCTCTAAATCAGTTTACAGTGTATAAAAGTTTGGAGGCTATTCATCTTCCATAAATACCTAATTTTCATCAAGATGAAATTTATAAAATGAAATCAGCAAATTGGACACAACACCCAGCATTCAGCACCGAGTTACATGGCATGAAATCAACATATGACTGATGTGTCTGTAACTGAAGGTTGTTTTTAACTGTTAATGGTTTGTTTTAAAGATTGAGGCATGTGTTACCCCATGTGATCACTCCAGTTTGTCTGGGAACCCTGAGAGATGAGATGAATGGTGAATAATGAGATATAATATTGTCTTAGGTTCAAATTATGCTCATTTTTCTCAGATAAATAAAACTAAAAATGCACTCAGAGCACAAACACCAACAGTACTCTTCTATTCATATCTCAATTATTATTCAACCACAAGCAAACCACTAATTATGAGCTGTGTTTTCTTCTTTTGTGTTATTTGACACAACTGAGTAAACCAACTGAATGCAACCATGGTGACCAAGGTCTTTGCTGCCGTTCGTCATTGACTACCACTTAGCTTTTTTCAATTTAAAGGTCCAGTGCATAATATTTAGAAGCGTTTGGAATATGGCTGCACAATATCAGAAAAAAAGTGATGTTTTTTTTTAACCATGTGATATAGTATATTGGTATATGAAAAAAAAATCCTCAGGTGTTTATAACAGCTGTGTGACAATGGCGATGCAAACGGTCAAACAGATTAGTGGTCCACACAGAACATATGTTTCAGTATTATTCTTCTTGTAGGCGAAATAATTAACTAAAAGTAATAGTTAAAAATGAAGAAATAAAAGTAAATAAATAAAATAAATGAATAAAAATTAAAAAAATAATTAAATCAGATTAAAAAGACAAACAAATTAATAAATAATAAATAAAAATAAATGAATAAAAATAAATAGAAAATAAATAAATGAGCACATAAATAAAAATGACAAATAATTTTTATTTTTTCTTAAGTATTCATATAATGCCTAATCTTGCCACTATTTTGTGCCAATCTCAAGTTTCTATGACAACCAGTTCTTGAATTAGAGTCAACAATGTGATTTTGACCTTTCTGCTAAATGCGACATCGACCTTTTGCAATATTGATCATTTCTTTATATGTTTATATATGTATCAGTGTGTGTAATATTATGATAATATATCCAGTATTGATTAAGTTATAAGTTATTAACCACTATCCCCCTTATAATTGAACTATTAGATAGATTTGGAACTTTCTCAGGATATAAATTGAACTACTCAAAAAGTGAATGCTTTTTAATAAACAACCCAAACACACAAATCACTGATGGAGACCTTCCCTTTAAGGTGTCTGGAGGTAGCTTTAGATACTTAGGGGTGAATATCTGTAGCCATTTTTAAAATTAATTTCCTACCCTTAATGGAACAGATTAAGTTAGATTTGGAAAAATGGAAGAGACTACATTTAACAGTTGCAGGTAAAATAAATTGCATTAAAATGAATGTGTGTCTATGCCTTTTGTATCTTTTTCAATGCCTCCCCATTTTTCTACCAAAATCATACTTTACTACAGCTGATATATTGATTTCTTCCTTTATATGGAATAATGGAATTCCCAGGATCAAACGTCATTTTCTACAAAAGGGACAGATATGCTGGTGGACTAGCTCTTCCAAATCTCAGAAACTATTATTGAGTTACCAATAAACAGAAAATGATCCTATGGGTCCAACAGCCATCACTTAATTGGTGTGAGATGGAAGCTAGTTCATGTCCCTCCACCTCACTTGTGGCATTGTTCACATCCAAACTACCCATTCAACCTGCTCAATACACTTCCAACCCTATTGTTATTACCACCTTGAGGATCTGGTCTCAATTTAGACTCACATTTGGACTTAAGGGGGCATCTAACCATAGCCCTATTTGCAACAAGCACCATTTTGCTCCCTCCAGTGTGGATGCTGCCTTCTCCATTGTTTAAGAGATCTCTATATTGATAATTCCTTCAATAGCTTTGCCAAACTTTGTGAAAAAGGTTTAATCTCCCACAATCACATCTTTTTCATTATTTTCAGATTTATAACTTTGCTAAGATTAATAATTCTGTTTTTCCAAATACCCCACCTCAGAGTCCTGCACGGTTCTGATTTTGACATACCGCAACCTCCCGTACCCGTCATGTTCAAACCCGTATCTGACCTGTTTTCCAAAAAAAAAAAAAAAAAAATCCGCACCCGAACCGACCCGCTATAAATGAACCTGATATCCGACCCGAACCCAGAAGAAAATGTCAGATAGCCAAACTTAAATACAAACATTTATTGTCACGAATATACTGAACAGTGACATAGCCAAGGCAGAGCCAAATAAAAATAATAAAACTCAAAAAATAGTTTTATCCGTGAGCTCACACACACACACACACACACACACACACACACACACACACGCTTGAAAAACGCATCAAGAAGGAAGCCGAGAGGAGGCAGCTATACAAGTCCAAACTAAAGAACCGCAAATTAAACCCGTGACCACCCACGTCCGACCCGAACCGAACCCGTATCCGACACAGCACAACATTTTTCACCCTTTCGTGAAAATCTGCGGTTCACCCACGGGTCACCCGCGGGTACCCGAACCCGTGCAGGACTCTGCCTGGGTGATCACACAGAGAGGAGGTTATGTGGAGCAGAGCAGAGAAGCAGAGTAAATATAAATGTTTGACATTTTATTTTGGTCCATTTATATGCATATAAGCATGACATTGATGTGAAATGTTTTTTGTTATTCAAATGCAGTTTAGGCCAGGCGCTTGTGGCCTTCATTATGTTATTGAAGAGTTTGCACCCTTGGTAGGCGGAGCGAGGTTGGTTCATTCTCTTGATATTTGTGTGTGTGTTGCTTTAATTAATTGTTGTTTAATCATATACAAAAATGGATGATGATATTGGGAGTGTTTATGGTTGGATGTATAATGAAGTGTGTGTTTTTAGAGAAAACTGAACTTTGTACCTATTAATATTGTTATGTGTTTTTTAGTTTCACAGTGCTTGAAGATGCAATAAAGTTTGTACCGGTTAAACTCTACGCTGTCTCATTGATACCAAGGGCTGCTACAGAGGTATATATTCTGGATATGAGGCCTCTCTGGTGGCTGGAAATATCCAAAATTAGGTCAACTATTGAATCAGGTGGGGCAGAGTCCTGCACGGGTTCGGGTACCCGCGGGTGACCCGTGGGTGAACTGCAGATTTTCACTAAACGGGTGAAAAATGTTGTGCTGTGTCTGATACGGGTTCGGTTCGGGTCGGACGTGTATGATCGCGGATCTAATTTGCGGTTCATAGGCTAAAAACTGTTCTTTACTTTGGCCTTGAATAGTTGCCTCCTGTCGGCTTCCTTCTTGATGCGTTCTACAAGCGTGTGTGTGTGTGCGCGCGCGCGCGTGAGCTCACGTATAAAAATGGTTTTTGAATGTATTATTTGTCTGCTCCTGTTTAACAACATTTTTATTTGGCTCTGCCTTGGCTATGTCACTGTTCAGTATATTCGTGGCAATACATTTTGTATTTAAACTGACATTTTCTTCCGGGTTCGGTTCGGATATCGGGTTAATTTATAGCGGGTCGGTTCGGGTGCGGATTTGTAATTTTTTTTTCGTCGGAAAACGGGTCGGATACGGGTTTGAACATGACGGGTACGGGCGGTTGCGGTTTGTCAAAATCAGAACCGTGCAGGACTCTGCACCCAGGTAAGTATGGCAAACCAACACAGGTGTGGCAATCAGCACAGGTACACAGCTTGTGGATCACCCCAGAACATGAATGGTTCATTCAATTTACTCAACTGGCCACTAACAAGCTCTATATCCCAATTTACAGAGACCCCACTGGACAAAATAAAAAGGGACTGGGAGGAGGAAGTAGGTAGCCCTATAAATGATAGTGACTGGGCAGAAGCACTCACCAAGGTTAATGGGAGTACATCTTACACGAGGTTTAATACAATTTAAAGTAACTCACCGTGTTTACATTACCAATCGTAAACTTTCTAAAATAAATCCCAACGTTGAAGATGCCTGTAACAGATGTAACTTATCTCCAGCAAACGTGACACACATGTTCTGGTTCTGGTTCACACATGTTCTGGTCTTGATTACTGGACAAATATTTTCAATCATATGTCCACATTTTTAGATTTCACACTGTTTAACGAGTGTAGAAATTGGTATCTTTGGGATAATACCAAATCATGAGAATTTTACAAAGAGGGCAAAGTGTGTCATTGCTTTTGCATCCTTACTGGCACGGAGAAGAATACTCCTAAAATGGAAGTGGCCGTATGACCCCACGGTATCCACTTTGCTCAAAGACCTTATGACATTTCTCAACTTAGTAAAAATTAAATATAACTTGAGAGGTGCTCCTGAGAAATGTGACTTAGCTTGGAACACAACATTAGAATACATTAGAGAATTAAAAAGTCTTGAAGAAAATTAAAAATCCTACATCTGTCCACATACCTTAAGATGCTCAGTACATAACTGGACTCGGCTGCTTTATTACCTTACAGACTATCTGTAACCCCCCCCCCCCCCCACACACACACACACCTTTTTTTTTTTTTTTTTGCTTTTGGGTGTGTGCATTTGTTTTGCTCATTTTATTTGTGTGTTTTGATGGGTGTTTATATGTACAATTGAAAATTCAATAAAAAAATATATATATATTTTAAAAAGTTATAGTGTGATATGTCTATGCTTAACACACACAAACAGTGTTACAGAAGTTAAGTTTGCAACATGTCACCTTTGACCTCCAGAGATCTCAAAAACTATTGGCTATAGGGTAATAACACCAATTATGAGAATTGTAAAAAATCTTCATTCCTAATTGTTTGGTACCAATCTGAAAGTACTGTAACGCTCTGTTATTGAGTTATAACCTATAATGTGATTTAGACCTTTTAGTTAAATATGACTTTAACCTTTGACCTTTACTCATTGCATCTGATGCACATTCGCTATATGTATATGGACATGTAATTTCATGGTGATATCTCAAGTATTCATTGATTTATATCATGATGTGTTTCTGCAGACAAACACACACACACACACACACACACACACAGTGATTACAATAATTTCTCCCAACAAAAAATCAAATGAAAATTATTGCAGGACCTGTGATGTGATTAATGCACTGTTGGTGCTCAAACAATGCTCTAGTTTGGAAGGGTCTAACTGTAGAAAGGCAATATAATATTCATAGAAATGTTAGTAGCACGTACTTATACAGTCATATAGTATTACATATAATATTAGTGCAGCAATAATTGTTTATAATCCCATCATATACATATTTAACCTCTTAATGCACAGGTGTCAAACCTAAGGCCTGGGGGCCAAATCTGGCCCACCAACAGGTCCCATCAGGCCCACAGGATGAATAACAATGAAAATATTAACAGTGTTACAATGATTTTAATTCAGGTTCTACATACAGAATATTTTGATCTCAACTGGATCAGAGCAGTAAAATATGATTATAATTATCTATAAATAATGAAAACTGCAGATTTTAATGTGAAAAAAATAGCACATAATATGAAATTCTTTATATTAACAAACTTGAAGATCATCTGAAGAGAAGTAAGTTTAATTTTACAAATATTCTGCCTGTTACTAAATGTTTTGTGTATTTGTAAGTGAAAAGTAAGTTGTTCTGCACATGTACAAATGACAATGTTAAAATTGCACTTGTTTTTCTTAAGACATGTCAAGTTGTTGATGTTATTCACATTTTTAGCTAAACATCGTAATGTAATTTTACTATTATTGTTATAATTTTACTGGTCTGGCCCTTTTTAGATCATATTGGTCTGAATGTAGAACTGAACTAAAATGACACCCCTGCCTTAACATCTGAATTTAAATATAAGTCAATAAAATAATACATGCTAAATTAAGTGTCGTTCAAGGTTCCTACGACTCAGGACAAGTTAAATTCAAGAGTTTTTAAATGCTGTTTGAAATTAAATTTAAGACCAAGCCGACAATGAACCAAAATTGAAAAGGAAAAAAAACAGCACATGAATTAACCTGGGGGCAGTTTTACCAACTGTTTATTTTAAATAGAACATGACTTTTTGGTCCAGTTGCTGCTACATTCATGAAACATTTGCATCAGGAAGCATAACTTTGAAATTTTTAATATAAAACACACACACACACAACATATAAACACACACTTGCAAAAAAAACCTCAGTATAGTTAAAGGAATATTACACCCACAGAATGATGTGCTCTCATTTTCTACTCACCCTAAATTATTTTTGTAATACAGACAGCCTAAATTTCAAGACTTTTGAAATATTGATTTAAGACATTTTAATGCCAATTAAGGCCTTATTTTTAGAACAATGAATTCAATGCCTTTAAGACTTTTCAAGGATCTGTGGGAACCCTGGTAGTAATTAAAAGATTCTTTATTGTCAATTCTTTGCATTCACATGGACATATAGAAGATTTGAAATGTTGGTTCTCTATTAACCGCAGTCTATCTTGATTAAAAATAATAAAACAAAACTATATATATATATATATATATATATATATATATATATACACAAAAGAAAGAAAATAAATATATACAATATACACTATAAAATGACATGGCAGTTGTCCTAAATACAAAGAAAGTATCAGTAGTGACTGTGCAGAATGACACAATAGTAGATGAATATGGACTTTAGTGCAGATGTAAAGTATAGTTAGTGACTGAATGTTTTTCATATCACTGCAGAGATAAGAGATAATTTGACTATAGCACATACATTAGATAGATTTTTTGGGTATGTTGTATTTTATTTAACAAATGAATTTAACCAGACATTTTACCATACCACAGTTCTGAAGTATTTTAATAGCAGGTAAACCTATGATGTCGAGTCCAATAATAAAACTCTGTTGGAAAGACATTGAAATCCAATACACAAGTCACTGATGCCAGTTGCCATTCCTGTCATTCCTATTTCATGTCTGGTTATTACTTTTAACCACCAGGCATAAGGATCCTCACCAACTGCCACTGTGGCTCTCTGAAGATGGAGACACGTTTGGGGGGTTTCCCAGCTGTTCAGCACAGAAATGTGTCTACGTCTGGCAGCTCTTGGCATTTTGGCACACAGTCCTGAGTGGAGGGTAGACGCACTCAACAGCAGGATTCCCTTGCAAGGTGGGGCACATAGAGAAGCCACGCTTGGACACACAGGTTGTGTCTTCTGGGTGACACACACACCACCCATCCTACACTGTAAAAAGTATTCCCTGAAATATACAGCAATTTACTGGCAAAAAAAAGTTGCTAGTAAAAGTCTGTACAAATATGGTAATATTCTGTAGTTACAGGAAATTGCTGCAAAATAGAACAATAACTGTAGTGGCTAAATGTGTCTTCTGGTAATTTAAACAGGGTTGTCTTTGAGATCCATGTAAATAACCACTCTCAGACGGAAAGAATGAGTCCATGCGTGTTTTAAGTTTGAACAACGGCAGAAAACAGTGTGTTTGCTCCATCTTTACTGAAGATCTCAAAAAATAAAACAAACACACAGCACTTTTACATTGGATAGATGCGTGAAAGTCACTGTTCAGCGTCAGTTCCTATTGGCTGAATAAAATACAAGTCTAGTAATACAAATATAATGCACTCAGAAATATTCTGTACTATGCAAATAGTAAATATATCCAAATAATAACTAAATATGAGTTTAAATTATTGAATAGAAAATGGCACCAACAGTAACTTAATGTAATTATTTTACAAGATATAACTGCTTTATTACAGTTAATTTAAAAAATACTGTGTAATTCTGTTATTAGTTTACAGTAACAATCTGTAATAATTACTATCAATTATAGTAAAACACTGCAAACCTACACACACACACACACACACACACATACACACATTTATATATATATATAATCAAGCAGTTGTATTAACTTTCACAGACCCAATCAACACACACTCTCTGGCACCCGCACAGACCGTTCAGTCATGGTGTTCAAATTGAAATATTTCTTTCACTAGTTAAATAAACTGCTCTAACTCCATAAGTATAATATAAGTCAAATAACAACATAACAGGCCATGACATACATTTTTAACATACAAAATAGTGCATCTCAGATAAGTCATGTGACAATAGGAACCCTGATAAAACAGAAATTTATAGGAACATTTGATCAAATTTACCATGGTCTGTCCGACTGTAGATTTACAACTGTGAACTGTACTCCATATGACAACCCACAATGCATTGCACATTATATTATTGCACTGTAAATGTGAATATACAGTAATGTCCTGTAAGATTTTACTGTAAAATTACAGCTATTTCTTACAGTGTGACTCTTACTCTGTGAAGGTCGTAGTATCAATAACCCACAAGTGCAATGTAGTAAATGCTGTTGGATTAGGATCCTGGCTTCTTTTAATACCTGTGGTCAAATACTTCTGACCACACCTTGTCAGCAGAGGCAAATGAGAGACTGAAAGACGTCTTCAAAAACAAATAGAAACACACAAACTGAAAACCACTGATTTCTGGCCACACACACACACACACACACACACACACACACACACACACACACACACACACACACACACACACACACACACACACAATTAAAAGGACAGCATTTTGACAGATGTATTTGTGATCTACAGGCAACATTTCTGTGTCCCTGAAACTGGTGCTTCTCTGTGGTACATTCCCATAATTCATAATAACCCACTGAAGTGTCATTTCCGCTGTTGTGGATGGCTGCATCGTTTGCTTTTTTTTTTTTTTTTCTCCAACTCTATGGTTCTGATTTGGGAGCAAATGAGGACACAAGTCAAAACTGTGTCACTGATGACCCCTGTTGGTTGCCTGCAGTAACTGCAATTTAAATAGATCTTCCAACAGGCTTACGCTATTCTTTTCAGTTCAATGTAAGTGAATATGAACAGATTTGTATATTTCATATGAGCTTAAAAAAAAAAAGACCTGCATAATACTGATGTTAACCTCAGGATGACCTTACCTACCTTTGTGTATGCTGCATGCTGATTTAAGAGAAGAACAATAGCTCCCTCTGTGGTCTAAAGTACACAAACACAAGCTGTTAACCCCTCGCCAGAGAGCATTTTGGGCTTTCTTTCCAGTTCCTGATACATATTGCTGTGAAATCTTTTTGACATATCCCCTACAGCAGTCATTCACAATTACGAGTCAGTGCTTTCATCTTGTCAAAACTTTCATACAGTCTGCAAAAAAATAAAAACCCTAAACATTTAGGAGATAAATGAGGAAATAACACCATATGAAATGTAAAAAAAAAAAAAAAACAACCCCCCCAAAAAAAACCCTGTCCTTACATGTGGCTTTATAGATTATTCTCATCACAATGCTGAAGTCTCTTAATATCAGGGGTAGGGAACCCTGATCCTCAAATCAGATTCAGGATCAGAATCAGAATAGAATATATTGTCATTTGTTAAATCACAAGGACATCTCAAACTAAATTTGGCATTTGCTTGGTCTCTCCATGACCAAAGCTGGTCGTGCGGCATTAAAAGATGCTACCAATCATTGGGAAAACAGAAAACAAAGCAGAGCACAAATAAGCAAGGACAAAAAAAAAATCACATAAACAGTCGGTAACAGTATTTAATGGCGCTATCCTGTAACAATAACATGTGAATAGCATGAACAAATGTGGACAACCTGAAATGTCTAAAGAAAATTAGACACAATTTTAACCACTTTTTTGTTTCTGTTACTAAGAGTTTAGTGTCTTTGTACAACTGATCCATAATAAAACACATGGACTAATAATAATGATAAGTGGAGGAAGAACATTGTTAAAATTGATGTTATTTTCCTCATGAAATGTAACTTTGGATAATTTATAACAGTATTTTTTATAATTTAATGGTGTGGGTTTTTTTGAACTAAAACAATGACAAGAATTTGGAGTTGTCAGTATTTATAAGTCATTATGTTTTCATTTTACTAGTGGAGATCAAATCAGGCTGAATGTGGCCCCTGAAGAAAATGAGTTTGAGACCCCTGTTTTCGATGTACCCTTCTTCCAACAGACCTGATCCAAATGATCACCCTATCATCAACCTCTGCACAAGACTGATAACACCTGTCAGGTGTGCTGGAAACGTGCAGGATAGTGGCTCTCAATTACCAGGGTTCCCTACCCCTGTTTCAGATAACTGTTAGTGTCTGTGTGTCTGCAACCAAGAGCCTGTTGGAAAAACCAAGGGTCTGTTGGATGTAATATAAATGAGGTACCATATAGTAGTAGCATGACTAATGTTTATTTCACAGTTACTACGCCCTATACTTGTCGCATGAGTCAGAGCAGGGTGACTGGTCTGCAGTTATTCAACCTAAGAGCATAAACTGTCAGTAACCTGCCTTGTAGTGACCCTGTTTGCAGTATTTAAACATTAGGAAGAGTACAGTGTGTGTTAATAAAATCAAATTGTGTATTTTTTTGTGTTTTCCTTAGCCTTTTAACATCCACTGTTTTATGAGACCCTTAACTTATGGTTAGATTTACACTTACTATTAAAGAAATGTATGAACAAAATGCACAGTTAGGCTTGTGATCAAAGAGGTGTGACTTTAAACACATTTATTACCCTTCATTTGACAGTGTACATGCTTTAGTATCTGACTTCAACATGTCCATGAAATACCATCTAATCTACATCTGTTTAACAAGTCTCAAATGTAACCCTATTCCTAACCCTAAGTGGAAAATGCTTTGTAGAACAGAAACACCTATGCACTATTTGACTGTTAGGTGTAGAACAGAGAATGCTCCAACAATCGTCTCTTTTATTGCTTTACGTCCTATAGTGTCTCTGGATCTAAGCAAAGCCCCCAGTGGGAGAACAAATGAGGAAGCACAATCAAAGATATGGAATGGTTTCTTGCCAGAAAACTGGCCTAATTGATTTCCTCTGTCTCTTTGTCTCTTGTGCATTTATCTGCTACACTCAGTAATGGAGGAAAGAAAAGGAGGGTGAGACAGGCAGAGAAAGCTGAAGACAGAAACAGAGGCCGTCAAAGGTTATTCTTCAGGATTGCCTCCAAACAAGGAAGAGTTTGTGCAGACGTCCTATTTCTTGGGCCAATCCATCTCTGCAGACTAAGATTCATCGGGGAGAACACCTGCACTGCTCTGTTGAAGGCGTCTGCCTGCACTACGCTACATGTTTGCCTGTCTTCCTGACTGCAGTAACATCTGGCAGAGGAGCAAGTTATTCCAAAGAACATCTGCACAGCAGCAAGCAGCCAAGTAAACAAACAGTCTTAATGAAAGTAGTCACAGTTCCCAAATATAAGGCTACATTGTTGACCACCTCCTTTTATTTAATTAAGACCATATTAGGAATTGGACCTATTTTCTCTTTGGTTTATTAAGGAACATTCTAAAAGCTTTGACACAGCAGATTTTGTGTCAGTTTGGTCACAATACATATGCTGTGATAATAAATCTGTACAAAGGTGTTGCTTTATAATGAAGGGGAATAGCAGTATAATATAACAGTATAATGTGTAATTACAGACTCACCATTAGTGTTTCTTTTTAGGCAGATATAATGATGATAGTTTGGAGCAAGAAGAAGTTGATAAGTGATTAATCAGCCAATACCATCCCCTGAAAGAAAAAAAAAAAACAGACACCAACAGAATCTAATATTGAATAGCATCCTTAAATGATTCTAAGTAGCTTAGTTTGGATTTTATCTTTTCACTTGCTGTCAAAGTCAGTCATTTCATTTGCAAAACATAAAATAAGCTATTGGCTGTCATCAAAGCCAAGCTCTGTTTATACTTAGTCTGTCTCTCAATGTGACATATTCATATACATGTGGTCTTTGGAGATGACTAACGCATACCAATGTTTGTGCCAAATAACAGTGAGAATAATCATTAAATAAATTAATGCATTCCTTGTCCAACCTCTAACCCTAACACCTGAACCCCCTGAACAGTAAAACAGCCAAAATATTCCAAATTTGCACCCTAGGCCCCCATTTAAATGAGTTATCTCAGAGGTTTTTCCTACATGGTTTTCTGGAGCTGTGAATACTGTCTGAGTTAAAGAAATATTCATAAATAATGGAAGATTTAGGGACATGAACAGGAGATTTGAGAGTCTTCTTTTTCAATAGAAAAACATATAATTTCTTAGAGGTACCACTATAATTGCTTTACATATACACAATTTCAGAATAGACAGAAAATAGTGCATAAACATCTAGATATCTGTAAAAAACAAACAAATTTACTAAAGATATAAATTGAGAACCAACTATTAGATCTTAGAATTTGGAGCTCAAATTGTCTTGAGTACACTGCACCTTCAGCCTTGTAATGGCATGGAAACCCTAGCCTGAGACACAGCACTGGATCCATCAAATGCAGCACATTTCCAACACTGAGACTGCACACTTGAGCAAGAGAGCATACTGTAAGTACACATGATTGGCTTATAACAGTCATGTGACCGCAGACTGTTAGTCCCCTGTGTTAGGCCCAAGTAATTGAAGCTTCCATATGGTATAGATCAGATGTAGGCTTCACCACAGCATTCCTCCAGCAGGGAGGCTTTCAGCTTATATCCACACTGAAGACTGAACTAATTGTACAACCATCTCTATAGACTACAGGACCAATATACTGTATCTATCATACTCTATACCCTTTGAGAAATGCTATTTAATGTAGGTAGCCTAAGTATGAAAAAGGTAAATCATACATATATACATTTACTATAGGTCTGTTGTCGTAGTGTTACCTCGTGTGGAATTACCACCATATTCTGTGCTGCACAGTTTCGATTTGACAACTTGCATGTATAGGGATGATGGTGGGTTGTAATATCCTAAACTTTCTTATTATACCACTATGGATCCACTATTATTTACTGTGGCTGATATAATTGTGGCATCAGAAGACCTAAGAAGCTGTTTTAAAATGTTAGTGTTTTTTACTGACTGGTAAACCACTGTTGTAGGTGACCATTAATTCATTTTAAGGGTCTCTATTTCTTATTGCCAGTGAGTGGAGTATGCTCTGACGTTCACCCGCCACCACCTGCATTTAGTGAAATGATTTTGGTAAAAAAAAATATGGGAAGTTGAAAAAAATTAAATAAAATGAAGGAGCTAAATAAGTCTTCACATTTGACAGTTTTTACACAACTGTTTCAAGTACCAGTTCAAACATACCCAGTACGCTCCAATTATCTAAGCAAATATTAAAACATCATGATAAGTTCTATTTTCAATTAATGATGAGGTGAATGAGACGTTTTTGCATTTAGAGCTACTAAGCTATTATTATTATTATTATTATTATTAATACTACTACTACTACTACTACTACTACTAATAATAATAATAAATATTCCGACTGGAAAAACAGATTCAAGAAAAGAGAAACTGTTAATTTACAAAACAATTAGGGTAAAGTGAGAAATAAAATAAATGGGGGAAAAGGTTGGGATTTTTGGACGAGCCTGTGACGTCATGCAAAGATTGAAACAGGATAGCACAACAACCGTTAGCTACAGTGGAAACTAGCTAACACTCTGAAGTGACAAAAAAGTGCGGATAGATATTAACCAGGTGATTTCTTATTGCACGACGCTTTTCCAAACACTGCCGCCAAAAGTTGGGGCTGTAGAAACAAAGTGTACTGTCGCTTTAAGGTCTCTCGGCTAGTCTGTTTCGTATTGATCAATCCACCATTTTCCAACACAGAGCGGCGGCAGTGCTAACACAGCTCCGGCAGCGCGAGACACAAGAGCCACCCCTCTACCTGGAGAGGAAGCCAGGGACCGGGGCAGTCATGGCAGCGAACATGTACCGGGTTGGAGGTAAGGTGGATACATAATGTTACGGTACCTTCATGTGTAAGAGAGATATATCTATATTATGGCGGACTCGCCATGATTCGCCGTGGGTCTTGTATGTATTTACAGAGCGTGGTCCGCTTCTCCTTCCCGTCTTTTATTTCCCTAAAGCTAAAGAGCCTTGTGCTTCATGGGTGATGATGATGATGATGATGGTGACTGTGTGAAGATGAGGATGGTGATGAAGAGTAGTGGTTCGTTTAGTGAACTGCCTTTGGATTTTTTTTTTTTTTTAGATTCCCTCCCTTTCTTTTGAGCTACTTGAGTCCAAACAACTGAAATGTGATTATGCACGTAAACTAACATGCATGATGTTCATGTATTCAACACAACGTGACGAACATAATAGAAAAAAGTTTTTGTTTTGCACTTCAAGTATTGCCCAAGCTAATCTCTCGTTTTTAACAGAAGTAAGATTGGTTTTTATTGAATTTACTAATCTGCAGGAACCTACTAAGACTTGTAAGGAAGCGGTAAGAAGTAGGTACATTTAAGAGGAAAAGTGCAATAAAACCTACAGGGATGCTATAATAAAGTTTAAGGCTTCTGTTTTACCCTAAAGAGTCAGGACAGAGGAAAAAAAAAATCCCATATCAAACATTGCATAGATGCTGCCCCCCCATTTTTAACCAATGGCTGTTTTTTTTTTCCACAGGCAGCTCCACTTAATACTGAATTAAGATTCCAGTATTCTCCTCCCACTCATTTTCTGCCTATGTTGCTTTGAATCACATCTTGTAGGTACCTGATTATCATATTCATATGAGGTTGTAGCTCCTGTGTGCACTGCTTTCAATTGAGTCAGTTGCGTTTTTTGGATTTGTTTCCCAGGATTAGTGGATATGAGAAAGGACAAGAAAAGAATCCAATCCGCTTTGCACACACGCGCACCAAACAGTATTATTGGTAAATTTGGATTCTACGTAAGATATTCTATGATTGTAATATACTGTCAGAATTACCAGGCAAGAAAAGTTTTTTCCTCTATCAGTTTACTGTAGATGACATTATAATTTCATCACGGTAATATATTCATTCACTTTTAAGATGATGCAGCATGTTGTTTCTTATTCATACTGCAAGGGTTGAGTAAGTTTAAATCCCTTTTTTTCAGTACATAAGCTACTATGGATATGTGAGAAAGAGATAATTATTGCATTTTTTTTTTTAAATTTTGTCAATGGGATGACTAATGAAATATTTAAGGAGGGAATAATGTGACTATGATTGAAGCCTGGATCAAAAATAGCTTATTGTGAGCGGCAAAATCTTTTTTATTTAGTCACATTTCTCTATATGTGAGAAAACAGGAGAACATGTAATGCTTTAACTTCCAGATGATTGTTCATTTTGTACATTTGTTCACACCGTCAAACTAAAAGAGTGGTCTTGCACCTGGAAGTTCTCCAGGTTTATTTATTTTTTTAAAGTATTGTTTACATTTGGTCCAGTTAGTTTTGCTTGGAGGGGACTAGGCAGCTTTGTGTGATTTACTTCCATCCCTCTTGTCATCTTCTACATTTGCACCATTTTAATTTACTTGACATCAATTGGTTTATTTACAGGTTGACATCTGACATTGATATGTTGATAATTTGGCATATTCTTTCTATTGTTTATTGGCAGTCACATCTATGTGTAACTTTCTTCAGCTTATTAAAAACTCTTAACCCAAACCATGGTTCAGTTTATCTGGACATCTTTAGTTTGGACCAAAGATTGGTTGTTTAATTCCAGTGTAGGAAAATAAGTGTTTTCCCATCTCCTCTACCCACCTTTGTGACTAGAGAGTTTAGGTGGGAATAAAATGCATTAAGGCTAAATGAATTTAACTTCGTTATACGAGGAAATTATTCTTTTGAAACCAGATTCTGCACAATTTACTGCTTGCCCTTCAGAGTGAGACTGAAAAACAGCACAAATAAGCCAAACTGTTTAATAACCTGATCTCAAACTGCAAACTATGACATTGAAATTATTGAATAAAGATACTTTTAAGTAGCTTTTGTCTGTATTAATTAGTAGTAATCAAATGTGAAATGAGTGGAACTGTGGCCAAAAATAGGTTTTTTTAATTGACCAAAGTATCTCCCGAGACCAATTCATCTTGACATCAGAACAAAAACAGAGCCCCCTTTCCATAGATGGCCACTACTACTTTGCAAGACAATGAGGCATCATTTTGGAAAAGCAATGACTTCCCATGTGAATGAACCGTGTGGACAAAAGCTTGGCTCTGTGTGGGCCTTGATGTCTTTGTTTTTACTGCGCAGGCCACAAGCCGCTCTTCCGCCGCCCGCAGCACTTCTTCCTCAAGCTTTCTCCATATGCAGGAAAGTATTGGTGACTAAGTATAGGCTGCAGAGTCTTATCTTGGTAGTGGGAAGGGAAGAGAAGCAAGTGCAGTCTGCCTTTACACTCGCAATGGAAGCTAAAAAGTCTGCATCTCTGAACAGGAGACGCTAAGCTGTAAACTTACTCATTTTAGTTCAGGGGCCACATTCAACTAAATCTGATCTGAATTGGGCCGTACCACTAAAATAATAACATAATAAATAAATAATGTCCACTCCAAATTTTCCTGTACATTTCAGAGCAAAAAAATAAAAATTTAATTATGTGAAAAAATGTCCATATCTACAAACTCTCCTTTAAAACAATGTGAACATGAATAAACTGACACTTCTTCAGAAAATGAAACGCAATTTTAAAAAGATTGTGTCTCAGTTTATTATTTACACATGTCAATTACAATGTACAGATTATTAGTGGATCTATAAATACTAGGGCTGTCAAAATTAACGCATTAACGTGGATTAATGCATCATCATGATTAATCTGATTTCAAATTTTATTGTAATTAAATGGAACGGTTCTTTAGTTTTGTTGAAACTGACAAACGTGTTGAATAAACATGTTAATTGCATATATACTATATATATATATATATATATATATATAAGTGTCCAATTGTGAACCAGATTTTTTTCAATATCAGCCTACAAATCTTGTTGGTCCCACATGAAATGCAAATGAACTGAATGGATGAATGAATGGTAGCCGCAGTGATTTATTTTACCATATCATGAAATCAGCAGAGTTGATCTGTCAGACGAAAGTAGTATTTGGGCATATATATATATATATATATATATATATATATATATATATGAGTCATATTTTTGAACAGTTTTGGAATTTTCATGACTTTTTTGTGTTAACTTATTTTTTGGGTGGTGAATATGAGTGGATTTTGCGTATTATTTTCTCCACAATTTGTGTTTCTTAGTGTATTTTTGCGTATTTTGTAGGAAAATTTAAGTACAAAAACACACCTCATAGACAAAACAAACAACATAAAATGTTTTGATCATGATTTAATCGAAATTAATCCAAAGTAACCCTGTGATTAATGCGATTACATTTTTTTAATCATTTGACAGCCCTAATAAATACACAAAACATTTAATAACAGGCAGAACATTGTGAAACGTACACTTGAGAAATTAAAAAAATTTCAGATTTGTTCAACCTATTTGCTTTTTTGTGAAATGATGGTTTATTTTATTGTAAATACAGTAAAAATGACAAGAAAAAAATTAAAGGAACAAGTAGCAAAATAGTATTTTACTGATCTGACCCATTTTGAACTGTATGTGGAACCTGAAATAAAATGATCAATCTATTCACTATCATTTTGGTATTTCACAAATTGATCCTAGGGCCTGGACTGGACCCTTTTGGGGTCGGATTCACATCTTTGACACCTCTGGCCTAACTGAAAATGAACCTCCTGTAAGACTTGGGAAAAGAGAGAAATTGTATTGCGAAGATCTAGGTGTGAATACTCTTAAAAAGGAAATACACTGACGACTCTGGTAAAGAATGTGCTGATAGTGTTGTAGTGTTTACCAGCTTAAAATGTGAATAACTTTTAACAGTGTTCACATTTTATTTGGCTGCTGAATGATAAGGATCTTCTTCACGTTGCCAGTTATGATTCAGAACCGTCTTAAAGGTATTGGAATGTTTACTAAATTACAAACTGACTACATTTGACAGTGCCCACACTTTGTTTGCCGTATGGCTGGTGTTAATTTCCCGCATTGGCAGTTGCCTCTGTCATAGGTCCAGTGGGTGTACTCGCAGAGTCAAAGATCTGAGGCTTGTTCGCTACCATCCTGCCAAGTTTAGGACAATCATATGGACAGCTATGGGATAAATTCAACAAAATGTTCCCATCAACACCATCTAGATAACAGTCATGTGCAGTATTTAGCTTTTGCTTTGAGTTCTATTCGTCTGTACCTTGTTTACTGGACCACAATAATGTTCAACATGTGGTTCAGTGATGCGCGGGTTACAGGTATAAATGACCTGCAATCGACCGTTTTTTTAACTATAACCCGCCCGCAGCTCAGACCCTACCCCGCATTAAATATATTTGAAAAGAACAGACCTGACCTGCTTCTTGACCCACATTTTAAAAATGTAATCAATGGTCTTTATGAACATCAAATGACCTTAACCACATAACTGCATCTATTTCCGTGTTAAAATTCAATGTCATTGGGGTCGGCAACCTGTAACACCCAAAGAGACATTTGAACCCGGTTTTCACAGAAAATAAGACACTGGAAGCTGCTCATCATCTTTAAAATATCTCAGTAAATGTATCCCAAACCTTAACTCTTTTTGTCTGTATGTTTCCAGAGCTTCCACTCTCCTAACTTGACTTTCTCTCTTGCTCTCTTCATACCGTAGGATAGTGACGACGTATGTTACCTTCATGGACATTTAGTTAATAAAGCGTATTTACCAGGTTATTTTAATGTTTATCTCAAACGACAAACAACCTGACCGACCGCAACCCGAATACCATTAAAAATATTTTTTAATGACCAGTAACTGTGGATGACCGCGGACACCTGCTCACTTTGGGTCAGCCCGTGCATCACTGATGTGGTTATTTAAATATGTGTCCCTTCAGCACAAGACCAGTCGAAAGTCGCACAGCAGTATTTGTAGCTATAGCCTCAAATATGTTATAAGGATCAAAATTATCGAATTTGAAGTTTATGCATAAAATCCAAGGAAAATCTCTCCTGAATACTTCTAACTTTGAGTTTTTGTGAAATTCCTACTGTAAGTGTTTCAAATCATTCCTTTTAGGAAGAACAACACCTGACTCTGACAGTAATTAAGTTTAAGACAAAGAAAAATCGGCTTCACGTTAGGTATTTCCCCGTCATGTTTGGTACCATTGGAAAGATCGGGATTCCCTCTAGACAACCCTTAAATAGAAATCTACGTAATTATATATTTGAACCAATGGGAGGCCTCAGAACAAAGACTTCTCCAGTAAACAAAATCCCTTGTTGCTATGGCGATGTTGAAAAACAGGCTCTGATTGGTTGAAGTAGTGTCATGCAAGTATTTTAATAAGCTTTCAAATAAATATAAAATCTTAATTTCTGAAATTTGATCCAAGTGACTGGTTTTATGACAGAGGGTCACATATTGTAAAATGATAAACTTTTATGTGAAATCTATATTTGATCTGAAGTGAACTGTACCACTAAAATAATAATATAAATAATGCCGACTCCAAATTTTGCTTAATGATTTCGAGCAAAAAATTTTTTATTTATGTGATAAAAATGTTCACACCGTCCAACTGTTGTTTAAAATAATGTCAATAACATGAATAAACTGACAATACTTCAGAAAACTGAATGCAATTTTAACCACATCATGTCTCAATTTATCATTTACACATGTTAACTACAACGTACAGATTATTTATTAGTGGATCTACAAATACACAAATCATTTAATAACAGGCAGAACATTGTTAAACTTGCACTTCGGACAATGTTCATGTTTGTTTAGATTATTCACGTTTTTGTGTTTTATTGTAAATACAGTAAAATGACATGAAAATGTTTAAATTAAAGAACAAAATGTGGAGTTGTGAGTATTTCTAGGTTATTATGATAGTGTTTTACTGAACCCATTATGATCTGTATGTGGAACCTGAAATAAAATTAGCAGTATATTCACTATCATTTTCGTATTTCACAAATTTACCCCAGGGGCCTGACTGGATCCTTTCGGGGCCCGGATTTGGTCCCTGGGCCACATGTTTGACAACCCTCCTTTAGGTCATTAATCCCATTTGGAAACAGGTGGCATCAGTTCTGGACAGGTTGAAAGATAAGATTGAAATGCTTCTTTGTTTGAAAAAATCAGCAAAAATTAAATTAAATTACATTTATTTTAAATATGCAACAAATAAAAACAACCACACTCAAAAAACAAATATATATATATATATATTAAAGAAAACATATACATGAAAAAAAACAAAACAACACGTTGCTTTATTTGCACATTCGAAAAAAGAAGTGTGAGGAAGTAAAACTTTTATTTTTAACCCCACCGCTTCACCTCAAAACAATCTATATTTTAACGTCCTGTCAACATGATGTATGAGAAGAAAAAAAAAAATAAATGAAATGACTTTGATCATTGTAGGAAATGAATATATTCAAACATAAACACTACCTGAAAGTACGATGGTGACCTTTCTGTTATTCTTCAACAGGACTGGAAGGAGACATAAATAAATAGATGGATAGATTGATCAGAACAGATAAAAGGATGTGTTGATGCTGCGTCTGGCTTTATTTCATCTAAGTGAGTGATTGGGCAAAGTGGGAAAACGAAGTGTGAGATTGATTTAGATTAAATTACCTGTCATTGCTATGGAAACCTTCCATATTATAGGAAAAAAAAAAACCCAAGACAGTTTTTTTTTTTTTCGTAGTGGTTGTTGCTCATGACGACAGACACACCTTGTTCTGTGTGTGAATGAGTAAGCGCTGGGATGTGGAGGGTGTAACGTGGCGACAGACGGGCACGGGTGGATGTTCACGTTTTTACTCTACACTTTTGTCTTCAATTGTAGCGCTAGCACAGTCCTTTTTCATGAATATTTTACACTGTATAGTATAGTGTGGTATATCAGTGACAAATCAACTGTTTCATCGTTGTATTAAATTAAATAAAATAAATAGAAGTAGACACAAATGCTTGGTCTGTTGAATCCTAATAAGTTATTTTCTGTTTTTCAATACAATAGTTTAATTAGAGCTATTTCATATTAAGACAACTAATACATGAATGCAACATTTTAAAAATATATATTCACTTTTTTCACATATTTCCAATCCATACCCACTAAAAATACTTACTAAATAGATTGCCTACAGTTGAGAAAAAAATATCTAAAAACATTCAGACAGATTTGATATGTACATTTTTCCACTCACAAAAAAAATTTAATTTACTAAAAACTAAGGATAGAACGATACAGGTTTTTAAATTAAATTGGGCCGATATGGGTAAAACTTTCCAGGTCTCAAGTTAAAAATAAACATTAACAGTAACAAAAAAACCCAAAAACAAGTTGAGGTAGAACTTAAAATACTTAATTATATTTAAAACTTTAATTATATTTAAAACAATTGCAAACAAGTAACATTGTGCACATTACATTTTCCATATTTTAGGAGTTATTTTCACTTTTAAATTCAGTATTGTACTTGTTTGTAACTTTGTTTTAAATATTTATTTTATGTTATACGGGTTGTTTAAAAGCACCAAGACACTTATTTTTGCAAAAAATCCAAAGATATTTTTGAAATTTTGGACATAACTTGATTATTAGAGTGGGTCAAAGTGCATACAATGCGCAATTCTTGTATATTTTTAGGTTTTTTGTTTTGTATTGCTGTTTACACTTTCATTATTTTAGGGGAGCCATTTTCACTTTCAAATTCAAGCAGCAATACAAAACAAAAAAATAATAATATATCAAGAATTGGGCATTGTATGCACTTTGAACCATTCTAATAATTAAGTAATGTCCAAAATAAAAATAAAAAGTGTCTCGGTGCGTTTTAAACAACCTGTAGAACGTAAAATAAACAAACAATTAAAGTTACAAACAAGTAACATGTGCACAGTCCACACTGCATAATGATTATTTTCAAAGTGATTGCTGTTCTGGGCTTCGGGGTCTTTCACACTTGCATGTTTGATCGGGTCTCACCAGCTACTACTGAGTCCCATTTCAACGAATGATGGGACTCGCCAGAATGTGCTGAGAATCTCTCCACAATCTCTACACTAGACTCATTTTCTTCTGCACTGGTGTCCTCCTCTGGCCTATTCTATTACATTGCATTCTATTTTGTACTATCAGGACATCCACGGTTGTGGTGCTCAGTGCCGATTGTTACATTTTTTTTTTGTTTTTGTTTGTTTTTGTTTTTGTTTTGTTTTTTGTTTCTCCTTTTGTGCTGGTTTGGTTTTCTCCTCTTTTTCTGATCTACTTATTTATTTTTTAGTTTTTTATTGAAGGACAGTTGGTGGTTGGGAATAACACATCACCTTGCAGTCTTTAATTACAATAGCACTGCCTGTTGGTTACTGTCCCCATTCGTCCTGTCCATCCTGTCTAGCCTTTGTTTCCTCCGCACATCACTGAGGTGCAGCACTGCACTCACTGGCTTGTAAGGGAGAGTTCTAATGGGGGATGTCTGCTCAGCTTTCGGGGAGAACCGATGATGGTCACACACATGCACTAAATAGTCTAGTATATGTCTGCCAGACTGGAATATGTACTGATCTGAAGCAATGTTGACTCCCCCTCTGTGGGGTTAAAAGATATAAAAAATAAATAAATGAATAAATACATGAATAAAATAAGTGAATGAATAGAAAAATAAAATAAAATAAATAAAATAAATAAAATAAATAAAATAAATAAAATAAATAAAATAAATAAAATAAATAAAATAAATAAAATAAAAAATAAAAAATGAAAGCAAAATGCAAAAAAATTAGAAAAAGGAAAGAAAAAAGGGAAAAGAAGAAGAAGGAAGGGAGGGAAAAAAGAAAACAACAAAAAAAACTCTATTTGTTACCTACTTTCCTATCTGCTCATTTGTTTTTAGTTTTTTTTTTTTTTTTCTTTTTTTGTATATATGTCTATGTTTAGTACTTCAGTTATTGATTATTGGTATTGTTATCATTGTTATTGTCATTATTTTATTTATCATCTTTTTTGTACTATGCACTATATTACTACAAGATGTATTTAGGTTGTTGAGGAAGTGAAGAAGGGGTAGGATTAAATAAGCTTATGCTTCATCCTACTCCTTTTCGAACATGTCATTGTTATTATTATTATTGCTGTATTGAATATTGTTGCACTTTGCACATGTTCGAAATAAATCATTCAAATCAAATCAAAAAATCAAATCAAAGTGAAAATAACTTCTAAAATAAGTAAAGTGTAAACAGTAATACAACAACAATGTAAAAATACAAATAATCTGGGCGACTGGAGAAGTTACTGGTTGTTGTTTTTCACCTGCATGTTGAGTGTTTGTTAGTCTACACCAACACTGTGTACATTTATACACTAACAGTTGATGCTAACACCTGTTACAGTTTTGTCTGTGAGCACCCATTTGATTCGTGACTGGTCTTAAATGATTTAGGAGAAGGACTATATTTATTAAGGACTGGTGTTTCAGTTTTTAAATAAAGTGTCTATTCTTCCAACTTCCAGATAGACGTCAGCAGTGACAACATTCAGATAAAATGCATACGTAACAGCAATAATAATAATAATAATAATAATAATTTAACTTCTAAACTTCCAGGCACATGTATTACATGCACATGACATGGGATTCATGTTTCCAAATTAAAATGTTGTGGTTTCAAACTATGTTCGAAACTTGTAAGAGGCTCTGAAAATTTAAAACTTATAGTAATTGTTTGTTCAAGTGCTGGAGGAGTGACGGCAGCCATTATGGGTGTACTGGCAACACACACCTGACCCAGTGTGTCTGTCTGTAAATGACGCCGGGTGTGTGTGGGAGGGGGGGGGGGGTTAAATTGGCGAAAACCACATGAGAATTGGCGGGATGATGACACTATTCACTATTACACTGAATACGACACTGTTCACTATTACACTGAATACAACACTGTTCACTATTACACTGAATACGACACTGTTCACTATTACACTGAATACAACACTATTCACTATTACACTGAATACGACACTGTTCACTATTACACTGAATACAACACTATTCACTATTACACTGAACACAACACTATTCACTATTACACTGAATACGACACTGTTCACTATTACACTGAATACAACACTATTCACTATTACACTGAATACGACACTGTTCACTATTACACTGAATACAACACTATTCACTATTACACTGAATACGACACTGTTCACTATTACACTGAATACAACACTATTCACTATTACACTGAATACGACACTGTTCACTATTACACTGAATACAACACTGTTCACTATTACACTGAATACGACACTGTTCACTATTACACTGAATACAACACTATTCACTATTACACTGAATACGACACTGTTCACTATTACACTGAATACAACACTATTCACTATTACACTGAATACAACACTATTCACTATTACACTGAATACAACACTGTTCACAATTACACTGAACACAACACTATTCACTATTACACTGAATACAACACTATTCACTATTACACTGAATACAACACTGTTCACTATTACACTGAACACAACACTGTTCACTATTACACTGAATACGACACTGTTCACTATTACACTGAATACAACACTGTTCACTATTACACTGAATACAACACTGTTCACTATTACACTGAATACAACACTGTTCACTATTACACTGAACACAACACTGTTCACTATTACACTGAACACAACACTGTTCACTATTACACTGAACACAACACTATTCACTATTACACTGAATACGACACTGTTCACTATTACACTGAATACGACACTGTTTACTATTACACTGAATATGACACCCCATAATCCTGGACCAGCTCAGGTATCCAACTGGGTAAACCACAAAAACATCCGGGCACAGGTAAAACATTTTTTTGGGGGTACAGGCACAAGTAAAGTTAAAGGAAGTGTGGGTGCGTAGCAGGACAGGAAGTGCAAAAATAAAAGCAGGTTCTTGGATGAAACTGTGGATCTGTAGTTGAGCCACATGTCCAGTTTGTTTTATTTTGAAGGGGCTTTATATTCGGCCACAGATGTCACTGAGCAGAATTGACGGTGTGTGTTAATAAGTAGACACTGTGTTTAATGACGGATCTGGTTAACTTATGGCTCTAATGTACGCGGGTACCAGTGGGTTTGTGAAGTGGACCGTACAGGACTCTATTAAACCAGTGTTTCCATCACATGACTCCATCAGTCCACCTGTAGTAGACCTCCTGTTGATGGTGAGTCTGAATATTAGTCATTGTAAGCTCTTAAGCTAACATAGCTAGATGCTACTCTGCTAGCGTTACATGTGTTTAACTAAATGTGATGAACTGATAAACACAGTGAAAACAGATGCAATGGAGGATGAGGATTATCACCCAGCAGGAATGACAGTTACTGCATCACAGAGTTATTTTTCAACATTAAAAACTAATGAAAATGACTTATTAAAAATGTAATTTAAAATGATGGATAATGTATCATGACAGAATTTTTACGACCCTATCTGTCAAAATGGCGAACAATAAAAATGTCTGGCACAACATCTGCTACAGATACATTAGACCAAGAAAACATACCACAATGCATAGTTTCTCAGGTCACTGATCATTACTGATTATAGTTATTTCAGACTAATGATCAGATAAGTTAATTAAAACTAGGGATGGTGAAATAAAAAAAAAAATCTTAACCGACCACTGAGCCTCATTCACGGGTTTAAGTCAGTCACCGAGAAAATAAAACGCTTGCTTTGTCCACGCGCACACACGCACACACACACACACACACACACACACACACACACACACACACACACACACACACACACACACACACAGAGTCATTTACATGCCGTGGTGCTCTTCAACATGAGTCACAGCAAGTGAAGCGATGTTATGTTTAAAGCTCATTTTAAACCGACACACACAGAGAAAACATTCGATGTCAAAGTAAACCCCCCCCCCCCCCCCCCCCCCCAAATCACTACCAAAATCTAATCATTTCCAGATCTCCCCATTACCAACTTACCCTGAAAATTTAATCAAAATCCATCCCTAAGTTTTCGAGTTATCTTGAACACAGACAAACAGATAAATGCCGGCAAAAACATAACCTCTTTGGTGGAGGTACTTATGCTAAATATCATGGGGAACGCAAAACCTTACCGATTGTCAATAGGAAAAACGGAAAGCGCAAATCGTTCTTATAGTATTATTGATTTTTTGATTTTCTTTCTGATGTGTGTGTTACTATTATATTTACATGAATACAGCACTTCAGGACCACAGGGGGGGTCCAAAATCACGGCACCCCGACACGTGCCGGGCCGTGCTGGTGCTGGTGCTCGTCATCGGCCCCTGAGGGAGACAAACCATCTGGATCTCTCTCACTCATGGGGTCGGGAAAACCGGGAATGTGACTCATCCTGGCCCCCGGCGGCCAAGGGGCGGTTGAGGGTGACGCTGGTGGATCAGTGTCGTATTACATCGCTATTGTTGATTTTTGGTTTTCATGGTGTCAACTTGTTGTCCCTCTGTGTTTTGATCAAACATTCAGACTGGTGTGAAATGTTTGTACCACATAGATTAATGGAGCTCTGCGTTTGCTAATGCTCAAATTCATAAAGATATACTAAGGAGAGACCACAAAGCTTCCTCTTTATAGTCTACACTACAATGCAAAAGAGTTTGTGCAGTGGAATGACTGATGCAGGCCGTTTTTTTATTTTGTATTTTATAATGACCGGACAATGCCAATGCGGTCAACCATCGCTCAAACGGTTATCGGTTAACAACCCTAATTAAAACTCAGTTACAATTCCTCAAAATATTCAGTGAATATCGTGGACTATATCATACTGTTTAGCATAGATGCTCAGGTCAGTGATTGTGCAAGTCAATAAAAGGATTTAAAAAATAGTATAATAATATAACAAAATATTTCAAGTGTCGGTAGTGACAAAAAATATACAATACACATGAATTATAATAGGCAATTCAGGTCAATGACCATATATGGTAAGAAAAAACAGATGAACAATATAACAAAGTATTCATCATGTCAATATGTGGCAACAAAAATCTGACAATTTTACAAAAAAAAGTCTTAACTACTATAAAGGAAATGCCCTTAAGGTTCTTACCGTATTTCTATCCTTAAAATCACTTTGAAAAATACAAAACAGATCAGTGATACACAGATGAAGCCATACCCAGGTTTTAAATATTGTCCATTTGGTAACAGTAAATATTCTGTTCTGTAGGTCTTGAGATATAATTAACTGATTTATTTTCCCAAACATGCTTTCTTGATAAGTACTTTTTCATGTATATAATTTGTACCAGATCCAAATGTCAAGTGGAGAAATTTTCATGCAGATTTTCAATTTTTCCCCCCTCACATTTTTATATTGTACTGGTGTGAAACAGCTTCAAGTCTGTTTCCTCTGCTCGTCTGCCAAGGTGCAGATTGCAAGCAAATGAAGGAAGGAGAAATTGCTAGATGGAATACTGAAGGCTGGTTTTCTACTTATTTTTTTCAGGTCATCCTTGGATATTGATAGACGCTGTAGCAGAGATCTTACATGACAAAGAATATTATATAATGTGTTAAACAGCAGCTAGCTTTGAACTCTTATTTCTGATGAAATACCTTAAAATGATAGAATTAACTGTCATTTGAAAAGACAACACATCACTTTATTTGATATCAGGAAATATTTGATATATTTGCTTGAATGTATCTGTAGATATATTAATTGGTTATTTGTTATTTTGACTCAGGATCCAGGATAATACGCAGACTAGGGATGCATGACATTGGCAAAGTCTGCGCAGAGTTGTGGTAACATTACTTTATTTCCTGCTCATCTAAAACAATTTCATCTACTGAGAAAAATGTTCAACAATGTTAAAATGAGCTCCATATTATTCATAATTTAAGACAAAATACTCATTTCATTATGAGAAATTACACAATTCTGTCCAAGAATATGGTGATGCTACAACTATAGACCTAAAGACACAAACATCATCAACTATTTAGTCATTTTATCCACATATATCGGTGTGTAAATAACATGGATATATTTCATAATAACAAAAGTACCAACATTTACCTCAGACCTTTTATAAAACTATATTCAGTTGTTTTCCTGGTTTAGTAAATACTGCATATAAAAATACAATCTTTTAATATAAGTGTTCAACCCTTGCCCAAAGTTGTGCTGTGAAAATATTCCCACCTTTTCAATATTAATAAGTGAACTTGCCATCAGCAGCAGCAGTAACATTACTGCAGTGTTTCTGCTAGAAATTATGTGTTAGAGTGATGGAGAAAACCACTCTGGTACCACATGTAGGGCTGCAACTAACCACTATTTTAATAGTTGACCAGTCACCAACTATTGAAATGATTAGCCGACTAATGGGATAATTATTCATTTTTTCTTACATTTAGCATGACGTTGATTTAATTATCTGGCAAATGATAATGAACACAAGAAAGATGGGTGCAATAAAAACTCAGTTTTATTGAACATACTGCAGATTTGTAAAAAAAAAAAAAAAAATCAATAAAAATTTTCTTTTTAAAATGAATTAAGTACAGTGCTTGGTGCCTCTGTTCGTCAGACTGCATGTTACCGGAGCTTCCACTCTCCTAACTTGACTTTCTCTCTTGCTCTCTTCATACTGTAGGATACTGACCACGTTGTTACTTTCACGGACATTCAGTTAATGAAGCGTATTTACCAGGTTATTTTAATGTTTATCTCAAACAACCTGACCGACCGCAACCTGAATATCATTAAAAATATTTTTTCATGACCAGTAACTGTGGATGACCGCAGGTGACCGCGGGCATAAAAAAGCATAAAAACCATATTGACATTCAAATTAAATTGAATGTTACTTGAATCATAGTGAGGTGAGTCAGACTGTGTTTGGTTCAACTGTCCCACATGCTTTTCTCTTTAACTGTTCATGCATCAGCGAGGTACTGCCATGATATGCAAGGTCTGCTTTGCAAACCTCTCCAGTACGTGTTCTCGATGCTGACGCCGTCATTTGTCTATGTTACCGCTCAGAGGTGCTATCGTGGATGAGCGACTCTCGATAGAGTCTATAATCAAGTGGGATGCGTCACTCTGTTGGAAAAACACACCTGACAACAATAACTGACAGTGGAATTCATGGTCGACTATTTGTATTATTGATTTTTGTCAACAACGTCGACTAACCGTTGCATCGCTAACCCCATGGTGTGTGAAACAGAAAGTTAATGAACACAAAAGAAAAAAAAATATTACTCATCTCTGCGATACGAATATTACACACTGTGTTCACAAAGCATCAAGCCTTATAACCTGTCTTTAAAAACGACTCCTTACCCATCATCACAGGCTAAATTCTATTTATTTATCTTTATTTGATGTTCCCTTCTTCCCTGCCTTTAAACACAATGTATAGTAATGTATGTAATGTGGTCAACTACTGTGTGAGGGGAAAATGAGTCATTCATGTCAAACTGTAAATGTCTTCTGTGGCTTTTGTTGATTAGAAACTGTCCTTCATTCAGTGTCATGGTTTTTGTCACTTCCATCCTGGCCATGTCTGACCCTGTAGCCCACTCACTCTCTTTCTCTCTCTCTCCCTCTCTCTCTCTCCCTCTCTCTCTCTCCCTCCGTCAGATCCATTGACGTCCTCGTGTTTTCCCCGTCTCTCGTCATCGCCTCACTAACTGTCTTTCTTCCTCTGGCCTGGTTTGAATCAGCAGCCCAGCAGACTCTCTCTGTTGGGGCTCAGTAAAATGCCTTGATTGGCTCCAACAAAATTTGACTGCACTGTGACATCACAGGCAGCGGAGCTGGCTGATTGGCTGACACAAGGAGGTTGGGGATGGAGGGTAGGGGTAGGGGTGTGTGTGTGGGGGGGTTGTAACGCGGGTTGAGGCGGTGGGAGGGCTGATGGGAAACAGAGAGACTGAGTGACGCTGCTCTGTGCCTACAGGCCTTCATTTTCCCTCTGTCTGTCTGTCTATCTCTGTCTCTGTCTCTGTCTCTCTCTCTCTCTCTCTCTCTCTCTCTGTCTCTCATCTCTCTCTGTCTATCTGTCCACCTCTCTCTCTCTCTCTCTCTCTGTGTTCCTTTCTCTCTCGCCTCTCTATCATTTTCTCTCTCTGTCTCTCGTCTGTCTCTCGCTCTGTCCCCTTCTCTCTCTCTCTGTTCCTTTCTCTCTTGTCCCTCTCTTTCACTCTCTCTGTTCTTTTCTCTCGCTCTCTCTGTCCCCTTGTCTCTCTCTCTCTCTCTCTGTCCCCTTCTCTCTCTCTGTCCCTTTCTCTGTTGTCTCTCGTCTGTCTCTCTGTCTCCCTCTGTCTCTCTGCTCCCTCTCTCTTCTCTCTCTCTCTCTCTCCCTCCTTCCCTCCCTCTCTCTCTCTCTCTCTCTCTCTCGCTCTCCCTCCCTCCCTCCTTCTGTCTCTCTGCCGCCCCCTCTCTTCTCTCTCTCTCTCCCCCTACCTCCCTCCCTCCGTCTCTCTCTCTCTATCCCCCCCTCTTTCTCTCTCTCTCCCTCCCTCCCTCTGTCTCTCTCTCTACCCCCCCTCCCTCCCTCTTTCTCTCTCTCTCTCTCTCTCTCTCTCTCTCTCTCTCTCTTGCTCTCATTTTGAGTTCCTCTCCAGCTCAAGCCTCAGTGTCTCACATGGTGGAAACTCTAACAGTCCAAACAGCCACTTTTTACTCAACCGTTCTGTTCCCATACTCTCTGTTTTTGCTCCATGTAGAGGACAGGGAGGGGGTGTGGGGTGAAGGTTTTTTGGTAACTGAGTGTCCAAAGGGAAGAAAAAGGGAGACGTTGTGCTCCGCCCAATAGCCCACCTTCACAGTCGATGTATAATTCGACATGATTTGTAGTAGAGCTGCACAACATCACCATGTGTGCAATTAGTCCTGCAATTATTTAATTTTTTGTCATTTAAAAATATATTTGTCATTTATTCATTTATTAATGAATTCATTTATTGAAATAATATATATATATATATATATATATATATATATATATATATATATATATATATATATATATATATATATATACATTTTTATTCATTTATTTTGCCTTATTTTTTAATTTTATTAAATTTTTTTTCAATTATTTTTATTTATGTCTGTTTTATTTATCTACTCATTGTTTTATTTACATTTTATTTCATCATTTTATTTATTTGTTTTTAATTATTAATTGTAACTATTTCAGCTACAAGAAGGATGACATCAATCGTATGTTCAGTGTCGACCACTAATCTGTTTGAGCGTTTCTGTCGATACCATCTACTCCTGATGACTTTTTTCATATTGCAATATATATCCCGGTAAAAAAATCACAATGTAATTTTTTTCTAATATCATGCAGCCCTAATGTTTTTCCAACATGTGGCTTTGCTCTAGTTAAAAAAAACCCTCATCATGACGCATTTTATCTCATAATTAATAGAACCGGCAAAGCTTGAACCTATTAATGTCAAGATTTCTCTTCACTGTTAGTCATGGGACCTACTGATGTTTTTAATGTGGGGGCAAAACATTTTAATTTTAATCAGGGTCCTTTTGCACATTGACAGTTTATTCACTTTGACACGTCAAGGGAATCTTGATATTTTTAGTAGACATTTAAAAAGGCCATGTGTAATATTCAAGGGGACCGAAAAGTATTTTGTGGCAGAAATGGAACATAATCTCCAGAGTTATATTTTCATTTAATGAGAACAGTTATGACTTTGTTACCGAAGAATGTGTTATTTATATTTACAGGAGAGTAGGTCACCACATGTGGATTCTGCCATGTTTCTAGAGCAGATATTCGCTGAATTCGATTTAACCCCATCTCCTCCGTTTTGCGCGTCCATGTGTAGGGTTAGGGGTGTCTCATTTCACATTAAGGCTGAGGGGTAGGGGTAGGGGGAAGGGCTTTATACCCCTTCAAACTGGGGCAGACTCCAAACGGAGAACGAGAGAGTTCCCAGAATACAATACAAATTCTTTTGAAAATGGTGGCATCTATGAAAGAAGTACACAAATTAGTCACTTCCGATACGATACCGATATTGTAGCCTTGAGTATTGGCCGATACCGTTATGAATACGATACGATATAGGTACGAATCATACATATATTTATTCCTTATTTTGTTGTGTGTAATGTTAAAAAAGTCTTGATAAAGTGATGTTACTGTTACTGATGTTGTAGTGATATAACAGAAAACAATAGTCAGCAACAGTAGGTAAAGGAAAAACTGACCCATTTATTATTAACCAATTGGTTACATAAATTTTAACCTTCAACATAAGAGTATTACCTCAACAAATCCAATAAAAACAAAATGTTATATTTAAAGTGCAAAATAACCACTGGTTACCAACATCATTATACAATTGAATAGAATAAAGTAAATTTTAAAGTGCAAACAATTCAAGTTCACTCCAGTTATTTTTTTACTGTCAGCATATGTTGGAAACAACTGTGGGCGGGGCCAGCGTGGGTTGCTGAAGCGAGGTTTGTTGCTTCGCCTTGCTGCTCTCATGAAAATCCTCATGTTCTTTTTTGTGGTGTTTTTTCAAATGTGCGATGAGGTTGTTTGCGCCTGACAAATGTTGCATTTAGCTACAACGTTTTTGTCCGAGTTTACGGTAAAATACTTCCACACAGTCAACATCACTACACCTTACTGCAGGCTCTTCTTCTGCTGTCGGCACCAATGTTAATTAAGGGGCATTACCGCCACCTACTGTGTTGGAGTGATCAAACCAGAGTCACCTATTATAGAAGTGCTGCAGCGGTAAATGGACAGCTTATATCGGAGTTTTTAGATTCAGTCCGATAAAATCCAATATTCACTTTTTTGGCTGATATCGGACTGATTTCCAATATCAGTATCGGATCGGGACATCCCTGACACAAATGTAGTATTTCTGCCGTAATTAACTGTTTTTAATGGTGTCATTTAGCTGAAAACGCTCCACGCTCCTTTGGAAATCTGATGGCTCACCCCGAGTTGCCGACACATGCTGCGTTTGCTGCATGGTGCGTCCCCTCCACTGGCTGAATTTACCGTTCATACGAAACAACACAGAGAAACGAGCGACTTTAGCATCACCCACATGGGGTTAAACCCGTCCTCCATTGCAGTGGATGGTGGCTCAAACTGGTTCATGTGCTCTCTGTGGAAATAAAGCGTTGTATTTTTCCTGCACGTTTTCAAAACAAGCAGCGGCACCAAACCTAGCTGAATGTTACTCTGGGATGGTAAACACACACACACACACACACACACACACAGAGCCAGAGGGGAGGGGGGAGTGTTCCTTCTCGCATTCTGAGCCAATCAGAGATGCCTCATCACAGCGTCATGGACATGAATGAGGAAGTACCGTTAAACTCTGTTGTTCGACCACAAGTCATTTTCCTAGCGTGCAAAAACAGCTGGAAGCAAAACAATCTGGTCGTTTTTTTTTTTTTTTAAATGGAACCAACGCACAATGTATTCAATGACAATGGAGAACACAGTGATATTCATGAAATAACCATGGAATGACACTTTAAGTTGTGATAACTGTTCTATTGTATAAAGTTTGACATTGTCGCAATGTGCAATGGTAATATTCTCCATAAAACGCACATGAAAAAAAATCGCTATTTACATAGACGTGGAGTAATCGGTCCATGCATACCATAAAAAATATCCGCATATTCCAGGAGAATGTGACAACTACACCAGCAGGCATGTTTGTTTACTTCTGGTTACAGCTGTCGTTTTTGGTTATGTAACAACTGGTGGAGCGAACTGATGATGTAGGTGAGTGTTGAAGGGGTGTCCCCATTCATAGGGGTTGGTTTTCAAGTCCTATGCCTTACAGCTCAGCTTCAAGGGGGAAGGGGTGAAAGGAGATTCAGCCATTAACTGACTGACTTCTTTCTTTTCTGAGGGTGCTATATGCTGTTAACCTGCTTTATACTCTTATGGTCAGCTGCTATATTTGATTATAGACCAGAGGTTAATAAATAAACAAATAAATGGCATATTTTCCACACTATAGGGCACACTGGATTATAAATGGTTTATTTTGCGGATGTTTTTCACACATAAAGTGTACTGGACTATAAGGCGCATTAAGTGAAACAAAAGTGAGTCAAACTTTAGTAAAGCTTTAACCCCTAATGTGTCGGCGGTAACACTTTCTAAATATATAATTTATTTAAAATATTCATAAAAATGTCACCGTTTGCTCAACAGTTTCACTTCCAGTCATTCTAATAGAATAGACCTGGTTCTTTAACATAGGCATTTCATTCAGATTTTTTTCCTCAGAATTCTGACTTTAATTCTGATTTTAAAGTCAGAAATCTGTCTTTTACAGAATTCTCACTTTGTAAGGGATAATGTATTGCCCACGTGGTACTATCGGAAAAATGTTTCCCGACATTGCCAAACAGCTGAAGGCAGAGGGTATTGTTGGGAGATATTTTTCGATAGTCACGCGTGGCCAATACATTATCCTGCTTATTCTACAGGTTATTACAGCTTATTACTGCTACTACTCTAACAGATTGGATAAGATGGCCGTTACAACGTAGCGAATATTTACTTTCAAAGTGTCCGCACTACCTGCGGAGTGATATGGAACCATGAATCTAAAGTGACAAAACTTGTTGCCATTGGCAGTGGGCGTTAATGGCGCAGAAGGCGGTTATAAAAAAAAATCCACCTGCAGAACCATGGGAACGTCCATTCAAAGTCAATGGGAGCTGTCGCAACATTCTAGAGGGCTGTAGAATAAAAACAAAATAATAACCCCCCCTCCTCAGAATTACAACTATCTTTCCTCAGAATTATGACTTTTCCTTCATATTTCCACCATTTTTTTTCCCCTTAGATTAGAAATGACTTTTGTTTTTAACCTCAGAATTTTTCCCCATTTCCCCATAAAATGCAGAGGAAATAAAAAAAAAACTAAATCACAAAAACTACTGACACAGCACAACCATAATGAAGCACTTTGACAGTGCAGACCCCCCCCCCCCCCCCCGGATCACCACCAAAATCTGATAATTTCGAGATCTCCCAATTACGACATACCCTGAAAATGTAATCAAAATCCATCCATAACTTATTGCGTTATCTTATACACAAACTAACAAACCAACCAACCGACACCAGCAAAAGCATAACCTCCTCAGTGGAGGTAATAAAGTGCTCTGGATTATAAGATGAGCTGCGGTTTTTGGAGAAAATTAAAGGCTTTTAAGTGCGCCTTATCGTCTGAAAAATATAGTAAATAAAATGGAATAGAAGAAAACATTGACTTTAATGAGGGACTAATGTGTTTTTGTAGAGGAGGGTGTATCCAGTTGGTTGCAATATAAAACTTGACGACTACATGCTACTAAATGTCACACACGCAACCTATACTGGCAGTAATTGTCAGCTGCATCTGCATTTAGGGATGCTGTGGTGAAGAAATTTCCCCTCGGGTGGTTTTGAGTGTCTGAATAGCGATATATGCTGTACTTGTGCAGCGGCTGCACTGTAGCTGTTTACTATTCTCTAATTTATTCTATCATAGTGTCATAATGAACTAAATATATTCATCCACTTCCCTCGACTTAACAGCAGAAAAGCATGTAGGTTCGAATGGGCAACACTATGAAAACACTTTTAATGTTGTGTGTGTGTGTGTGTGTGTGTGTGTGTGTGTGTATGTAATCAGTTTTTGCTCAAATATGTGTATTTGAAACATCACCAGCTTTTAATTTTTTCCAAAAATATTCAAATGATTCCACTTTGTAAAAATGAATAATTCCCCAAATGTCCCCTCTGCAAAACACAAACACAACCACAGAAAAAAAAAGGTCTAAAACCGACACTTTTATTTATTTTATACACATACAGTTCTCAACTTTAGTCTGTTGGTAAATGGTGTTTCAGTTCATACCTGCCAAATGCAGACAAATACAAGCTGGTTTTCACCAAAAAAATTAAGGTGAGGGGGATTTTTTTTTTCTATTTTATTTGTGATTTTAAGTCCACAGCTTTTTACCTTTTAAATAAACGGCAAAAATGAGTATTTTAACCCAAACTACAGGGTGTTACAATCCCTGTATCATTCGTTTTCAAAATGAAACTAAAAATAACACGAAAAAATGAAAAAACAACTCGTTTCTTCATTGTTTCCAAAACCAAAATGAAAAAACTGATAACGATCTGTTTTTCATTTTTTGTTTTTGTGTTTAAATGAATAATGGAAAAAACGGATAATGGTCGTTTCCCGTTTTATCCAATTTTGACCTGAAGCAAGTTTTTATTTTGGATTTAGAAACAAATAATGAAGAAACTAGTTGTTTTTTTGCTTGTCTTATTTTTGGTTTCATTTTGAAAAACAAATGAACTGATGTTAAATGGATTTTTTACCTTTACAAATAGTCCATTCTTTTATCTGTACTCCAAATGGTTGAAGAACAGTTGTCATTTTCTTCATTTTTAGGCATATTTTCAGGCAGTTTAAGCCAAATCACTGCAGAATAGTAAAGGGTTAATAGTAACAGAGTATACCCAAAATGTTTTCACACTTGTTTTGCACTGTTGCTTTGGCAAATAAGAAATGGAGCCTCTGTATTTTGGAGTTTAGAAGCTGTAACCTGTAGTTCTTTGCTGTCCAAAGTGTCATTCCATCAGCCTTATGTCTTCAGCAGCACCTTATAGAAGACTCCCCTGTGGAATAAATGAACACCTGTTACCATAGCAATTCTAATAGTAACAAGCAATAATGCAGCACTATCTGTATTTACATTGGTGCTCTATGCATTTAAATTTAATATTAGTGGAGGAAAGCTTGGACAGTGCTACTATTTATTTATTTAGTGATGCAATCTATACACTTCCTATGAAAAGCAGATCAGATGACAAGTCAAGATAAGAGCTCTGTGAGAAACACTGTTGGTTATTTTGCTTCATGACAAAGTGAATGACTGTGAATATATTTTCTGTTGGGAGCTCTGACCACTAGAGCTGCACATGTTTGAGCATCGACCTAACAATATACGTGTACATGACAGCTCCTGCAATAATTCTCATTTTATATTTTTTATTTATTTGTCTCTTTTAAAATGTATTTATTTATTTTTATTTAATTTTTGTTAAAGTTTGTATTCATTTTTATTCATTTATTTTTATTTATTTATATATATTTTTTAATTTAGTTAAATTTTTATTATTTTTATTCATCTATTTAAATTTTTTTTAATTAGATATTTTTAAATTTGTCTTTATTTAATTAATTACTTTATTTTTATTAATTTATTTTTTATCGTATTATTTATAAATTTTTTTGTCTTTGTCTTTATGTTTAATTTTTTTTTTTAATTAATGTATTCATTCATTCATTATTTATTTATTAATTTATTTATTATTTTTTATTTTTAAATTATTTTGACTACAAGAAGGATGACACTGAAACGTATGTTCTGTGTCGACACCACACAGCTGCTATATATACTCCTGAGGATTTTTTCATATCACAGTACATATTGCAGGGTTAAAAATATTGCATTGTCAGTTTTTTCTAATATTGTGCAGCTCTACTGTGAATATATTTACTGTTGACAGCAGTTGTATAGTGTGACCATGTTGCCGTGACAGCGCTGCTTGTTTAACTTTTAACAGTGTTCTGCTTTTTGTCACTTTTTCTTATCCCATTTTCCTTACCACCCCCCACCTGCACCTTCACCCCCACCCATCCACAAATTCACAGCCGTTGTGGCAATCAGATCAAGTCAGGCCAGTTATTCTGACCTCTGACCTCAAGGCTATTGCCCCTTCTGTGCTGGTGAAAAGGAGCAAGGCAGAGATCTTATCATCATTTTCTGTCTAAGCGCTGCTCAATTTCAACTTGGCCTATTTGATATTCATAGTTCCACCTTTTTTTTTTTCTCAGAAAGGACTTTACCTCAGAATTTTTGCCCATTTCTTCTTCAGAAACACAAAAAACGCAGAGAAAAAATCTATAAAACATGCTGAAATCCACAAAAAAAATCACAAAAATTACTAACACAAGAACCACAACTAGAAAAGCACTCTGAGAGCGCAGACCTCCGCCAAGGTACACCCCCCACCCCCACCCCGATCGCCCCTAAAATGAAATCAGTTCTTCCTGTTCACATTTCCAACATATCCTGAAAATTTTTATTTAAATCCGTCCATAAGTTTTCCAGTTATCTTGAACACAGTCAAACAGATAAACAGATAAACGCCGGCAAAAACATAACCTCCTTGGCAGACCACCACCAAGGTATAGACCCCCCCCCCCCCCTCTTTCTGGATCACCACCAAAATCTAATAATTTCCAGATCTCCCAATTACCAACATACCCTGAAAATTTCATCAAAATCTGTGCATAACATTTTGAGTTATCTTGTACACAAACAAACAAACAAACAAATGGTGACAAAAGCATAACCTCCTTGGCGAAGGTAATAAAGTGCTCTGGATTATAAGGCGCACTGTTGTTTTTTTTTGAGAAAATTAAAGTCTTTTAAGTGCACTTTATAGTCTGGAAAATATAGTAAATAAAATGGAATAGAAGAAAACATTGACTTTAATGAGGGACTAATGTAGTATAGTAAATATTTTCCTTACAACCCCCCGCCCCCCCACACCCCCACCCCCACTCATCCACAAATTCACAGCCGTTGTGGCAATCAGATCAAGTCAGGCCAGTTATTCTGACCTCTGACCTCAAGGCTACTGCTCCTTCTGTGCTGGTGAAAAGGAGCAAGGCAGAGATCTTGTCTTCATTTTCTGTCTCAGCGCTGCTCAATTTCAACTTGGCCTATTTGATATTCCGCAGCGGGACGAAGATGTCATAGTGGCAGTGGAGTCTAGTAACAAGCTGTTACAGGGTGAAGAGTAGACAGGCATGATGTGACGCTCTCTCTCCTTCTCCAAGCGATGTTGAGGAGTGAATATGTCTCTGTTTGCCAGAAGAAGCTGTCACAGAAATTACACTCTACATGCTCTGTGAGCTGCAGCTTTGGTGAATTCACCAGAGGAAATGTCAAGGCTTTTTATATATTTATACAGATGATTACATAGTTTTGGGTCGGTAACTATTAATGATATGCCCATATTTCAGGCTAATATGGCTGATTATGCTTTTTTTTTTTCCACTGCCATGATTTACGGACAGGCAAAGTTCATGGCACCTTTTTTTTTTTGGTGTAGGAATGTTTATTATTAGGTTAACGGTCACAATTTCTATTTTCTAATAAGCTAATTTGGCATCTCGCTGCATGCAAGGAATGCTGTTCCAGGTCACAGGTCACGATTACCAAGCGCGTAAATAAAACTGTCAATATGACAGAGTGTGACAGAGATATTGAATACTTTGAGTGTTGGAAAGTAGATGTTTTAAAAGATTTTTGTTAAAAAAAAAAGGTGATACAGTGTTACCAGAAAGACAAAGAAAGAACTTGTGGCTCTTGCTTTGGTGTTATCATTCCAAAAAGTCCCAATTGTGTTGAACAAACAGCAGGAATGCAAGGCTGTTTTTCCTGTTCAAATATAGATAGATAGATAGATAGATAGATAGATAGATAGATAGATAGATAGATAGAGAGGCTCGGAGTTAGAATATATATAACATTCCTCACAGATGTATTCAGGGCTGGTGTGTATGCGTCTATTAACTAAAGTATATACTGCTAACAGGCTAATGCTGCTACATACAAGTTTAAAGTGTACATGCTAACAGGCTGCTAACAGGCTAATGGTATTATATACAGGTTTAAATAGTACATGCTAACACAATCGCAGGTGAAATGATCGTGTAACATTCACATATTGTATAGTTAGAAAATACTGGTTAGGGAAATAATTCTATTATAACAACTTATTTAGTCCATTCAGCACGATGTTCTGGATCTTTTCTTTCTGTTGGAAATAGGATTAGTACATAAGGAGGGTCACAAATGCAACCAGACATTCTTTTATTACATTTGTGAAGACGACAAAATTCTTGGGTCCACTTCTTGAGCTGCCGTTATGACAGTGAACCTGGAATATTGATAAAACCACCTTAAATGTTTAATTCCTTTAACACCACTGCGATTATTACTCTATTGAGCTTTGAGGACTTTGGGTAATCGTGACCTCTGACCTGGAAGAACCCACGCATGTGCACTGATGATGATGGTTTGGGTTATTGTAGGTATCGGTGAGAAGTGGAATCATTTCAATAAAACTAAATATATCATTGGTCTATTGATTAAACTGTATGGGTACAGTATGTTGTATTATATATTGTATTTCATATTGTATTCAAAGGTTTCATAGTCATTGCACATGAACCAAGTGAGTTTTAATAGTGCAGTGTCTTTTGACTCTTTGCATGCACCGTGTGATGCGGGGACAAGTTGCTCCGAGTCATGTGACTCACGTAGTTTACAGTGTCATCGAGTCATGTGGCTGTACGCTACATGGCAAGTTGTAAGTATTGGTTAAAAGCAGGTTGTTGTTCTGTAGTTCTATGACTCATGTTCCGCCTATAGGGGAGAGTAGCCCAGTTAACTGAGTGGAAGGAACATTTCAGTTTGACACCATGACTGAACGCTCTGTGCTGCTGCCGTTGTTTATTTTACAACGACGTGACTCAAAGAATTAAGTACAGTGAACACTTTTTTTGTTTTTACCTAAATGTACGTTTTATTATGTGAAATGTTAATGTTCCCCGTTTAGAGTTGTCCCTACCTTTCTCCCTTTTTTAAATTTTATTTTTATTTTTTAACCAGTTTCACTCTTTGTTGCACATAATGGTCACTCCAGTGGACAGTTATTCCACAGTTGTATGTTCTCTTATATATTCCTAGGTTTTGTGGGTTAATGCATCATCCAATACACTGTCATTCATATAATTACTGTAACTTTATTGTTCTCAGTGGACAAAAGAAACCTTTTTTTAAAATAATTTCTTTGCATATCATCTCCATGAAGTCATAACTAAAGCAATAACTCGTATTAGAGTTTGTTATAATATCAGATTAACTGAATGATTTTTTTTTTTTTCTTTAAATTGACTTTCTGATGCTGAGCTTTAAACACGTTTCTTTTTAATTCCAGGAAAAATAGATTAATATAAAACTTTTCAGTGGCATTGTAAAAGAAAGAATAAAAACACTCAGAAAAGAAATCTCCAAGATGGTCCTTGTAATTCATACACCAAAAGGTTAATATTATTTTTAGTTAAATAAATGTTTCCTTTGAAAAAAATAAAAAATTGGCAGAGAAATAAAATCAGTGTTTGCTCCATGTGCACTGGTCTACTAGTAAAATGCTTCTGGAATAAAACTAATGAAATGTACCCACGTGTATTGACGATAAAGAAAACTCAAATCTTAAATGATGGTTGGATCAATTTTCCAGGATAATTCTGGGGTCAAAATGTGAAATTATTAGAATGAACAAGAGAATAGGTTTTAGTCCAAATGAATATTGGTCTCAGATCTACTAGATCTACTTCAAACACATTATGATCCATTCACTTTACAGGTTCTTTCTAGTGGAATATTAACTAATCCATTATATACATGTACATAAAACACCATATATGTGGAATAACACAATATCATATATATAAAAAAAAAACATGAACTAACATTTATTTTCTGGTTCATCTTATTAAAGTATGTAAGATTTAACACATTTAATGTCTGAAGAAGATACTTTCTAAAAATTGTAGGTGTTGCAGGGTATTCTGTATAATTATTGTCGTTTCTCACATCTTTTCCCAAAGGTCTGCTGTAGCATAAAAACTACCACATCTACAACCCATGGTTCCCCACAGGTCACACATGAGTCTAATATAAGACCATTATTCAGTGTTTTAAAGTTGTGTCACTTTCCTTTATGAGATAAACAAAGATGTACTGTTAGTTTACACGTCCACTTTTATCTCATATAAGACTATTATATCCTGTTTATATCAGTGTTATTATTTCATATATTGAACGATATAAGATATGTACTTTTTTTTTATTATTGGTATCTGCATCAGACCAAAAAATCCCCCCAATAGCAGTCGGTGTCTAGTGTTAACAGCTACAGTATCAGTAAATCCACTGTCCAATATATACAAACCCATTGTATACATGTACATAAATCACTGTATATGTGGAATAACATACCAACATATATATTAAAAACATGAGCTATTGATCGTTCTCTCCAATCTATCCTGTAAAGCCCTGCGAGACGACGACATTGTGATTTTGGGTTCGATAAATACAATTGAAGTCATTTGTTTTCTAATTCATCTGATTAAAGTATGTGAGATTTAGCACATTTAATATCTGAAGCAGATACTTTCTAAAAAAATAATAATTGTAGAGCAGTGATATTAGCTTAGAAATACACTAATGGTGTTGGTCAACGCCCTAAGCCCGAGGTAAAAATGAAAAAATCCGGTAAAAAATATCGATCGATCACTAGTGACTATAAATGATCATGCAAGTATTCCATGGACGTGTCTTGACTTTACCTGCTGAAGGTTTTGCTTATTTAGTTGAATTTTTGAAAGTACTAGAGAACGGGTGTGAACCTGTTGGACTCTGCTGCGTGGGCAGAGAGTGGAATACCAATTGGAATATTGGGCCAAAAGGTTTTTCCAGTTGAGAAGCCAGAGGTGTGCCCCTTCCTCTGATGCATCAAGTACTGTTACTGCTTTGCATTTCAGTGCGTTGAAGATGTGTGTGGGTGGAGAAAGTGGTACAACAGCTCAAGCCTCGCTGCCTCTTGGATAGTAAATTCAACCTGTGTGCAAACTGTGTGCTTACTATTTAAATTTCAGATTGGAAACAAATTGAACTGTCGACGTCTTTCGCAGCTGGTTTTGAACGACTGCAAATAATTATTTTCTGCACTGATTAATCTGTAAAATATCTGTCAAATCACAGAGGCTGTAGAGTGGGCTGCAGTCTGCTGGGTGGAACCCATCTGCATTCCAATAAGTGACAATCATTAGTAGACTTAAGGAGTTGTTTTGTTTGGCTAATGGTACCAGTTTCCCTCTGTAGTATGAAGAACAAAACAACGTGAATCCGTGTATTATTTGATCATTCGTTTTTCAAAAGAAAACCAGAAATCAGACAATGTAAAAAAAAAAAAAAAACTAATTTCTTCATTATTTGTTTCCAAAACCAAAAAGAAAAACAAGGATAACAAAGCGGTTTTTCAGTTTAAATGGATAATGGAAAAAATGGATAACGGCCATTTTCCATTTCATCCAATTTTGACCTGAAGCAAGTTGAATAACCTGGAAATGACCTTTGACCCGCAGTGACAAAGATGGAAACCGACGTCCTACTATCCTAATACTCTCAGATCTGAAGATATGACGATGGAGAAATTGGTGTCATATCCTACGATAATGATGGTGGTTGTTGTTAAAATTAATTTCCGGTTTACTCAATTTGCTTCAGGTCAAAATTGTATAAAATGAGAAACGGCCGTTATCCTTTTATTTTCTATTATTCATTTAAACACAAAAGGAAAACTGAAAAGAATGCACCACTATCGTTTTTTTTCATTTTGGTTGAAGAAACAAGTCGTTTTTTCATCGTCTTATTTTTGGTTTTATTTAAAAAAAAAAACCCCAAATGATACATGGATTGTAGTGTTTCCACCAAGCAGATTTGGTTTGGTACAGTTCAGATGGTCTCTGTTAGTTTGTCTCACAGCAGCTACGTAACCTCATCCTCTCAGACGATACAAAGGAGCATCTGCACCTCCTTTTTACTCCTTGAAATACAACTACAGGTCAACATGTTTTTTTATTTTCTTTCTTCACTCTTTGTCAAGTGGAGATTTAATTGTGCTTTTGTCCTTCCGTCGTGGGAAATGATTATTCTGGCGACCAATCAACAGGATGCAGTTTGTTTAGCTCGGCCCACATGGATCGCTTTGGAGCGGTTGGCACCCCAAACGAGGGGTGACAAAAAGTGGGGTGTTTTGCATCAGTTCAATGTGTATCAAACCAAACTGTTGGGAACATGTTATTATTTTAGGGGTATTTGTACAGATATTTTCTAGTAGTCTAGTGGTTTAGTTCCAGTGATCAAAGCAGTTGTTCAGTTTGGTATAAAAGCACCGAATTTGGTCACTTGTAGATTTACATATTCTGAACAAATGTATGTGTAGAGGCACTCGAAATATTTACTAGGAGAGACGTAGCGGCACTTTAAAAACAAAAAAAAAAGGCAGCATATACAGTTTAGGACTTCAGATTTTTGTCATGTTAATAGTTTTGTATTTCATCTGGGCGATTACAGGATCATGTTTTCTGATTTAGAATGAAAGACTATTTATTACCTCAGCTATATATTTTGTGATATTAAGTATTAATGAGCAGCTAATCACAAAAATACAGAAATGAATTGCGGCAACATATTAATGTCACATATATATAAGTGGATAGTTTTTGAATATCCCAGAATTACCAACTACAGTGTGTGAGTCAGCCTCTTCTTAATGGTATGGTGCAAGTAAATGTAATTTACTTAATGTACATCAGGAGAAATGTATTTTGTACTTTATTGAGCATTGGTTTGTATTATACAGCGCATATATTATACAGCATATATATATATATATATATATATATATATATATATATATATATATATATATACACATATATATATATATATATATATATATATATATATATATATATATATATATATATATATATATATATATATATATATATATATATATATATATATACATATATACATGCACACACACATGATGCAGTATATAGGGCGACACAGTGGTGCAGTTGTTAGCACTCGTGCCTCACAGCAAAAAGGACCCTGGTTCAATTCCCACACCAGACCTTTCTGTGTGGAGTTTGCATCTTCTCCCCATGTTTGAGTGGGTTTTCTGTTCTTAAAACACTGAATGTACCAACTTGGGCAAAATGATGTTGATTATACTAGTAAATTTTGGTCATTTTCAGGTTATTGTCCAGGCCTAGTGGGGAACATGAGGGAGTCCATCTAGTCAGATGAGACGGGCGTCTCTGCCTACCTGTGCTATGTCTAATTTATACAACAGTAATGGATGACAATACTGGCTTTCTTTACACTTCATTTCAAATTTGAAGTGGTATTGTAATGAATGAATGACACATTTAATAACACATGTATGTATTTACTTCCAATTTTATTAATTAATGACATATTTATTTAATGGGTGGTACGGAGGTGCAGTGGTTAGCACTTGTGCCTCACAGCAAGAAGGACTCTGGTTTGATTTCCACACCAGACCTTTCTGTGTGGAGTTTGCATGTCCTCCCCGTGTCTGCGTGGGTTTTCGCCGGGCACTCCGGTTTCCTCCCACCATCCAAACACATGCACTGATAGGTTAACTGGTTAATCTAAATTGTCCATAGGTGTGAATGTGACAGTGATTGTTTGTCTATATATGTTCAGACCTGAGATGAACTGGAGACTCATACAGGGTGTACCCCGCCTTCACCCATTGTAGCTGGATTAGACCCCCAGTGACCCCTGTGACCCCTGTGACCCTAGTGAGGATAAAGCGGGTTCAAAAAAACCAAACCAAAATATACTGTATATGTAATGTATATTTACAGCATAAAAAATGAATGTGTTTACTGTGACTTTAAGGACCAAGTTGATTAAACAACACAAATTAGTGTGAAGTTGCAACCTTGAAAACATGCAGATTGGAGTTCTGTGGGTGATCCAGTACCACTGTGCAAATTTATGAACACACACAGCCAGTTCTTTCCAATCATGACCAACACTATCTAATAAGAGCATCAGGTGCGTGGACTAACACCACAAACACAGCATGTTAAGATAACAAATACAAGTGTAGTTTATTTTTGCATCTATTCCAGTTGATTCTCAGGTTTGGAGATATTAGTGGATGAATGTGACATTTTCAGTGCCTAAAATAATTGAAAAATTTCATGTCCAACCTGTTTTCGAAGGGACTGAACACCGCTGTGAGTTTCCACAGAGGAAATTAAAGTAAAAGACATGACCGATGAGACAAAGGAGTTTCATATTGTAGTTGCCATAGCACTGATGTCTGACCACGACAGGTTAATGGTCAGAAGTTACATTATGTGTTTGTTTGTTGGATGCTTCACTATTTCATTTTTTATTATTAGAACAGAGCATGCGACACATCAAAAAGCTATTTTGGATCCCCTGCCATTTATACATTTGGTTAATTCTGTAATTTTGTACATATAGGGAGACAAAACACGCGTACAAGATGACAAATATTATATATTCAGTGAGAAGGGATTAGATGTGGTTAAAAATCATAACAATGAGAATAAGTTAAAGTCAGTAACAGTTGAAGCTTCCACAAAATCTGATTGTAAAGGCTGAATATACTTTAGTCATATCTATCTTTAATATATTCTATATTGTGACCTTTTTTGTTCCCAGTCCTTTGTAGAATCCAGAAATAACACCTTTCTTTATATTATTTTGATACGCGTCAAAAAATATTTTCAATATAGAATCATCCAAGTCAGTTTTCCTTTTAAGGTTGTGTTCAAAATAGTAATTGGAGGCAGGGATGTCCCGATATCGATATCGGAAATCAGTCCGATATCAGCCAAAAAATTTAATATCGGATTTTATCGGACTGAATCTAAAAACTCCGATATAAACTCTCCGATATAAGCTGTCCATTTACCGCTGCAGAGCTTCTATAATAGGTGACTCTGGTTTGATCACTCCAACACAGTAGGTGGCGGTAATGCCCCTTAATTAACATTGGTGCCGACAGCAGAAGAAGAGCCTGCAGTAAGGTGTAGTGATGTCGACTGTGTGGAAGTATTTTACCATAAACTCAGACAAAGACGTTGCAGCTAAATGCAACATTTGTCAGGCGCAAGTGTCCCGTGGAGAGACAGAACCAGGAAGGTTCAATACAAACAACCTCATCACACATTTGAAAAAACACCACAAAAAAGAACATGAGGATTTTCACGAGAGCAGCAAGGCGAAGCAACAAACCTCGCTTCAGCAACCCACGCTGGCCCCGCCCACAGTTGTTTCCAACATATGCTGACAGTAAAAAAAATAACTGGAGTGAACTTGAATTGTTTGCACTTTAAAATTTAATTTATTCTATTCAATTGTATAATGATGTTGGTAACCAGTGGTTATTTTGCACTTTAAATATAACATTTTGTTTTTATTGGATTTGTTGAGGTAATACTCTTATGTTGAAGGTTAAAATGTATGTAACCAATTGGTTAATAATAAATGGGTCAGTTTTTCCTTTACCTACTGTTGCTGACTATTGTTTTCTGTTATATCACTATAACATCAGTAACAGTAACATCACTTTATCAAGACTTTTTTAACATTACACACAACAAAATAAGGAATAAATATATGTATGATTCGTACCTATATCGTATTGATAACGGTATCGGCCAATACTCAAGGCTACAATATCAGTATTGTATCGGAAGTGAAAAAGTCGTATTGGGACATCCCTAATTGGAGGTATCTATAAAAATCAGCTTTGTCAAAGTGGTGTTTTTTTCTCAGCTTCTCAGTCTGTACATTGTTAATTTTCTGTAAGGGAATAAAACATTGTTAATCCATTAGAAATCCAGGATATAAATCAGTAGTCCATAGTGTTGAAACCAGGAGCATAGGAACACAACTGAATGATTTGTAATGGATGGTTCACTTTTTAAAATGAATTTCAAATTTTTTAAAATAAATATCCGTAACAGAGGAAGCGTGTCACACTCTTCATTGCCTTTTGTCATGATGTGAAAGTTAGAGATCATAAACCTCTGCCTAACTTGTTGTTGACCTCTGGTTTCTACCACCTGCTCTCTGTTCTCAGCAGCACTTCCTTCATATGTACGTCACAGCCTCGTCAAAAGCAACATGGGTTAAATTTAGAGCTGCACAATATATTGTTTGAGCATCGACATCGCAATGTACTTTACATGTGCACAATAGTCACATCACAGGTCCTGCAATTATTTCTATTTTATTTTTTATTTAGTTGTATATATTTTAATTTTTTTTCTTTCTTTTTTTTAAATGAGTTTGATTTAATTTTACAATTTATTGTTTATTTTTTATCAATTAATTTTATGTATTTAGTTTTTATTGTTTATTTGTGTTATTTATTTATTTATTCATTTATGTATTTTTATGTTTTAATGTGTTATTTATTTATTTTTATTCATTCATTTTATTTATTTCTTTTTATTTAATTTATTCAGTTGTTTGTATTTATTTTTAATGTATTTATTTTTTGTATTATTAATTTTATTTAATTATCTTGGCAATAAGAAGGTTGATATTGAAACATGTTCTGGGTCGACCACTAATCTGTTTAACCATTTGTGTCGGTGCCGCATGGCTGATATATACGCCTGAGTATTTTTATTTTTTATTTTTTTATATCGCACGTCAGTTTTTTCCCAATATTGTGCAGCCCTAGTTAAATTTGTTGTTGAATAATAACACAAATGTCTGTAAATCCCAGTTTATTAAATGACATTAAATCATTTAAACATTCTCCTCCATACGACAAGTTCTGAAACATCAGTAAGTAGAAATACTTCTACATTGACTGATGTTAAACAGATGGACACCTTAGGTCAGTGTCCGACTGCACGCGTTGACTGACGTGGTGTGTTCTGTTGATAACCCCACCACCCCCCACCCCATCTTTAGTGATGCACTGATCACCGGGTTGGGGTGAGGGGGATTTGCCTCATCTAAAGGTCTTTACTTTTTCAGAGTTAAAACAAGTGTTCCATGGCACAACAAAACCCTTTCATACATGTTTGACCTAATATTCCCAATCTCTTATCACTGCTAAAACACTTTTGGTGACTGTGACCTTTGACCTACATTCACCAAAATCTACTCTTCACACCTTTCCTGAAAAATTTCCAGTAGGTTTTTGTGCCAACCTGCTTGTACAAACTGACTCAAAAACAATACCCCTCTCCCCCTTTTTTTTTAAATTTTTTTTTGGGGGGGGGGTGTCACAATCTGTGAGTTGTTTTTACTTTTCTCCTGTATCTATATAACTGTCAAAAGTCTGAATAGTATTTATAGACTTGGATTTTTGTAAACTAAATTTAACCAGATTTCAGAAGTGGTAGAAGTACTCCTATTCTGTACTTAAGTAGAAGTACAGCTACTTGTATGGAAAAAATACTTTGGTATAAGTAGAAGTACTGTAGAAGTATTTCATGGGAGTTATCCAGTATTTTTGTGTAAAGCTGCTGACAGACAAACAAGACTAACTGAACCAAAACATTACCCATAATGCAAGCAGAGGAATCGAATGAAATACACACGTGCCCCCCCCCCAAACACACACACACACACACACACACACACACACACACACACACACATCCCCCAATCACCACCAAAATTTAATAATTTTTTCCTAATATTAACATTTCCAAAGAAATTCAACCAAATCTGTCCAGAAGTTTTTGTGTTATCTTGCTTACAGACAGACAGACAGACAGACAGACAGACAGACAGACAAATGGATAAATTCAGGCAACAACATAACTGCCGTTCCTTAGCAGAGTAACTAGAAAAGCACTCTGGGAGGACGGACTGCCAAAGCAAACCACCCCTCAACCACAAACGTCCTAAATGAGCGATAGGTTTCACTTTAACCTCTGTGAGTGAAAACACATGTGGGCCCCCCCCCCCCCCCATCTCCCCCACCCACCGATCACCACCAAAGTGTAATCATTGGTTATTTGTGCCAGTATCAATATTTTCTGAAAGTTTCAGCCAAATCTGTCCATAACTACTTGAGTTATCTTGCTAACATTTATACCGGTGGTACTGATTTTACATGGGTATATGTTTGGGGTTTTTTTGGGGTTTTTTTGTACTGGAACCGTGTATGTTTTGTTCAAAGAACAAAACCAACACATTGTACGAATTCATAACAAATGACATACAGTACCTCTATGTCTACCTGTTGGACAGACAAACAAACCCTGGTGAAAATATAACTCTACTGTTCCTTGCAAAGTAATTATTAACTGCTCTACAGCACAAAAGTGTGTGACAGGTGATGGTCACACACATGCACTAAATATTGGAGTATTTGGCTGCAAGACTGGAATATGCATTGATCTCAAGCAATGTTTAACCCCCTCTGTGGGGTGAGATCAAATGCAGACAAATTAGGAAAAAAAAATTCTATTTGTTACCTACTTTCCTATCTGCTCATTTGTTGTTGTTGTTTTGTTTTTTGTTGTTCTGTTTTTTTTGTATATATGCATATGTTTAGTACGTCAATTAATTATTATTATTATTATTATTATTATCATCATCATTTTTGTACTATGCACTCTAAGATGAATTCAGGTTAATGGGGAAGTGAAGAAGGGGTAGGATTAAATAAGCTTATGCTTCATCCTCCTTTTCGGACATATCATTGTGTAGTATTATTATTATTATTGTTGATGTTGTATTGATTATTGTTGTATTGATTATGTTGCATTCTGCACATGTTCGAAATAAAGCATTAAAATCAAATCAAAGGTGAACTTACATGAGGTTATCAATACATATTATTTCAATGGTTGTGTTGGTTTGCTATAAAATGTCTTAACAATGATAAAAATATTGACTTGTAAGTGTAAATATGTATGAAGGTGGAAGTCAATGCAGATTGTGGTTATGAGAATGAACTCCAAAATCAGTTTGTTTTGGGTGCAGAAAACAAAAAAAGAGTTCAGTGTGTGTGGTAGTTTCACTGGTGGGCGATCTCTGGCCTTTTCGGTCAAGAAGACGAGGGCCACTGGAGGCGTGGGGGGATGGGAGAATTTACAGGAGAGGAGGAGGAGGAGGTTCGGATGAAGGGGAGGGTTAGCTTTAACTTGGGCTCCAGTTCCAGCTCCAGGCAGCCTACCAAGTGTGGGGTATAATCTGACAGCACTCAGCCAAGACACATGCAGGGTTAAGACCAGGCACCCTACCAAGACTGGGGCCTGTGGGGACATCCTGGTGAGAGCTAAGCCTTGGATGGGCCTGGAGCCGTGCCAGCAGCAACACACACAAACACAGACACGGGCGAGTTGTACACGCCTGTTAACGCCTGTACAGCCTCACACACACACACACACACACACATTTCTGTATATAGATGCAGACAACACACTTCCCTCACATGCAAACAATAACACACATGCGGGGAAGACTTTTACTAAAAGGAAAAGGAAGACTTAAAAAAAAAAAATGGCTGCAGACTGAATGGAAGGTTTGGTGTGTGTTATTCAGTCAGACCTCCCAAATACAGCTGGATCTCCTGTGTATGAAATTGGCCTAATCGAGTTAAACCAACATACGGTGGATGTCTGTTATGTACTTTTCCTTTTGACTAATTAACCTGTCAAAGTTTGCTCCAACTGGAAATCACCCTGCCTTTTTTTTTGGGTGACCTTGCGATGCCGACTGACATTTTCTCCTGTTTTTTTTCCCCCTCCCCTTTTCTCTTTCTCTTTTTCTATTTTTCACTCCTTGTTTCTCTTTTCACTTCCTCCTCCTCCTCCTCCTCCTCCTTCTTCTCACTGTCTCTTCGCAGATTATGTTTATTTTGAGAATTCGTCCAGTAACCCACTGCTGATCAGGAGGATAGAGGAGCTGAACAAGGTGAGTGTCAGTCTGAGGTTACGTTCAAAAACCACAAAAGCACAAGTCTCATTTCTTTGTTTTCAACAGTACATGATTTTTTTTTTGTTGTTGTTGTTTGGTTTTGCTGTGAAATTCTTAATTGCTTTTGGGTGATTCAAATGTTTTTCTGGTGTTTTTGAGTTCTCCTAGAGCCGGATTTTGTATCTTTTGTGGTAATTGGAGCCTGCTCTAAAATAAACACCCTGGACTGTGAGGGGAAATAAAAGGCTCGGAGTGTAAGGACAAAAAAATGTCTTGGGTATTCAGACGGTCTGCATATAATTGTTTGTTAACGGTATTGTAATATGTCAATTAAGGTCCAGTGTTTAAGACGCGTAAACAGAGCTGTGTTGATTTGTCAAGGGTGGGGTGGGGAGTAGAGGCGGATGTTAGCAACATATCGGTATTCTAATTCACAAACTTCCTCTTTAACAACATTCAGGGAAACAGTAGGGGAAACACTGCTACTATCGTGGTAGGAGATGGTTAATATTCGTCTTCTCAACTGGAATAATTGCCTGTAGTTAAGTGATTCAGATTTATTTATTTACGTAGTAACAGTATGCGCTCGGATACGGTTCCTACCACCACTTTCATAGAGGATACCAGATGTCATGCAGATCCTAGACTGGCTGCTTCAGAACCATCAATGTAAATTGACTCTATTATTATCGAATTATTTAATTAAATGTTTTTATTTAACCAGGAAATATCCCACTGACATTAAGGCCCCATCCACACAGCAACAGTTTCAAGTGAATCTGATACAATTTATTGTTATGGCCTCACATCCACACACCAACTGCCTTCTGGGTGCCCAAAAACGATATTTGAGAACTGGTTCCAAAGTACAAAGATCTGGCAATGGTGTCATTGCATTGATGTTTGGATGAGTAAAATGCAGTGAAACGTCTAGCATCTACGTCACAAACGCACAACCAGAACAAATGGCAGCTGCGAACAACATTCATTCGTAAACAAGACAGCGACCATCATGGTGGACACCAGTGTAGTGGTAGTAGCAGAACTACCATCATGGTGAACACCAGTGTAGTGGTAGGAGCAGAACTACCATCATGGTGGACACCAGTGTAGTGGTAGTAGCAGAACTACCATCGTGGTGGACACCAGTGTAGTGGTAGTAGCAGAACTACCATCGTGGTGGACACCAGTGTAGTGGTAGGAGCAGAACTACCATCATGGTGGACACCAGTGTAGTGGTAGGAGCAGAACTACCATCATGGTGGACACCAGTGTAGTGGTAGGAGCAGAACTACCATCATGGTGGACACCAGTGTAGTGGTAGGAGCAGAACTACCATCATGGTGGACACCAGTGTAGTGGTAGGAGCAGAGCTGCAGTCACTGATGTGATTGAAGGAAAATCTCCTGATAGTAAACCAAACAGACTCAACAGCAGAGACGCCTACACACACCTTGTTGTTGTTGTTTGTTTCCGGGGCGTTTGGCGCTGGTATAAGCCTTACTTCTTCTATTGTTCTGGTGTATCCAGTGGGATGGTCTTACAGTGCACCTAGCGGTGAGGCATATGTATTGCATCATTTTCAGCATGGGTTTCGTTGCCTTGTTTGCGTGATCGGATACTGACCTGTTCCCACTGTGGACATGATATCTTTTTGATCCGGTACAAAACAAAACCTCGTTGCGTGGCTGTATGGACGGGGCCAGAGAACCTCTTTTACAAGGGAGTCTTGGCCAAGACGGGCAGCAGCAATGAACACATATTTTCAGGAATACATAGTTAAAATACATACAACACACACATTTGACAACAGTTGACTAAAAAACAAAAACAATAAAAAAGCAGATTAGGAAAAACAAGTGTAAGTTACAGAATTGGCCTCCAGAATTCTCAGTTTGAACTTAAAACTGCCCAAAGAAATCAAAGTGGTTAGTTTCCAGTCTTTGTGCAACATGAGGTGCAGAACAACTGAAAACCTTTTGACCCATTTCTTTTCGGGCAAATGGAACAGACAGCAAAATGCAATCACTTGAACAGAGAGAATACATTTCAGAATGTCTCTTTTCTATTAATGTACAAATGTATCCAGGCAAGACACCAAGTATTGCCTTGTATATAAACAAGTACCAATGGTACTTATAAAATGATCACAGACATGAGTCTAAAAATCTATACATTACAATATAATTTATTTCAGAATGAATGACAAAGATTTTTCCTTCATGTTTGTTAAAGTACTTTTAGTTGAAATCATGCTGAAGATAATGTCAGAGTAACCCTTAAAATTTCACTTCGGTCACCCTCCCAAGTTTCCATTCCAGACTCACTTCACAGACTTCCATGTCTCCTTTCATTGTTGGTCCATGTTACATGTACCTCACAACTGGGTATGCATGGCATGGACCGCCATCCTGACAGTGAACCTTTACGCCTATTTACATTTCCTTACCCCCTGAAGCTTTGCAAACTTACATTTGAGGGGGCAGGAGGTTGGTTTCTGACCTACTTTTAATAATATGGTGTAATGGGTGCCCCCCTGCCCCCGCAGAAGTGAATGGTCATTTATCTTTTCTCTACCTCCTGAAGCCTCGCAGGCTTTCATGTGAGGGGGCAGGATGTTTGTCCTGGACTAACTATGGCGCCGTTTACATGAAGACGATTGCGAGTGAAAACAACAAAATATTTTATCGAAAGTGCCTTTTGTTTACACGGCAAAAGCGCTGTTGGGTTTTTTTTTGTCTATTTTGACTGTGTGCTGTTACGATATGTTCATTCCCCTTTAAGTGTGGTGTGTGTGTAGTCACATGACTCCATCCATCCAGTCTGAGCAGGAAGGGAAACATATTTTGAGGAAGTGACTGGTGGTTCAAACGAAGAAGCGTTATACTTGTTCTGATAAGAAATTTGACATCTGTCCCATAAAGTTTTTCACTTCTAAGGACTGCACCGCCCTGTTACCACATCAGATGAATAAAAGACACAAACTAACCCACAGCTATGGCACCAAACGTGTGTGCCTGGTTAAGGAACGAAAGGCACACATGAACCCCCCTCAGCAAAACCTGGTTGGTCAGCTTTGTCGGCTGATCTGTGACACTTTGCGTTTTGTGTCGTTTTGCTCAAAAATCATCTTTGTGGAACCCAAAATGTTTCTAAACGACAGATTTTCGAACTAGCACAACAGGATCTGGGCTTTACTTGGTCAACATCTGTTTTAGCTGCTTCTTTATTTGAACCATCAGTCATTTGTTCATCGTCTGTTTCCTTTCTTGTTCAGACTGGATGGGTGGAGTCATGTGACTACACACACTCCACACCCTATTAAAGGTGAATGAACACAGTGTACCAGCACACACAGTAAAAATAGACAAAAAACCCCACAAACCCTTTACTTTCATTACTTTCACACCGAATGTACCAACTTGGGCAAAATGATGTTTATTATACTAGTGAATTTTGGTCATTTTCAGTTTATTGCTCAGGCCTACTGGGGAACATGAGGGTGCCTCTGCCGACTGCCTAAATTATGTCTAATTTATAAAACAGTAATGTATGACAATACTGGCTTAAACTTCATTTAAAATTTGAAGTGGTATTGTAATGAATGAATGACACATTTATTTAATTCCAATTTTAATTAATTAATGACATTTAAAATCCCACACCAGACCTTTCTGTGTGGAGTTTGCATGTCCTCCTCGTGTCTGCGTGGGTTTCCTCCCACGTAGGTTAACTGGTTAATCTAAATTGCCCATAGGTGTGAATGTGAGAGTGATTGTTTGTCTATATATGTTCAGCCCTGAGATGAACTGGAGACTCATACAGGGTGTACCCCACCTTCACCCATTGTAGCTGGATTAGGCCCCCAGTGACCCCTGTGGCTCTAGTGAGGATAAAGCGGGTTCAGTTAACGAGACAAAGATATGTAATGAATTATTTAATGATGTTTTTATTTATTTAATTTTGGCACTTTTAGTCGTCATATAATTGTGCCTAAGTATGACAACACTGCAACTAAATAAATAGGGATATTCAGCTGGAATTACACTGTTGTTTCAGTTTTAATGTTGCTACAGCGTGTCGAGATTTGTCTGTTAGAGTGAAGGTACGAGTAAAAACATCTGATAAATTAAAGTTAAGATCTCTACCGTCATATTTGTACAAGGATAGTGTAGCTCTACAGGTTTGTCTGCTCAACCCCAGCCTGCCATTCGATAAGTGGTCAGTCAAAGAGGCAGGGAAAAAGAGGCCTGTCCCTGCAGACTAGTTACAGGTGCCCGCTGTCTGTCCCGTGTCCCAGGCCTGTGCTCGATAATATGGAGGCTGTTTAATGTGATTGACACAGAGCTCAGCCTGAACCTTCTATTCTGCCTGTCACTGTCACTCTCTTTGCTCCTCAGGGATCTTTGTGTTTTACTTCCACCAGGTTTCACATGCAGGTCTGGAAACGATACAACAGTCATTGTGAGCTGAAAAATAAAAACTGTGACAGCCCCCCCAGTTTCCCATAACTATTGGATATAAACAAAAGTACAATGAATTGGATGAATTGATTGTTTCTGGAATAATGCAGCCAATGGCTCACATTTTTAAATGTCTAAAGATGAAAAGGTCAACATGCAATAGGACTGATCTCTAATGATGTCAACATTTGTTCATAAATATTCACGAGCTTGACTTGTGTGGATGCTTGGACAAACAAATGCATTACAATGGTTAATACCTGCTGTAGCATGTATAATATTAGATAAAAACAACATCCCGGAAGGATTCGATCAAGAAGAAGTGAAACTATGGTAAAGTCCTCAACGTCAGGTTCAGTGGAAAGGTGTGTATTTATCTGAACTAACACTTGGGGCCAATTCCACTTCCTCCCTTAACACTCGATCTCAACCCTCAGTCAGTAGCCCTCTAAACTACGTGTTAAGGGCTATTTGTGACTTAAATGTTGGCCCTGAAATTAATCAGGGCCCACATTGTCTCTGTCGTCCCTGAAATGAAACAGAACTTTATTTTTATTTTTTTTTATTTTTGCATTGTTAACCCTGCCTGTTTAACCACAGCTATCATCCACTGGTCCATCAGGTCCACAGTTTTTAAATTATTGTGGACTATCTGTAAATTATTCCTTCAGTTAGAGCTATCAAACAAATAATCTGTATAAATAACACAACCATATTCAGCTGTCACCGCATACCATGGCTCAGTGAAAGGTAAACTCTATGGCAGATGACATTAGCCCAGTCATTTTATACCATTATCGGCACAAGCATGTTATATAGACTGTTGTGTTGATAAAACTATATTACCACGAAAAATGACCGTTTTTGTAACGTTAGCACCAGCCGCTATTGACAAAAGATCGTAAAATAAAAAATACATGTCATGCAACAATGAGGTACATTATCCATAAAATGGACCTAAACTAAGATAATACAATGATTTTCTCCATTAGCAAAGAAAATACTGCTTTCTAGGTTACCCTTGCTCCCAAGGGTGGTGTCGGAGAATCTCAATATCGAGATCTACACAGTCCTCAAACTTGCCCCTCAACTTAAACGTTCGGGAGCAGGCATTTTGAGATTGAGGGTAAAGGGAGGAATTGGAATTGGTCATTACTCTATAGTCTGGGCCGTCTGTGCTAGTGTTGGTATCATGTTGATAATTTTAACTTGATAAACACATTGAAATTATTAAATGTATTATTAAATGTATGTTTTATGCTACAGCTTTAATCTGTAGCATAAAACGTGGCCTAAATTGTCATTTTAAGTTGAGCAGGTGTATTTCTCAGTTTTTTTTCTCTGTCTTGCTTAAAGGACACTGGCAACTTATCAGCTAGAATAATTTCTTGCCCATTACTCACTGCATGAGGTGACAGAGTGAATAAATCAATATAGCTTATGCCTTAGACATGCTGCCGGCCTCCTCTACGTGGCGGCTGCTTGTGTGTCTGTTCTTTCCACAATACGTTTTCCATTAACACTGTTTCAATATGATTTAATTTCACCATAAATGTAGGTTTTTTTAATCATTGGTGATCGACCGATATAGATTTTTTAAGGCCCATACTGATACAGATTTTTTTTAATTTATTTTTTTACATCAGCCTTATCCGATAACTGATACAGGCTGATATTTGAAGGGGATACTGATGTATTTTTCTCTATCAAATTAAACTGAAATGTCACTTAATTATAGTTAGTAAAGAGTGAATGGTGACAGTTAAACTAATAAATATGACCAAACATGCACCTTCCATTTATTCCTTTTTCTTTTTTTCAGTTTTTCCTGTTTTTTCCTCATTTTTTCCTTCTTTTCTTTACCCCTTTTTTAGTTACTTTGTCTCTCCTTTTTCACCCTACCTCTTTTTTTTTCTTGTTTTTTCCCTCTTTTTCTTTTCTCTTTTCCTTTTTTTCCCTTCATTTTTCTTCTCATTTTCTTGTTTTCTCCCCCATTGTCTCTTATTTAACTAAATTTTAAGAAACCTAAAGTCTGAACAAACATGAAAAGTATGTGCGTCTCGAGCTGTGGAGTGAATTTGTGGAACAGTCTGGGGACAGAAATAAAACAAAGTGCAAATATAAATCTGTTTAAAAAAAGGTACAAAACATTTCTTTTACACAAGTATATGGAAGAGGAAGCATGTCAATAGAGGATGATAAGGGTTACATTTATATAAACTGTAGAATAGCGTTGATTGATATATTGTAACTAACTTAGTATATGGTGAAGAGGGTAAAGATTTAGTTATGGAGATAGCTTATATATTTATATTTATATTAATGATGATATGTATGTAGTATGTATTTATTTTGGTTATATAGATATTTATATAGAATATATTTTTGTAATTATATACTTATATGGATAATGATGTAGCATATATTTAATTTTGTAATTATATATTTATATAGATATTTATTAAGGTTACACATGGTATATACTTATATAGGTCTATGATGTACTGTGGTTAGGATGTATAGCTGCAAACCAAAGAGCAGATAAAAGGGGTGGGAAATTAAAATAAGTATTGTACTTCTTCCCACTTCCTTTTTTCGAACAATGTGCGGTGTTTTGTAATGTCTTGCTCTTTATTTTAATATTTTGTTTGTTTGTTTTTTTCCTCTTTTTTTCTGTCTATTGTATGTACAATAGTTACATACAATTTATTTTATTTTTATACTTGTTCGAAAAATAAAATACATTCATTCGTAAAAAATACATTCATTCATATTTTTTTTTTTAAATCCATTTTTCCTTAACCTGACAATAAATCATGGTGGGGAAAAAAAATAAAACATCAGCCAACGCAACAGGCTGATACCAATACAAGACAAAAACTAAAATATCGTCCGGCTGATATATCGGTTTATCATTAGTAAGTATAGTTCTATGTCGAGTATTTGATGTTCCACCTCCGATAAAGAGGGACAGATTGTGCATTGAAATAGTTTTTTTTTTTTTTTTTTTTATCTCATGAAACTATAATAAAAGGTGTCAGATTTACATTACTACTTAAACTAATCATTACAGGTTTTCATTGCTGCCACTCACCACTTTAGGTGATAAATATGTTGTCAGACACATGACACAGTAACTGTTATGCTGCCAGTATGGTCATGGCAGTTTGTTAACATTGGTGCTGAAATGAGTCATTTTCCTGCTACATCATATTCCATATGGTTCAACATATTACACTGATCTACAAGTAAAATGCTGCTGGAATAAAACTAATTAAATGTTCCCACATGTGTGTTCGTGGTAAAAAAAAACAAAACTCAAGTCTTAAATGTTGGTTGGCTCAAGTTTCCAAGATAAGTCTGGGGTCAAAATGTGAAATTATTAGAATGAACAACAGAATAGGTTTTAGTCCAAAGGAATATTGTTCTCAGATCTACTAGATCTAAAACACTGTCTGCACATTATGATCCATTCACTTTACAGGTTCTTTCTAGTGGAACATTTACTAATCCATTATATACATGTACATAAACCAGCATATATGTAGAATAACACACCATCATATATATTAAAAACATGAACTAACCACCAGTTAGAGCAGTGTAGCAACTAGTGTTCGTTTCCTGGCCCAGGTCCTTTGTTGCATATTATCCTCCCAATGTCTTGTGTATATACAACATCTCTAATAAAAACAAAAATCCCAAGAAATTTTAAAATATTTGGAAAAATCATGGAATTTTGAAATGTTACAGAATTTCAAAAGGTTTCTTTGTTTTTTAGGAAAGCCCATCCATAGACTCATCATGTCCCATTTGCTTTTTACTGACTCACATATTATATTATATTATATTATATTATATTATATTATATTATATTATATTATATTATATCTTTTAACTGTTTTAACTACACTGTCTTCTGCTGTGGCACTTTGAGGTTTATATCTAAAAATATAAAGTGCTTTATAAATAGCATTTATTATTATTATTATTATTATTATTATTATTATTATTATTATTATTATTATTATTATTATTATTATTATTATTTCATTTTTAGGGATGAAAATGTATTTGGAGCTCAAAAATAGGCAATAATTTTCCTATCTTGATATGTAAATCCACATTTTAAATCTGATATTTTTATGAAAATGTCCTTATAACAGCTGCCCTGGATTCTTAGGGTTTTGGTCTCAACTGTTTCCATCGCTAATAGTTTAGCATCCCTGAATTTTGCCTGTAGTTTAATGAAATGTTCCAAAATGGAGGACAAACTTGTCAGATTGAGACAAGGATGCTGCAGCAAAATTCTGCCCATGGACTAGACCGGAGTTTTTTTTTTTTTTTATTGTGTTGCTTTTTGTTGTCTTTAAAGGATTCATCCCATGGTTATTTCATTAATATTATGTTCTCTATTGTTATTGAATACATTGTGTCCAGATTGTTTTGTTTCCAGCTGTTTTTTCACGGTACAAAAAATGACTTGAGGTCGAACAACAGACTTTATCGGTACTTCCTCATACATGTCCATGATGCGGTGATGAGGCATCTCTGATTGGCTCAGAATGCGTAAAGGAACACTCCCCCCTTCCTTGTTGCTCTGTGTGTGTTTACCATGGAGAGTAGCATCCAGCTAGGTTTCGTGCCATTGTGAAAATTGCAGGGGGGAAAAAACGAGGCTTTATTATTATATAGCACATGAACCAGTTTGATCCGCCATTTTTTTTTTACAGCTACTGTGGAGCCGTATTCTCTTGTAGATGCTAATGCTAATGCTACTTCAGATTTGCTGCAATAGGGGACAGATTAACCCCATGTGGGTGACACAAATGTCATTGTGACATATACTGGACAGGCTTTTCTGAGTTGTTCGTTTCTCTGTTATTTTCTATGAACGGTAAATCCAGCCAGTGGAGGTGACGCACCAGCAACAAACACAGCATGTGTTGGTAACTCGGGGTGACCCATCAGATTCCAAAAGGAGCGTGGAAAAGTGGTTTTCAGCAGAATGACACCTTTAACTGACTAAAGAATCACATATTTCTGCAAATATTTTGTCCATCTTATTACATTGATGCACAAATGACTCATTGTCTTCGTAGTGGTTGTGTATTCAAAGTGAATATTAAAATAACCAATGGGAGGTGGATGAAAAGGTTTGCTATTTTTCACACAGTTAAGGCAATGGATCAGTGGTCACAGAAATTATATTACAGGGCTATTCGAGGTACCAAAAATGTGTGGGAACTCTACAGCTGAGTATATTTCTGTCCATTATAGGGCGTGATTGTGTTCACACCAGCAAGAGAATGTGGAGTGGAGAATGTGTTCCAGATCACCTGTGGATATTTCCTGAATGATCCATGCTCTATGTTAATTAGCGCTGCACGATAGAAGAAAAAAATGACATTGAGATTTCTTTTAACCCTGCAATTTACATTTACATACATTGTGATATTAAAAAAGGGAAAAAAAACCCTCAGTAGTTTATATAGTGATGGTGCAGTACCGACATAAATGGTCAAACAGATTAGCATTGTACGTTTCGGTGTAATCTTTCTTATAGCTGAGATAATTAAATAAAAGTAATAATGAAACATAAATAAATAAATTACAAATGAAATAAAAAGTAAATGAATAAATAAATAAGACAAATACCAAAATAAATAAGAATAAAAATTAAATACAAACAAATAAATGAATAAATAAAAAAGACAAATAAATCATAGGTAAAAAAAAAAAAATTGTTTATTAAATAAAAATAACTAAAAATAATTTAAAAAATCTAAATAATTGCAGGACCTATGATTCGAGTATGGCGCACACGTACATTGCGGTGTTGATGCTCAAACAATATAAGTTGCAGCTCTACATTTGTCCCAAATAATGTGTGAATATTTCCTAAATGATCCACGCTATATGTTTAATGCATGTTCAGGATGTATGTTAATGGTACATTTAAACTGGGCTCATGTTTTCACACTAGGGCAGCAACTAACGACTATTGTTATAAACTAGTCGGATAATTCTGAGTTTTTTCTTAAAATTAGCATTAAGTTGATTTAATTATGTGGCAAATGATAATAAACACAAGAAAGATGGGTACAATGAAAAGTACATGTTTTATTGAACATCTAAAAGCAGTTAGTCACAGTGCTGGGTGTGTACGTCTGCAGGAAGGGCTCTATGGCAGAGCATGAAATGGACCTTAAATGTCAGACCCGAACTGGCCTGGGTCCAATTTAAATGATCAAACTTATGCCCAAACCCACCAGGGTGTCATCAGGTTATATTCCCAGGTGTAGTCCACTGTCTTCTTCAGACTGCATGCATTTAATTTAAAATAGGCACAGTCTGACATAACACTCGAGTTCTCTTTTATAATGAAAATACACTTGTTAGTTTGTAGATGTTTGTCATAAAAAACGTATTTACATGAGTCACACCGAGGCGACATGCTTTCTCTTTCATGCATCACTGAGGTAGTGCCATTCTGTACCTGCTGCTTTACAAACCTGTCCAGTAGACTTTTTATTCACTATATCCAGGCTAAAATACTCCCAAACTTCACAAGTTTTGATACTAGCACCTGTATGTTACCGCTCACAGAGATTATAATCAAGTATGATGTCTCACACGACTGGCAACAATAGTCGAAAATGGAATTCATTGTCGACTATTTCTATTATTGATTCTACTAAACGTTGCAGCCCTATTTGACACATCATCATATCACATTATATCTCACTGTTAAACTCATACAAGTGTGATTTTTGATGATATACAACAGTTTATTTATATTCCAATTTATACTCTTTACAAAACATATGTGTTTCTTTTGTGTATGGAGTCAAAATTAAGGATATTGTTAGTTGTGTTTTCCAGCTAGAAATGGACTTTTGCCTGTAAATTTAGAGATTATTTGTTTTAGTATCACAGGATGAAAAACATAAGTTTAATTTTAAGCATGAAAAGGTGAGAACGACTGGAAAACAAATGTGTATTTCTGTTGTTAGTGTCAGAATGTGGAATTGTTTGGCAATGAAAGAGAAGAGCTGTAGGAATACTTTCCAGTTTAAGAGAGTGGAGAAATGATATAAAAATATATAATGAAGTAGTTGTGCTTATGATTCTGGGTTTATTTGTTCATTGACTGTTATGTAAACTGTTTTTTTTTTTGTATTTTGCTGTAATGTCTGGTGTAGTGGATGTTGTAAGAAAGGGGCAGGTATTATATGTTTTCTTCCACCTGCTCCTTTCCAATTATCAAGATTGAAATGAATAAATAAATGAAATAAATAAAAAAGGTGAATTTCCAGTGGCACATTACATCCTTTTTAAACTTGACATTACTATAATTTATCCAATGTTTTTCTTTCTCAGGTACAATTTGATAAAACATTGATATGCAGCTCACAATTTAAAGTCAGTGTTGCACACCAACAAAGTGTTACTGCATTATTGAACCTAATTACTCAAAATAATCCCATCCTGCAGTTGTATGAATACACTAGCAGATCCTCATGCCTCTATGTCTTGATCACTGCAACACTTGATTGTGATTTTGGAGAATTGCAGTCGTCTCACACTGCTATTGGAGGCAAAGTTAAGAACTATCCTCATCACTGGGTGTTTTTGGTGTGTGTGTGTGTGTACGTGCGTGTGTGGGTGCTCAATGTGCGGCACCACTTGTTGCCGTGGTAACTCCGATTGTCTCTGGTTTGCAGACAGCCAATGGGAACGTGGAGGCCAAAGTGGTGTGTTTTTACCGACGCAGGGACATCTCCAGCACACTCATCGCCCTGGCAGACAAACATGCAAGTGAGTGACCGACCATAACCTGACCAGCAAATATTACGCTTTAAAAATTTCAAATTTGGAAAACCTCTTTACCTGTTTTCCTCTACAAAGGTGTAGGTGCTTTTCACATGTATTCCAACAAGACCCCAAAACTGGAATAGACAACACTTTTATTTGGCTTAATTTTCTCTTGAGTCGTTTCCACACCACATTTTGTCAAGGAAGATAAAAAATTGAAGTGAGCCGCTTCTGCGTTGCAGAGCTGAGAGGGAACTGTCTAGACTGCAGCCCCTCCTTTTATGGGCCTGTATGCAGACAACATTCGATCTGCTGGGTGTATCAATGTGACAACACCTATGCACATGTTTGTCCTTTTGAAACAAAGGTGTCCAGGATTTTATTCACACACGTACTGCTACTCTAAAGAGCTTATAACAAACTTCTCCTGCTGTAACTTCAACTGCTGACAGACTTTGAATAGTCGTCTTAAACCAGGCCTGTAATGGTACATATAACAAATGGAACTGTTTCGGTGCGCACCTGCTTAGTTCGGTACTCAGCTGTACCGAAAAGGCACAGCGCTTTGAGGAAAAAGGAACAAAAGATTTCATTTGGTGTGGAATTTTTTAAATCCCTGCAAGTTCCAGACTGACATATTGAAGGAGGAGCACACGTTAACCTGACATTTGAAATGGCAGCTGCTCTAAGGTTAAGAAAAACAACAAATACGATGTCAACGTGGAAGAAAGAGATTGAAGACCCTCCAACATCATTATTGTCCCCTGTTTGACTCACTCACTCACTCACTCACTCACACACTCACTCACTCACTCACTCACTCGCTCGCTCGCTCGCTCGCTCACTCACTCACTCACTCACTCACTCACTCACTCACTCGCTCACTCACTCACTCGCTCACGCTTGCTCACACTCACTCACTCACTCATGCGCCCCATTTACATAAGATTTTATTCCTGTTTAATTTTGATTAAAGGTTAATGTCTCTTTAAGATGAACTATGTAAACCAGTGGTCCCCAACCCCTGGGCCACGGACTGGTACCGGTCCATGGATCACTTGGTACCGGACCACCGGCTGTCTAATAAAGAATTAATTATTTCTCTTTTATTCATTATCCGAGTCTGAACAATCTTTTATTTTGAAAAATGACAGAATTCTCTCAGTTACATCTGTCACTTGAACGCCAAAAATATAACCCACGTGTTAGCATAATAAGTAAAAAACAGATGTCTTTTGGAAAGTTCCTTTCAAAGAGGAAAAAGCCGACTGAAGAGACAAAAGAGCCAACAACTTCCAAGAAAAACAAAGCTTTTAACAGACAATCCCAGGAGTTGTACTTGAAATATGGAGTTATGGTGACAGGTGATTCCCACAGACCAAACCTGCTCTTGCGGCGGCTGTTATAAACAATCTACACATTTCTGGAACTATTTATTTCATTGACTTCAAATCAAGTACAAACAATTTGTGCTAGGTACAACAAACCCTGCCCCTTGTAGATGTTTTTCTTGATTTGCCTTATAGCTTATCAACACATTTTTGGTGATTGGGACTTTCACCTTTGACCTACATTCACCAACATTTAATGGGATCTATTTTGGACCACTTTGCACCTTTCCTTAAAAAATCATGGAAGTTGGTTCAGTAGTTTTTGCATAAAGTTGCTGACAAACAGACAGATGGACAAACAAAAAAAACTGAACTATAAACAATACCCCTCTCCCTTTTCGGGGGGCGGGGTAATGAAAGGGTGCCACTTGGGGATGCCTCATGTCATGATATCATAGCTGTCAGGTTAAGGATTGGAGGCGTTCCGGTATATAACCCTAGCCATCACTCGTTTTGATTTAGTTGGAAGACAAATTTACTTTAACTTTACATTACGAACACTCACACTCACATATTCAATCACTGTCGACAGCCAGATGTTACCACTGATCTTCATTTTTTTTCTGTCATTGCAGATTCATGTCATGTTGACCCTGTGATACAGTGTTTTGTAATATTCTGTAGCAGTATTAGCAGCCTGTAAAAAAAAATCTATATGAAACGCTATGAAGAAAATCTGAGTGGTGATTGACAGTTGTGTTGAGTCCAGCTTTCAGAGTTTGTGACACCTTGACTGTAGCTGTGTTTAACAAGTTTCCCTAAGGATTTACTTTCACAAATGTTTGAGGTTAACCAGATTATCGTGTGAGCAAATGATCTTTTTATCCAAATATTGGCTCTCCAGAAAAGCCAACACGATGATGGCTAAAACCCAAACTCCTGACCATAAAAGAGCAGTTTAAAAACAGTCGGAGGTGGTGATAAACACAGGAACACACTAATAACAAACAGTCCAAAAGAATTTCTGTGAAAGCTGATACCAGAGACTAATGTAATTATTTCCATTGTGTATGGATACCATTCAGTATTGATACATACTGTGATGGGCAGCACTGTAAGAACTTGAATATTACAGTTAATAGAGACTTACATTTAAGTGGCAGAGTGGACTGTGTTCTCTCTGTATCTGGTCTGAAACAGCCTCTATGTCCTCTCATGTCTTGTAGAGTGACAGACCATGGCATTAATATGTAGCAAAGCAGAGATTATTCTATCTATTGTTTTCACAATTTAATGAAGTATAATGTAATTTTTTAACAACCCACTCAGAGAGTAAAATTCATTTGTTAGATAATTTTAATTAGAAAAATCAAATGACCACACTCATTTTGTGATATCTGTTTTTGACAGTACACTTTACAGTCACACATTTAAGCCATGTTTCCACTATGCGGTACGGTACGGTACTGGTCAGGTCTGGCTGGGTATGCTACGGGTCTCTTCTGCACAGCTTGTATTTCCATTGTCTAGGGAGACCTTCAGAAAGAGGTGTGCTGTTTTTCATGGTAGTGTCATCATGTCGTATGAGGCACGCCACGAGGTGCAAATATAAACAAACAGACCGACGAAGTTCTTTCTCAAGCTACTCTGACTGTTATGTTCCTTTTTTTTTTTTTAGCTGAATCTAGCACTGGGGCACCTATCAAATGAAGCCCCTCTCTGCCATTTTAGCTAAAACTAGCTTGGAACACTTTTTCATTGCGAACAGCCCTCGTTGGGCTGTAGAAACGGGTTAGCTTAACTGTAAATCCACCGTGACAGCTGCTTTCTACTTCGTCCCACAGAGACCACCTCCGTTACCTCTGTGGGGGGAGACTCTGCTGTAGAACAGTCCGCGTCTCCAGGCTCGCAGAATCAAAGTGTTTAACAATTTTCCTTAAACTGATGATCATCCATCGGTCATATACTCTTCTTGCACAGTTCGGCTGAACTTTTGATATTAAAAGTGCTGGTCTAGGTGGAGAAATGACCGTTATAGTGTCTGTGTTACCAGGAGACACAGCAGCAGTTCTGTGATGAATGAGGGTCAAAGGGTAACGAAAAGCATCATAGCCAATGGGATGCTACGTACGTGACATATTTACGTAAATTCCGTAGTTGCGTATAGGAATGTACTGTATTTTTGTCTGGGAGGTTTCAGTTTTCTTTTGTAAATAGAATTTTTTTTTTGTATTCAGAGACAAAAACTTAAGGTAAATGTTTTTGTTGGATTTTTTGTAAGTACAGGTACCACTGTATACTGAGCTCCTGCATGGTTGTGGTCCATATCTTCTCTGGGTGGGGTTGTCCTCCTACTACTACGTCTACTTTAAATCTGATGCCTTTGTTATTGTTGTTTTTCTATGCCGCCAAATGGAAGAATACCAACGCAACGGTGTGTATAGTGCCACCTCGTGTCTGAGGGTGGAACAACAATTGGATTCTCTTGCTGTAACATTTGCTCACATGTAAACTGAGGTTTCTCAGAAATTCCAATTCACTCCTTAGTTCAGTTCCTGCCAATATTTCGACTTGGATGTTCATGTAAATGTTCTGAGTTTTTTTCAGATCGATTTGTCAGTGGAATTGAATTTAATTTATTTGACCATTCTTGAAATAAAACATGTAACAGCAACCTGTGCCATAGACCATATAAAATAAACAAGACAGTCAGGGATAACACAAAAAATCCCAGAGGGTTATTTCCACTGTGGTCCCTAAACTAAAGCCAAGTTGACTAGTCGTATGATGACGCCATCACATTGGCAGCGGAGGAACCACACAGACGTTCAACAATGAGCAACTTGTACTGTTAATTGTAACATTAACATTGTACAGTAAGGAGAAGACAAAAGTATCAACTGTCCTTCTCACACATTTTAACCAAACAAAACATAGGCCCACACCTTGAAATTTCCTTTAAATTTAAGGGAAAAACATTAAGTGAGAAAAACAAAAGCTGTCATTCCATGGATATTTCATTAATATTACATTGTGTGTTGGTTCTATTAAAAAAAAAAACGCCCCTGATTGCTTTGTTTCCAGCTGTTTTTGCACGGTACAAAAATTACTGAGTTTACCGGTACTTGCTCATACATGTCCATGACGTGGTCACGAGGCGTCTCTTATTGGCTCAGAATGTGTGAAGGACCCCCCCCCCCCCCCTGTGTATGTATTCACCTTTACCTAACTAGCATCCAGCTAGGTTTCGTGCCGTTGCTTGTTCTGAAAACGTGCAGGGGAAAAAGTTATTTATCTCCACAGAGAGCACATGAACCACTTTGATCCGCCATTCTTTTTCCAGCTTGTGCAGCAGCTACTGTGGCTCCGTCTTCTCTTGTAGATGCTAATGCTACTTCAGATCCGCTGCCGGGGACGGGCTTAACCCCACATGGGTGACGCTAAAGTCCGTTTGACGTCAGACAGACTGGCTTTTTCTGGGTCTTTCGTTCCTCTTGTTGTTTTGTGTGAATGCAGTATGCAGCCAGTGGAGGTGATGAACCACTGTCAAAGGAGCATGTGTTGGTAAGTCGGGGTGACCCATCAGATTCCAAAAGGAGCGTGGAAAAGTGGTTTTCAGCGAAATGACACCTTTAAGACTGCAGCAGTCAAGACACTCAACCTGTCTGAGAAAAGAGCACATTGTCTTTATGAAATAAACAGAATAATCAAAACACATTGGCCATCCAAATTATTATTCAGCATTGGCCGTGCTTGCGTGGTTCACAGAACGTTACTTGGACCATAGTTTTCCTAGATCACTATCAATTGAATAATCCTCTTTAGTCATCTTCTTCCTTCAGTCTTGGACTTGTGATGCGTGGCTCAGGTTTTTTTTTTTTTTTTTTTGTGGAATTATTTGACCTGCCCTGCAAATAAAATGAAATTTTTTGGACCTGCACCAACCTGACCTGGATCCACTGAACCGTGCATCACTACCTTGCTCTATGTGCTTACACATAGAAAGATGAGAGTATTTGTATGCTCTGTCAGGTGATGGAAAGGAGAGAGAAAATAACACATGACTAGTCGACTCTTCTAAAGTAACGTCGACTTGTGCCACAGATGTTGACAAACCAGTTTTTCTGTTAAAGGGGACATATCCTGAAAAATGCACTTCTTAATGTTTTTCCAACACAAATGCTGTATGAAACCCAAAACAGTTTGCTTCAGTAGCACTACCTGAACTCACATTAAGTAATAATTAGAGTTGCTCTTTGGATGGGAAAACTAAGAGTAAGACAAAAAAGAGAAAATTCCAAGGCACTCTCTTATATGTGAAAATTTAAAAAGCCTTTATTACGTTGGCTTGGTTACAAAAACCTATAAAAGACACCAACGTTTCGGCATCCAAGCCTTCATCAGGGATTCAAACATAAAACATCATGTAATAAAGGCTTTTTAAATTTTCACATATAAGAGAGTGCCTTGGAATTTTCTCTTTTTTTGTCTGTGTGTGAGGAGACCCTTAAATTATGAACCAAAAACATCCACTCTCCTTTTCTCCTGATCCATTTCTTGTTGGAGGGGGATGAAAACACGTCACATGCATAGATTCATTTGAGTACCCCACCCCAACCCCACCAGCTCAGCTAACAACACCTACTGGCCACAACTCACTCACTCACTCACTCACTCACTCACTCACTCACTCACTCACTCACTCACTCACTCACTCACTCACTCACTCACTCACTCACTCACTCACTCACTCACTCACTCACTCACTCACTCACTCACTCACTCACTCACTCACTCACTCACTCACTCACTCACTCACTCACTCACTCACTCACTCACTCACTCACTCACTCACTCACTCACTCACTCACTCACTCACTCACTCACTCACTCACTCACTCACTCACTCACTCACTCACTCACTCACTCACTCACTCACTCACTCACTCACTCACTCACTCACTCACTCACTCACTCACTCACTCACTCACTCACTCACTCACTCACTCACTCACTCACTCACTCACTCACTCACTCACTCACTCACTCACTCACTCACTCACTCACTCACTCACTCACTCACTCACTCACTCACTCACTCACTCACTCACTCACTCACTCACTCACTCACTCACTCACTCACTCACTCACTCACTCACTCACTCACTCACTCACTCACTCACTCACTCACTCACTCACTCACTCACTCACTCACTCACTCACTCACTCACTCACTCACTCACTCACTCACTCACTCACTCACTCACTCACTCACTCACTCACTCACTCACTCACTCACTCACTCACTCACTCACTCACTCACTCATCTTGTGTGTTGGGGTCTGAGCCCTGGTCGCTGTGCGTGCATCCGGGTCCGCAGTCGGTCTGACCTGGGTTGATGGGACGGGCTGGTCCATGAGTGGTACCATGACCATGATGCTGTGGCTCATTGGGCTGGCCCGAGTCCAGATGAACCGGACCTGAACACGCACTGGGGGCTGTTAAAGGACCAGGACCTGAAGGCACCAGGGCTGTAAAACTCAACACTCGGTCCACTTTGATTCTCTCCAGATGATTTTATTTCAGCTGTTTTTGTCTCTTTTTCTCTGCCTCAACTTTTTCAGGTTCCATTTCTTTCTCCTCTTCCTCTTGGTAGAATCTGAAGGAGATGGGCGGAGTCATAAAATAGGGGCGGAGTCAGTCGTGGCTCATTTGCATGAATGCATGAGCTACTAAAACCAAGTGTTTTGAAAAGGGCCGTTTCTCCAGCTGTTGAAGAGGCTGCTGTATCTGCATCACTGTGATATTTTGACCATAGCATGTGACAGACAGGTCAGTGAGACACCAGGAACTGTGTTCACTGGTGGAAAATGAACACATGTCCCCTTTAATGCCCTAGTGTAAAGGCATGTAAATAATTATCTTGCTACTAACCAATGAGCTGTATCATATGAGAGACCTCCAATAAAAGCACAAGATTAACTGTCAAATTGATGCAGCTTCATTAGAATCACCAGGCTTTGTGAAATGGCCAACCTGTAGACGTTGCCTGGGTGTGGCAGACTGAATACTAGCTCTTGGGGTGTGAAGGTGTGTGTCTTAAGAGCCATGAAGCATCCCGTTTGAATCAACACATACGTGTGTCTCTGTGACCATTATGTGCTTTCATGTGTTTGTCAGTGATTCTGCACCGCAGATTCCACAGAGGACGCCTTGGGGTGTATCCGTGATTGTTTGTTCTATCAGACCACACAGTGTCTGTATGGAGTGTGTGTCCTTTTTTCACAAACTGTGTTTGCACATAGAGCTTTGTCTGCACACTGCTCTTTGGAAGCACTTCTGGTTAGTCTGGTGGAAACTGACTTTTATTTCCCCACTATTATCGACTAAAATCTAAACAAAACAGACATTAGGTGATTTTTATCAGCCTTGTGGTCTGCTTGTCAGTTCTGCTGAAAGCAACATTTATTTGATTGTACTCCAATAACTGCATATATCCAGGATCCCTACTATTATTAAAAATAATAAGGAAAAATCCTGAAATTTTAAATTCTCTTCTCTCAGTTCAGTTTATACTATATAACAAATTGTAAGAATTAACTGTGAATCTCGTAAACAGAGTTTATAATGACCTAGCAGTGAGTTCCAAATGTCTAAAGGAAGACAAAAAGCTTAAAATAGTTATACCATGTCTTTTATTAAAATATGAAATTCAGGCTGCACATTCAGAGAAGTCAAACATTTCAGTGAAATAATTGCATTTCATTATTTTGGGAGCAGTGAAATTAATTAATTCTACTGAATTAATTCTGCACTGTTGTAAAAGTGAATTGCAAATTCACATTTTAAGATTTCTTTTTTTAGTTTTTAGGGTAGTGTATAATGAAATGATCAAAACAAAAGCCTGTCAGAGTTAGACACTGAAAGACACTGAAGTGGAGGAGACCTGAGGGCTTAGGTGTTCGCTGTGTGTATACTTTACATTTGACTATAAACAGTGCAGTATGGCACTATATATATTTATCCATACTGTGACAATCCAAAGAGTTTTTCATACAATTTAAAAAAAAAAAAAAGAAGGAATTAACCAACAATTACAGAATGAAAAAGGTTGCAATTGAGGTCATTATTTAATAAAAAATAATGAACCCTGGTATTTTAGGCTAAAACTCAAAACTAAAATTTATTTTTGAAAATGTATTTAATCCATACCAGTGCAATTCTTTTGCAAAACATGTCTTTACTTTTACTCACTTTTAAGTACAGGTGGGTTCATCTATGTATGTGACACACATACATAGATGATGCACTACTACAAGGACATGCATACGGTAGATACCTGCGGTGTTTTTATACTATACACAACAGTTTTTTTTTTGTTTTTTTTTTTAACCTTTGGTCCTCATGTGTGTATTTGTGTGTTTTATATTACTATAAACAAGTACGGGAATAAGGAAGGGTTCTATTGTTCTGGACAGAAAGGGTTATGTTTTTTATTCATTACAGTCAAAGAATCCATAACTACTGTGAAATCCAGGTTTTGTTGAAAAGAACCGAGGTACAAACCAAACCGTGGGATACCTGTACTGTTGCACGCTCGCATGCACGCACACAGAACCACCCCCTGTGTGTGGGCTTCTACACACTTGCAGTATGTAAATGGCAGGCCTGGCTGTGCACTGCATGGGTGTGGGCTGTATCCTGTCTGCATTAGTGTAGCTGCAGCCTCAGTGTGTTTCCCTGTTTGTGTCCATGTGTTCTTTTACATGCATGACGGCCATGGGGGGTTTCAGCTTCAGGCCAACTCAGAAGAATGCTGGAGGGGAACATTCAATTCATTCAATTTATGTGTGTGTATGTATATATATATATATATATATATATATATATATATATATATATATATATATATATATATATATATATATATATATATATATATACATGTATATGTATGTGTGTGTGTGTATTTACTGGTGTGTCTTTATGTGAGTCTGCTGTGAGTCATTGATCAAATATTTTGCTTGCACAGATTTGAAGCGCTCCCTCACTCGGGCCTCTGACTTGGACGTTAGCCCCTCCTCTGTGACCATAACAGCCTCCTGAGTGGTCAGCTCCTGCGGCTGACTTGGCATTTTACTTCCCTGGCTCCGCCTTTTAGACGTTTGAATTTGCCATGACTCAAACCTTCTATTTTTGAAATGTGGTTGTGAGCTTCCATACACAATAGAAAAGTATGTCGCCAGAGGACTGATGGGTTAATTGCAGTAAATTCAGGACACAGTGGGTTTGTTATTGCTGGACTTCAAACGTGGGTTGGAGACCTATACACTTTGAGTCTCTTTTTGATTTAGTTTTTGTATTGGACACTTTGACTGGAGTTGTTGAACCTGAATACATGTATAACACATGAGGCTTTTTCATAGAAACATAATAAGTAATTATTTATTTATTTTATATTTAATTATTTCAGCTACAAGAAGGATGATACTGAAATATATGTTCAGTGTTGACCACTCATCTGTTTGACCTTTTGTGTCGGCACAAGAATATCACAAGAATATCACAAGAATATCGCAGGGTTAAAAAAATGGCAATGTCAGTTTTTTTTTCTCTAATATCGTGCAGCCCTAGCACCTTGTAGTGCTGTGTTGTATCACTTAAATTATAGAACTGCTCTCTATTTCAATGATGCGTCCTGTAAAGAAAGGATACCTTTTCATTTGCACTTGACACCAGCCTGGACAGCTTTATGAACTGTGGCTTAGAAAGTCACCCAATTATTGTTTTTTCCTCAAAAACAGAGAAAACTTTGGAGTTGATATCATTTATAAGTTCTTATCCTATTATTTATATTATTTGACTGGTCTGGCCCACTTTAGATCATGTTGAGCTGCATGTGGCCCCTGAATGAAAATGAGTTTGACACCCCTGGTATACACATTACAACTAGTGATAATGTATTATAGATTTAAATATCTATATAATAAAGTTTAAATGTTTACACTTGACATGTTTTCTATTAAATAAATCGTATTCAAGCCTCAATGTGACAAATCTTTATTCTAATTATCCCACTTTGTGGATTCTGTCATTAGCTGTGTTTACATTACAGTTTTTCGCAAAACAATAGCGACATTCCTAAAATTTCGACAAAGTATATTTGCCCTTTGAACGCGTTTCCATTGACGGTTGTTCTAGGGAGGACCATCATCAGTTTGTTTGTCTGTCTGCCTGTTAGTTAGCAAGATACCTCAAAAAGTTATGGAGGGATCTTGATGACGTGTTGGGAGTGTCACACGGAACAAATGGTTAGATTTTGGTGGTGATCCAAAAGGGATCCTGGATTCTGGATCACTTTGAAATATATTCTCCATTTACCGCAATGTAAAATTTCAAAGTGATCCAGAATCCAGGATCTCCTTCGGATCACCATCAAAATCGAATTATTTGTTCCTTATGACACCTTCAACACATTATGAAATTTTCATCTAGATCTGTCCATATTTTTTTGAGTTATCCTGCTAACTAACAGGCAGACAGACAAACAAACAAAAAACATAACCTCCTTGGCAGACCTCTCTTCTTTTGGAGGGGGTAGGTTTGTGCTGTCAGACTTACTTACTTGATTATTGGGATATTGTTGTATAATTAGGGTCTAACAGCCCTGTTTGCTGTGTGTGCGTCAGGGTCCGTGGTTTGGTGGGTGCACCAGGGCTGTTAATGGACCAGGACCTGAAGGCACCAGGGGCTGTAAAACTCAGCACTCGGTCCACTTTGATTCTATGCAGTAGATTTTATTTCATCTGTGTTTTTGTCTCTTTTTCTTTGCCTCAACTTTTTCAGGTTACATTTCTTTCTCCTCTTCCAACACTTGGTAGAATGCAGAAGAAGGGGGCGGAGTCAGCTGAGGTTAATTTGCATGAAAGCATGAGGCAGGTTGAAGAGGCTGCTGTACATCTGCAGCAATGTGACATTTGGACCAAAGCATGTGACAGACATGTCACTAAGACACCAGGGAACTGTGTTCACTGGTGGAAAGTGAACATGATTTGTCCCCTTTAAGACTCTGGGTTAAACCAGTGCTAAATGTAAGGTGTCATGAGAAAAGTTTTGTAATTATGTGGTGCTATATAAATAGAATTTGATTGATTGAGGTAACAAAGTGCAGGCTCCTTTATGCTTTGTATGTTTTCTTATTCATCATCTATTTGAAAAAGGAAGAGGCAGGTGATATAGATTCCATTAGTGTATGTTGCAGCAGGGTTTGTTTGACTCGTAACACAGTACAAAATGGCTCGCATCCCTTTCTAGACTGCATTAGGTCTAGGAGCAAAACAGTGGAGTGTCACTGTATTCATCCCCTGTCTACCAACATCCCTTTACAGGCTGTCTGAAATGGACTTGCATTTCTATAGCTTTTGTACTTAGCGGTACACTGCACTCACTCAAGGTGTCACAGCATCACTATTTCAACATAAAATAAAAATAAGTAACGTGTAATAGGGTGAACCCAGTGATAGTCTGTTCATCCTGCTGTGTTTGACACTCACAATAAAGCACTTTACAAAAGTGTGGCTTCTTTCACTAGCCACATTTAGCATGACAAATAACCCCTGATATATATATATGTGTGTGTGTGTGTATATGTATACATATATATGTGTGTGTGTGTGTGTATGTATACATATATATATATATATATATGCGCGGGTCAACCCACAACCAACTGCTTTTTTAACTAACCTGCAGATTAATCCATCACTGTGATTAATCTGATTAATTAATGCAATTAAGTGGAACGGTTGTTTACTGTTGTTTGTTGAAATTCTTGAAGGGGTTGAATAAACCAGTTAATTGCATATACCGTAATTTCCGGACCTGATTATAAGCCGCACCCACCACATTTTAAGAGGAAAAACGATTTTGTACATACACAAGCCGCACCTGTATATAAGCCGCATGTGCCCACATTAAAACATGTAACACAAACACAAAATTAACCCAAACCCGACTTCAAGTCCCGCCAATCAAACTAAATGTCCTTCATTAACCCTTGTGCGGTCCTTCGTAAAAGGCACACTGGCTGTGTCCTACAATTGGGTCTTAAAAACCCAGATTCCAAAGTTCAGTTCCATAGACTCATCACCCCACCCCCCAAGGATATATTACTGTTTTCAGTAGTAAGCAATGGCATCCTACAGTACGTATAAAAAGGTACATTTGTGAGCCACCGGCTCTCTTTGACCCAAAGGGCCGCACAAGGGTTAAAGTCCACAGTCCAAAAATCACAGCCGGCAAAATGAACGGAAAATGATACTTAAGGTTTGATGCAGACCTGCAGAGTCCGGGTCCCGTTGAAAGTAATCCAAGGAAAAAAAGTGTATATTTCCAAAGGTAAGGGAGGGAAAAATGTCCGCCGCATCCACAAACAGGTGGCTGGTCGCCGCCTCGCCTCATCTATCGCAGAGTCAGCGATAACTTTAATCTTTCGCAGAGAGTTCAGGTCAAACTCCTCCGTGCCAACGTGCAAAAATAATCCACATGGTCTGGTCGAGCCTCTGTCTTCTCTCACACACCGCCGCGGGTTTTTCTTTAAGCAACTTTTTACCCCCTCTTCACCTTTTTTTTGTCTGTCCTTCACCTTTACCGTTCCCCATTAAACCCGTCACCCCGTGTTTGTTCCGCCCCTCCTTTTTCATTCAGTCTTCCTCGATGCATATATTCCACCGGTCTAAATCTTACCTTTTCTACTCGAGCGCCGCTGGCTTAGTAGCGGCTTATAGTCCGGAATTTACGGTATTTTAATATTTTTACACATGTTTTGGATATGTTCTTTTATTTTTTGTGTGTTTTTTTTTTTTTTTTGTATTTTAGAGAAGGTTTTTTAATATGGTTTGATATGGTTTTTCGTGTCAGTTTATTTTTTGTGGATTTTAGTATGTTTTGTATATTTTTATGTCTTCATTTTTTGTGTTTTAGTTTATTTAAAAAAAAACAACAACACAAAACTGAAACAGAACAGCAATAAATGTTCTGAACACGATTAATCAAAGTTAATCCAACGCAAGCCTATGATTAATCTAATTAAAAATGTTAATCATTTAACAGCCCTAATATATATATATATATATATATATATATATATATATATATATATATATATATATACAACTGTCTGAGAAATAGTGCATTCTTCTACATCTAGGACGTGCAGTAGAACTGTGCCTTTCTACTGCTAAAGTACACTTATAAAACATCACTTTTCTACTTTCCATTTGTTTATATTCACATAAGAAAATGGGTTTACTGTCACAGCAGGTTGGCCTGTGACATCACCTGTGGCTCTGTAGGGAGCTTTGTTATGGCTGAGAAATACTCCTTCTGAAGTCGCTAGTTTTAGCGCTTGATCTTGAGTAAAACATTTTTTATTATTCTGCAAAGATTTCATCACAAGTTGGAGTATGGAAGATGAGTGCATTCACAGAAAACAGCATCACATAAAGACAGTGTACCATGTGAGGTACAAGATGCAGTTCTGTAGACCATGTCCTCTACTGGACAGGTGTCAAACATAAGGCCCGGGGGCCAAATCTGGCCCACCAAAGGATCCAATCTGTCCCTCAGGATGAATAACAATCAAGATTAATAGTGTAAAAATTGTTTTAATTCAGGTTTTACATACAGAATAATTAGATCTGATTTGAGTCGGGCAGTAAAGTATGATCATCATAACCTATAACTAATAAAAACTGCAGATTTGAATGTAAAAAAAAGTCCAATTACATGAAAATCTTTATATTAACAAACTATCTTTTTTACAAAATCTGAATAAATACCTGAACACATATGAACCAGGTGGAATATCTGAAGAGAATTAAGTGTCATTTTACAAATATTCTGCCTGTTATTAAATGTTTAAAGTATTTGTAATTGAAATATAAGTTGTTCTGCACATGTGCAAATGACAAACTGATAGACTGAGGCAGAAAATGGTTAAAATGTCACTTGTTTTTTCTTAAGACGTGTCACGTTGCTGAAATCCTTCACATTTTGAGGGAAACATTATAGATGTAAACATTATCATAATGTCATTTGACTCTTTTGACTGTTATTATTTGACTGCTCTGGCCCTTTTTCAGATCATATAATGTAGAACTGAACTAAAATGAGTTTGACACCCCTGCTCTATCCTGCCTTTTGCACATCATTCTGTTGTCAAAAATGTGTTTCCTGCAACACTCCCACTTCTCCGACTTCATGTGTAAGCTACTGGAGTGGTCATATACACGTAAACACAGTGGTATATTGGTATGCGAGACTTAACAATCTGTTAGTGTAGAGCAAAGGTCACGTACACACCAGACTGTTAATTCAACCTTATAAGTTGGAACAATGCGCGCCTGATGCAAACAGACTGACTTTACTGTTGTGATTGAATGGTTATCTCATCACCTCTCTTAAGCTATGCACTGACCTTTTCACTTACTTTGTGTGTGTGCGATTGTGCAGCTCCCACTCTAAAGCCGATTTTATTTTTACTCTTACTCAACTTGTCACTTGCAATTTTATGTAAATGCGTAGGTTAGAGCGGCACAAAATATTGTTTGAGCATCGACATTGTAATGTAAAATAAATAGAAATTTAAATAAATGAACAAAAATAAATGATACAATTACTTAATTAAAATTTTAAGTATTATACAAAATAAAATAAAAATAATTGCAGGATCTGCGATGTCACTATTGCGAACACGTACATTGCCATGTCGATGCTCAAACAAGATATTGTGCAGCTCTAGAACAAGTAGTGTTTATACAGAGACGGGATACAATCATAGTCACTTGGGGCGAAAGAGTCTTTTTCTGTAGCCGCCACAAACCATCCATCACTGTTCCCACCTCAATACTTTTAAATCCCTTTTTAAAAGTCATTTATTTAACACTGCTTTTAATGTTTGATTACTTTTATTCTGTGTGTTTTAATGTGTGATTGCTCTGTTTTCTATAGTTTTTTTTTTATTTTATTGTAGTTTGACTCTTATTGTTCTATTTTTTACTTAACGTTAGGCGTCTTTTGAGTGCCATAAAAGCGATAATCAAATAAAATGTATTATTATTATTATTATTAGAACTTCCTACTTTAGATACAACTTTGAATTGAAGTCGTTTTATGCCAGCTCGTTTCCTTTTCTGAATAGTTTTGGAGTCTTTTTCTGCTCTATCCTGTTGCACCACTTCCTCACAAACACAGGACTGTACCATAGAGGTGAAGTCAGTTTGTTAAGGTAATAACACTATGCTGTTCTCCCCTCACCACCTCCTTCTCACCCTCAGGCCTGCTCCGTCCTCTCCCTCTCCCTCCCCCCTTTGCTGTCTCAGCCCAGTAAGGCGACCCATTCATCAATAATTGATAATTGGCTGGGACAGGTGAGATGGAGAGGCAATTTGTAGAGTATGGTGTGGGGTGTGCTGCCAGGAGATTGGCTCTGAGGAGAGGAGAAGGACTGAGGTTGAGGAGTTGAGTTGCTACTCAAGGACGCTGCACAGCCAAGGGGCCGGTAGGGTGGGCGAAGCCCGGCTGATGGGGTCCTCCACAACTCTGCTAGTGTGATTGTGTCAATAGAAATGTGTCCAAAGCCATGTATTCAAGCACACAACTAGATACTCGACTAGGGTTGGGTACCGAAAGGCTTTTGTTCAATACTGATACCAAATCAGTACTTTCAAAACGGTATTGGTTCCTAAATGGTATTTAAATCAGTATTTTAAAAAGAAAAAAATGAATAAACTAGAAAAGCAATCTGAGAGCACAGACTTCCACCAAGGTAGACCCCCCCATCCCCACCCAACCAGTTCTTCCTGTTCACATTTCCAACATATCCTGAAAATGTCATCAAAATCCGTCCAGCGGTTTTCGAGTTATCTTGAACACAGACAAACGCCGGCAAAAACATAACCTCCTTGTGGAGGTAATTAGAAAAGCATTCTGAGAGTACAGCCCTCCGCCAATCAGGACCCCCCCCCCCCCACCACCACCACCACCAAGGAGGTTATGCTTTTCCTGGCATTTATTTGTCTGTCTGTCTGTCTGTGTTTACAACGTTACTCAAAAAGCTATGGACAGATTTCATGAAATTCTCAGGATAATTCGGGAATGACACAAGGACAAACCAATTCCATTTGTTGAAGATCCAGAAAAGATCCTGGATTCTGGATCACTTGATTTTTTTTTTTTTTTTTTTTCATTACGGTAAATGGAGAATACATTTCAAAGTGATCCAGAATCCAGGATATCATCCGCATATCTGCACAGTAGCTGTTCTGAAGCTTTGTCACTTCCGTGCTGGGTATGTTAGCACAGCGCTAGGCTACGTAGCTCATCACAGAGACTTATACGGTGCAGCTTCTGCTTTAAGGTAAACAGTGTGTGTCACCAGTGCTTCATTACATTAAACATATTTCTGCTTTTGCATGTAAATGTCTTTAGACACATGTAGCATATGGAAGAATCTGGAACGTCTTATGAGCTGTAACTGCACATATTCCACCTTTTCACTTTTGACACAGTGGACATAATTAAACAACAGCTGCATATACTATGTGTGGTACCAAAATTCATGTTAGATTTCAGTCTGGTTATTAAGTTGTTGTTTTTTTTCATTAGTTGCTTCTTTAAAACTTCATCTCCAAGAAGGAGGACACAGCAGCAGATACACTGGAGCACATCTCCTTTTCTTGTATCTTTGGTCTTTTAATCTGGCATTTGTTTGGTCTTATAAGGGAGGGCTTTTCTTTTCTATAGTCTGTCATGAATCTAGCCTGACTCCTGACTGATGACAACAATGAAGTATTTTGTAAGTTGAAATTTTCTTGTGTTGTGGCAACAATTCTACATGTCAGGCTACCATCCTTTGTTATGTAAATGCCTCATCACTCACCAGTTCTGTCTATGGGCTTTTAACACAAACACTTCCTTTTTAATCTGGGAAACATTTTCTGTCATTATTCTTAACTTTGGTAGGTACTGTTTTTGCCTCTTTCATAAACTGGGGCGGTTATTTAATTTTTAAGTTGTTTTTTTTTAATTTTTCGGGGGATTTCAAACTGATGTTCAGGCTGAAAAGGAAAACAATACATAGAAGATGTCATTTTCTAAAATCTTGTAACATATGACACATGCCTACTTGTCCTTTTTTTGCAGAATCCACTTTTGCTGGTAATTAATTCACTCCTTGAGTAATTTGCATTTGATTCAGTTTTTACAGTTTTACATTTTTGTTCTACCTCAGATGCTTCCCTAGTATTTTTTTAATACTTGTATCTACCTACAGTATAAACTCAGCTTCTTATTACTCTGTTTCAGACAAAGTATTGCTTGAGCTTATCCATTTATTTATCTATTTATTTATTGTTTTTTAATCTGTTGTTGAATGTGTGTGTTGTATGTATTTTAACTGTAACTTGCTGCTGCCTATTTTAGCCACGACCCGCTTGTAAAAGAGGTTTTTAAACTCAATGGGATATGTCCTGGGTAAAGGTTAAATAAATAAAGAGTCACAATAGTTTTTGGTTTTCGTTTTTGATTTCCATTAGTGTCCTTTTTAAATTAGTCATTTATTTTGCCTAATTATGTACAAAATAAAGTATTTGTATTAATGGTAAACCAAAAAATTTGATTGGCTGATATATTGGGCCAATATGTTATATTTATATTAATATATTTATCAGTATCTGCTCTTATTGTCGTCCACATTGAGACTTTTTTTTTGTTAAATAATGGTGTCTCAATATTTATTAGGTTATCTGTCAGAAATATTGTTTTCTAAATGTAATTAAAGAAGATTTTCTGACATTTGTTAAGCACGTGTTGAAATCTTTGAAAAATATGTGTTTTCCACCTGTTTCCCTCGTGCATTATGGGGACTTAATGTTTTTATAGGGGATCATAGATTTCACTTACATTTATATTTAAGGCTCGTGGGGACCTGGATTTTGTTCCCAATGGTGTCACAAGTCCCCAGGGCGTGGCCGTGTAAACAGATCAATTTCCTCTTAATGATAGGAACACACACACACACACACACACACACACACACATACACACAGCTTTTTATAATGTAGGTCACAGGTGTCAAACATGCAGCCTGGGGGCCAAATCCAAGCCGCCAAATAGTTCAATCTGGGCCCTGGGATGAATTAGTGAAATGAAAAAAATTACACTGAAGATATTAACACTCAAAATTTAAATTAATTTGAGGTCAATTTAATCTAAACTTGGTGAAACCAGTAAAATATTATCATAATTACCTATGAATAATGAAAATTGCAAATTTTTCTAGTGTTTTCGTATTAAAAAAGGGGAAAATTAGATAAATATGTTTACATTTACAGATGAACCTTTTACAAAAACATTTAAATAACTTGAAAGGTCTTTCTAGAGGAGTGTGTGGAAATGTAGTAATCAATATTCTCACTGTTATTAATTAGTTTTGTGTATTTGTTGATCCACTGTGATCTATAAGTTATGCACATGTATAAATGATAAATTAAATATTGTTAACATTGCGCTTCCTTTTCTTAAGGATGTACAACATTGTTCATTTATAATTTGGAAACGTAAACATTTTCGTTACAGAATTATACTTTTTCACTCCAAACACTGTCCACTGTCGCCCTGGTGGGGACATAGAAATACTGTTCGTCCGTCCGTCCAGGAACACTGTACTCTAGATAACGTTTGACAACTTTGATGGATGATCACCAAATTCCTCTCATAAAGGCCTTGCTCAAGTTTGATGATGACTTTTTGACACGTTTTTTTTTTACCTCCGCCACGGAGGTTATGTTTTTGCCGGCGTTGATCCGTTTGTCTGTCTGTCTTCAAGATAACTGGAAAACTTATGGACTGATTTTGATGAAATTTTCAGGATATGTTGGAAATGTGAACAGGAAGAACTGATGTCATTTTGATGGTGATCCGGGGGGGGGGGGGGGGGGGGGGGGGGCTCTGAGTGCTTTTTTCAAGACCTTCAGTCCAACTACAGGTTATTCTGGCCCACTTTGTATTCTGTTAGACTGAATGTGAGTTTGACGCCCCTGTTGAGCCACATTTTGTAATAAATGTTGCTGCATTATGTAATAAATTATTCCCTTTAAGGGCTAAGATCTTTAGCCCAAGTCCCGACCCGGCCCGAAAATTCGTGTTTGGTCAAGCCTAAAATGTCAATCATTCCGGTCGGGTCGGGTTGGGCTCGGGCTTCTCTCTCACTGACTTTTTTTTTTATCTCCGTGTAATTAAGCGAGTGTGCATCAACATCTCTCTTTGACTCTCATTGTCTGGCCTCTTATTCTGTGTTCCGGCATTATTTCGTAGTTTAAATGCATTTATCATGATAATAAAAATATGTAGATTATTTTAATCTTAAAAAATCTTGCGGTTTTTTTTTCTGCCAAAAGTACTATAGGATGAATTGAAATTTCGGTTTTGCTTCGGGCTTGGGCCTGCGAATCAAGTTAATTGGTCTGGCTTGGCTTGGGTCGGGCTTTAATGCCTGTGGGCCTGGGTCAGGTCGGGCTGGATTTTTTTAGGCCCGATCTTACCTCTATTTGGTGGGTGTGACATTAAAACTCAAGGAGCTGTTTGGGAAACATTCCAAATGGTTTATGTCTTGGCTGGTAATTAGACATATTAGACATTAGGACAATTTGAAATTACAGAAATATTTTGGAAAAACAAATTTAGTTTGTTCAGCCTTTTGAGGCAATTTCATATTTGTTTAAAATGAATCTGGTCACAGCAGCTCTTTAAAAGACATTTACGTTGTTTAACTTCTTTTCTGGTAAATTCAGCCTTAAATTCATGCCCAAATTAAAGTATAATACAATCAACAAACAAATAAACTATGCTTTAGAATTGTTATTACGTAATGCACCATGTTATTACATTTTCTCGAGAATAAAAAATAGTTGCAAGTGCATTTCGTAATCTCTTCAAAATGTAATAACTTATATAATGCGGGAAAATGTATTACAAAATGCGTTGGGACAGTTTATTACAAAATGTGGCTCGACACCCCTGATGTAGATAAAAGACATGGTCACTTTTTTAGATGAACTGATTCTACATATGTATAATACACCTGACATCTGACTTTCATACTATTTTATATTTGGATTCAAGTAAAAATTTGAAGGTCCACTTTATGTTACTTGACAGATTACAAGCACCGTCTCATAATTTATTTTCACCCCTGTTGACTTAAGTGTGTGCTTTTGTTTTGTTTATGTCACATTTCATTTTTCATGCCTTTTTATTCTTGTTAGTGTGGTGTTGTATTTTCGATTGTTTTATTCCTTTAGCCTCTTTCACAAATGATTTTAAACCTACAAAAAAAACTGTGTAGTTTCTTTAGCTTTCATTCAGTGCCTAAAATAAGAAAAAAAAAAGGTTTGATCTTTATTGTCCAAATTACTGTTGTTAATGCAAACATTTTTGTCGGGACCACATGGCTCAGGCCCTGCTAATCACTTTCACACACTCATTTCATACAATTACTCTACACTTTATTCCCTGTTTGTATTGATCTCGTTTTTTTTGTTTTTTTTTCAATAATCTACTTTTTTTTCCCTTTTTTGGGTGGAGGCTCAGAATTGTCTGACTATAAAAGAACTTTTGGCATCTCAACATTAAGACATATGTATTTATTTATTTAATTACTGTCTTGTCCTTGGTCCTTAACAGTAGAATGTTAGTCTGTCTCCTTTTGGTGCTAAAGCTAATTAGCTTAGCCAAGGGAGACTTAATAACGTGTATGAGGCTCAGCTTTGTTTAATACTGACTTTATTATGAGTTTTGATTAAACCACATTTTGATCCCGGATCCAAAAAGGAAGGACAGTGGCAGTGAAAGAATGAATGGAGGGAGGAAGTACAAACAATACCAACCATGAACCATGATAGTAACAACAAAAACAAAAAAGGAACTGGGCAAAAACCAAAGAAATTAGTAATATTTAAATAATTTATATTATATATATATATATATATATATATATATATATATATATATATATATATATATATATATATATATATATATATATATATATATATATATTAGGGGTGTGACGAGATCTTGCAAGATTGCTCGTCAGCCAGACTGATGGGTTTTACTATTGACGACGCCCCCTTCCACTTTTGTTTGTTTGGCAGCATTTTGGGTTCCTACCAGAAATGATAAATGGCAAGAGAGAGACATTATATGCAAACAATGTCATACAGCGCGGCTAATACGAGCATACTGCAAACATTTCCAGCACCACCAAAGCTCAGTATTCAAATAAACAACTCCAAACACCAACAAACCACACAACACTGACAAACACGTTCACTTCAACTTCCACAGTCAAGTGCCAGATTTCATTTTGAAAAAAGGAGAAATATATTGGGGTGGGTATATCGCCACATCCCCTAATATATATATACAGTGAGAGTAAAAAGTATTTGATCCCTTGCTGATTTTGTTGGTTTGCCCACTAATAAAGACATGATCATTCTATACTTTTAATGGTAGATGTATTCTAACATGAAGAGACAGATTATCAAAATGAAAATCCAGAAAATAACTTCAAAGAATTTATTTTAATTCATTTGTTTTTCATTGAGGGAAATAAGTATTTGATCCCTCTATCCGAAAGCACTTAATACTTGGTGGCAAAGCCTTTGTTTGCAAGCACAGGGGTCAAACGCTTGTTGTAGTTAACCACAAGGTGAGCACACATATCAGGGGGAATTTTGGCCCACTCTTCTTTGCAGATCCTCTCTAAATCATTAAGGTTGGTGGGCTGTCGCTTGGCAACTTGGACCTTCAGCTCTCTCCATAGATTTTCGATTGGATTGAGGTCCGGAGACTGGTTGGGCCACTCCATGACCTTAATATGGTTCTTCTTGAGCCAGTCCTTTGTTGCCTTTGCTGTATGCTTCGGATCGTTGTCATGTTGGAAGACCCAGCCACGGCCCATTTTCAGCTTCCTAGCAGAGGGGAGGAGGTTGTCCCTCAGGACTGCTCGGTACATGGCTCCATCCATCTTCCCACTGATGCGGTGAAGTAGCCCTGTGCCTTTGGCAGAGAAACACCCCCAAAACATAATGTTTCCACCACCATGCTTGACGGTGGGCACAGTGTTCCTGGGATCATAGGCAGCATTTTTCTTCCTCCACACATGACGAGTAGAGTTTAGGCCAAATAGTTCAATTTTGGTCTCGTCTGACCACAGAACCTTCTCCCAATCACTTTGTGCATCTTTGAGGTGATCATTGGCATACTTTAGGCGAGCCACCACATGTGCCTTCTTAAGCAGGGGTACCTTTCGGGCACTGCAGGATTTTAATCCATTGCGGCGCAAAGTGTTGCCAATTGTTTTCCTGGTGACTGTGGTCCCAGCTGCCTTGAGGTCATTCACTAACTCCCGCTGTGTGGTTGCAGGCCGATTTCTCACTGTCCTCATGATCATTGCCACCCCACGAGGTGAAATCTTCTGTGGAGCACCAGACCGAGGTCTATTGATGGTCATGTTATACTCCTTAAATTTTCTCACAATTGCACCAATGGTTGTTACTTTAATACCCAGCATCTTGCTAATGTTTTTGTAGCCCATTCCAGATTTGTGCAGGTCAACAATCCTGTCTCTGAGGGCCTGAGAGAGTTCTTTAGTCTTACCCATGCTGGAGAGTTTGGAATCTGTCTGATTGTCTGATTCTGTGAACAGGTGTCTTTTATACAGGTGATTATTTAGAACAGGTGTCTTCAATTCAGGTAACAAGTTGATTGGGAGTGTGTAACTGGTCTGTGAAAGCCAGAACTCCTAATGTATACTAGAGGATCAAATACTTATTTCCCTCAATGAAATACAAATAAATTCATATATATTCCTTCAAGTTATTTTCTTGATTTTCGTTTTGATATTCTGTCTCTTCATGTTAGAATACATCTACCATTAAAAGTATAGATTGATCATGTCTTTATTAGTGGGCAAACCAACAAAATCAGCAAGGGATCAAATACTTTTTACTCTCACTGTATATATATATATATATATATATATATATATATATATATATATATATATATATATATATATATACTGAATTTTCCCTTTAAGAATATCAACAAAGCAAGTGTTCCACTTTAATGTAATTTACATTTTTAATCAGATGAATCACACTGATGGATTAATCTGCATTAATGGATTAATTTTGACAGCCCAAAATATATATATATATATATATATTTTTTTTTTTTTAAAGGTATGGCAGTATGTGTGCATATGCAGTGACTGGGTGCTGAGGGCTGAGGAGAGTGAGGGAGTGAAGGAGTACTTATTGATTTTGGCCACACATCTCTTCTTCTGAAAAATCCCTTGATTGCTTTTGTTCTGCTCCCCGTCTCCCTCTTTCTGTCTCGCTTCCTCTAATGAAACTCCAAATGAATTGGAGCACGTACTGACTCCCCCTCCCCTCCCCTCCCCTCACTCTCTCTATCCTTTCTCCCTCTTTCTTTGCCTGTCTTTGTCTCTCTTTCTGTTGCTCTCCCTGCTGATTTCTCTATTGCTCCCCTTCACCACCTCCTCCTCCTCCTCCTCCTCCTCCTCCTCCTCCTCCTCCTCCTCCTCCTCCTCCTCCTCCTCCTCCTCCTCCTCCTCCTCCTCCTTTCTGTCTTCATTGTACGCTCCCTTGCTCTTTATCACTTTTGTCACAGTCTCTCTCCATGCTCTTCTTGGCTTTTTTTTTTTTTTATCTATCTTTTTGTTTATCCCTTCTCCTGTGCGTGTCTCCTTTTCTTCTCCTTTTCTTCTTCCTCTTGTCCTTCTCCTCTTTTCACTTCCTTCTGTTTCCTCCTCCATAGATGAATGTAGGTAAAGAGCTGTGGGAGCACACGACCTGTTCAATAGGTATCTCTAATGAACTGATAGCCTTGCAACAATCCTTGGCCCTTCAGGATGCATAAAAAGAATGGTGTTTTTTTTTTTTTTTTTAGGATGATTGTTTTGCTCTAAATGCTTTCAATTGTTGTATTTTCTAAACATAATATGAGTTAGTGTGTTATGGGGATGTTATAAAAGAAAAAACAAACAAAAACAAGGGCAGAAAAACTCCTGAAAAACTTAACCAACCTCTGAGACATAAAGGATTACCTGCAGAGAGGAGCTGGAGAACAATGAGCTCAACACTGAACACTGCAGTTCTGGGTACAGTTGGGAATATTAGACCGACCCGACTGGACTTGGCCAGTGCAGGCATCATTTTTACCATTGGAATCAGACTCAGGCTTTATGTTACTACTTTAAATAAGCGATCATATGATGCCTTTCTATCTGGGATAGATGCAAAATGTATGATGCAGAGGTGAAACAGAAATTAGCCTGTGGTGACTTAATGTTAAATGCATGTCATACATTATGTGCAATGGCAGGTGTCGATCAAAACAAGCCGGGCCAGGCTCGGTGTTGAGTTCTATCGGGCCCGTGCTGGTCCAGATCTGACTTTTAAGGCCCCGTTTCATGCACTCAGAACTTACTTTAAAGCTCCACTATGTAAGATTTAGGGAGATTTAGGATGACCTCACACTATAAATGGAAAATACAGATTATGTTGTAATTAGCCTCTTAATGCCTGCATTTATATATAAGTATGTTTAAAAAGTAAATGCTAAATTAAGTGGAGATAATTAATTTGACCTATAATACAATAGATAGGTTCTTGGCTGCATATTTGTGACTGTAGGCGTTAAGGGGGTGGTGCAAAATTCTATGAAAAAGCAACTTGTTTTTGATACCTTAGAATCAGTTATTATAGAGTGTTCATGTTAATGAAGCAGCTCAGAACTAACGTCTGTCTTTCTGTTTTATAGTGACAAAACAAACACTTCCCATACAAGCGTGTCCAGACCATGTGATACTAGCAGTGTTAGTTAATGAGCAGCCTCACTGTGCTTCAAACATGAACTGTACGACACATGCACACTGTGTCATTATGTTAGAATGGTGGAAAAAGCAAGAGGAGGAACGTATGGTCCAAGTAAAGAAGGTCATTTTGGATGATCAATATACAGTGACTCCCCCAGTGCATTATAGACCTGAAGGACCACCGACATGTCCCCCCACCTGGCTAACACTTCCTTCCTTTCTTTGTTTGTTTGTTTCTTTCTCTCTCTCTCTCTTTTCTCTCTCTCTCTCTTTTCTTTCTTTCTTTCTTTCTTTCTTTCTTTCTTTCTTTCTTTCTTTCTTTCTTTCTTTCTTTTCTTTTTTCTTCCTTTCTTTCTTTCTTTCTTTCTTTTCTTTTTTCTTCCTTTCTTTCTTTCTTTCTTTCTCATAATGTTGAATTTCAGAGTACATTTTTGGTGTATTAATTTGTCATTGTGTATTGTATAATAAGACATAATGGATATTAATTTCATATTTGTTAAGTTTTAATTATTATTATTATTTTATTTTGTGTTATTTATGTTATTATTTTTTATAAACACATGTTGAGCCACTGGTGGGCTTCAGTAGCGGCCCTCCCACCAGCCAACATTTCTGGGGGAAACCCTGACTATGTCATGTCTTCCTATTGGTTGTGAAGTTAGACATAGGTTCAGCTGGAGGCTTCATGTTGTGAGTAAACCTAGGAACAGTGTTTTGTTTTAACAACTTAGGACATGAATAAATGATCTCATCTGTGCTCCATTCACAGTTGTACAGTTCATTCCTGCTTCTTATGAGGGTCATTGTGTTTAGGTTAAAGGTGGTTTTCAGTTGGTTTATAATGTGCAACTACACCATTGAATGCTGAGCTCAGCAGAGTTGATTTGACTTGTTAATATTGTGATTTGAATCAGAAAATTAAATCAAGTGAATTCATTTTATATTATTATATAATTAGATATTGCCTTAACCACACCAGGGTTGTTGTAAACTGTCCCTGTAATACAGCAGTGTCCATGGGTGGTCCTCTGAGGGAGTCATTAAAGGCACTGACGGTGCACTAGAACACTTCGGTTTAGTTTGGGAACCCCCACCCCTACCCACCACCTCCCTTCATCCCACTTTATTCGCCTTTAGTGCTGTTTCCCTTTTTTCTTCTCAAATAAAAGAAGAAAAAAAAAAACAACATTTCAGCTGAACTTGGGGGCTAGATTGTGTAATGAAACCTTTAAACCCGAGAACCAAATAAATCTCAGCTGGATACAGACACACATCCACTGTGACGGTGCATTATAGGTTTTAAACTATAGGGAACATTGCACAATGGGAAAAGCAGTGTTGGACCCACAGCTGTTCATTTCATATTCATATTGACAGAATGTGTATGGTTGTGTGTAAAATACATGTGTACAAATACTCACATCTCCATCTCCCTGCGGGCTTCATTGTTCCGGCTCATCAAGTGTCCACCCTCGTGCTTTACATCCACCTGAGACCATATGTGGATGCAGCTGATACATTTGCATCCCCCCACCCCCACCCCCATTCCCTCTTCTTTTTTCCCCCCATGAGGACATCATTGTTCCGCCTCATCTGATGCGTGTATGTTTGACATTTGCCCTCGCTCACTCAGGGGAGCTGGAGGAGGAGATGGAGAACCCAGAGATGGCAGACCTTCCTGAGAAGCAGAAACACCAGCTCAGACACAGAGAGCTCTTCCTGTCACGCCAGCTGGAGTCCTTACCTGCTACACACATCAGGTACTGTACACCCTTCTGGTGTTTGTCAATCTACACCATGTCTTTACTCTACAGCTGCACAATGTATTGTTTAAGCATCGACATCGCAATGTACGTGTTCGCAATAGTCACATGACAAGTCCTGCAATGTAGGAGACCAATGAGCTCAACATGTTCTCATCTAATGTCAATAGAACCTGACACACACTGAGCACAGCACAGTCATTCTGGACCAGTTTGGACTGAGTCACTTGAAACAAGACTGAAAAATGAGTGACCAACAACAGAACATCACCCAAAACCAACAAGAGAAAATCACCCAAAAACCACCAATAGAAAATCACCCAAAAAACACCAAGAGAAAATCACCCAAAACCAACAGGAGAAAATCACCCAAAACCAACAGGAGAAAAATCACCCAAAACCAACAGGAGAAAATCACCCAAAACCAACAGGAGAAAATCACCCAAAACCAACAGGAGAAAATCACCCAAAACCAACTAGAGAAAATCACCCAAAACCAACTAGAGAAAATCACTCAAAACCAACTAGAGAAAATCACCCAAAACCAACTAGAGAAAATCACCCAAAACCAACTAGAGAAAATCACCCAAAACCAACTAGAGAAAATCACTCAAAACCAACTAGAGAAAATCACCCAAAACCAACAAGAGAAAATCACCCAAAACCAACAGGAGAAAATCACCCAAAACCAACAGGAGAAAATCACCCAAAACCAACAAGAGAAAAATCACCCAAAACCAACTAGAGAAAATCACCCAAAACCAACTAGAGAAAATCACTCAAAACCAACTAGAGAAAATCACCCAAAACCAACAAGAGAAAATCACCCAAAACCAACAGGAGAAAATCACCCAAAACCAACAGGAGAAAATCACCCAAAACCAACAAGAGAAAAATCACCCAAAACCAACAAGAGAAAAATCACCCAAAACCAAGGCTCGGTGCCAGAAAGAAAAGCAACATCAATTATGTGGAATTATTTCTTTTTCTTTCTTTCTTTTGTTATGTATTTTTTATTTATTCTTTAAATCATTTTTTTCCTTTTTTTTAAAAATTTATTTTAAAATTGTATTTATTTTTTTTTATTTTGTTGATGGAAACAATCAATACACAGCTGCAGAAGACGTCTCACAATTATATTAGGTTTCCACTTTTTAAAAAAATATAGAATCTTGTCAACAACACTATTCAAAAACAAATCCAAACATAATGGGGAGGTTAAGTCACGCCCTTCTACTTCCGGTCAATGGGTGCTTAACTCGTAAAAAATGTGAATGGGAGTGAATGGAGAAAATCAAGCTAAATTCTGATTCCATTTGACAAGTGCTCTGAAGCAGTTGAAACACACATCAATAATTATCATTTATTAACATGTGTGTGATTAAGGTCACATGACAAACCAGATACGACTTTAGCATTTTATTTTCCATTGAATACCATTCATTAATTTTCACATCTCAGGCCCCATGAGCCTCCGGGAAGGGGCGGAGACTTAAGCTCACCATAGTAAAAGAACAACATTGAATCATATATCTAAATAAAAAACAAACAAAACAAAAGAAAAAAACTCAGAAACAAAACATTACAAAAAAAAAAGGGGGGGGGGAGGGTGATAGTAAAATACAATAAGGTATGAAAGTACTGAAAAAGGACATGAAAGTACTATTGAAAATTGAATTCAAGCTATGTGGGATCAGCCTCCAATTCTTTCACATTATTGAAGTAAGTAATAATGGGTTGCCATCTTAAATAAGTTATTCATTGATCTTCTAAGGGTAAATTAAAGAAAGAGCAGTATATCCTCTAAATAATTGTACATTTTTATTCATTTATTTAATTATTTAAGCTACAAGAAGGATGACGCTGAAACGTGTTCTGTTATATCCTCCTGACTATTTTTTTTTAATATTGTAATATTGTATATTGTCAGTTTTTTTCTAATATCGTGCAGCCTTAGTGTACTGGTTTCTCTTAGTGGAGAAAATACATATTCTTAGGTTGTACAAAAAACCTTATTCACCAAAAGATCTTTCCTTAAAAAAAAAAAATTAAGTAAAATAAAAATAAGAGGAAATTCTCAAATGTCATTACGAGCAGGTATGAGTTCAAGCAATTTAACCAGCAGTCGACTCATACGCAGTGCGGCTTGTCGAGCATGAAATGTCAACAGACGGCTGTTTCTACATATAGAACTGTCTTTGCTCGTCATTACACACTGGGACAACCCACCTAATCATTACCACATTATTACTTGACATTTCTGAAGAGTGACAGGAAGAGCAAAGTGACATCTGCTCAATGTATAAAAATGTGTTTAGAAATAATTCAAACCTTGATGCAGTTTCCTGAGTCAGTCCTCAGTCTGTCTGTCTGTCTGTCTGTCTGTCTGTCTAATAAAGTACTAACTAGTTAAGGGAGTAGTTTGCATGTGTTATAAGTATCAGTCCATGGGCTGTGATTTGTTGAATATGCAAGATCAGAGAAGAGATGTATCATCCTAAATCCTGAAGTGCAAAATGGAGAGGGTCAGGTATGAGTTTATGAACACACAAACCACTAGTTAATTTAGTTAATTAATAATGAAACCTACTGTACCAAGAGTAGAGGCAATCAGAGCCACTGAGAACTGTTCCATTTGATTCTTGATTTGATTTATTTGAACATTAAGGAATAGAAAAGAAAAGAAACATACAGTGAAAAAAACAATAAAATAAGCGAATGAATAGAAAAATAAAATAAATTAAATTAAATTAAAAAAAAATAAGAACAAAATGCAGACAAATTAGAAAAAGGAAGAAAAAAGAAAGGGAAAAGAAGAAGGAAGGGAAGAAAAAAGGAAAACAAACAAAAAAAACCTATTTGTTACCTACGTTCCTATCTGCTCATTTGTTTTTTGGTTTTTTTTGTTTGTTTTTTGTGTTCTGTTTTGCTTTTTGTATATATATATATATATATATATATATATATATATATATATATATATATATATATATATATATATATATATATATGTTTAGTACTTCAGTTATTTATTATTGGTATTGTTATTATTGTTATTGTTATTATTTTTATTATCATCATTTTTGTACTATGCACTATATTGCTATACGATGAATTCAGGTTATTGGGGAAGTTAAAAAGGAGTAGGATTAAATAAGCTTATGCTTCATCCTACTCCTTTTCGGACATGTCATTGTGTATTATTATTATTATTGTTGTTGTATTGATTATTGTTGCACTTTGCACATGTTCGAAATAAATCATTCAAATCAAATCAATACTTGCATGTTCAAAAGGAGTTGGTGGTAGTTAACACTTATAAAATGCCCGCCTTTCTGACTGCATCAACTTTTTAAACAAAAATCCCCTTTTCGAGCACTACATTTATTAAGTATGCATACATATAAAATGAAACGGAAATAAATACGGAAATAATAACAACACCCAATAATAACATTATTAATATGTAATTGTGGAAAAAGAAATGGAAAAAATAAACTTAAAAGACCAGACCCTAATAATGTAATCTGGACCCAAAATGACCCGCTGAGAACAAAATAAATAGAGAATTATTAATCAAACAGAGAAAAAATAGAAAACCTTCACATCCCGTATTGTATAAAGATATATGGTTTATATTTAGTTTTAAACTGATATAGACTATGGCAGTGTTTAAGCTCCTCCCCCCATACTGTTCATAGACAAACCCTGATGAGGGTGGTCGGATTCTTGTAAGACAGACGTGTAAGTTTAATGTGGAGTTCTGTCAGGAAACAACAAAACAGTCGAAGGCTACGTTCAGACCAGGGCTCTACAGTGCGCTCATTTCACTCGCATTTGCGAGCAAATATTTCATCATGCGAACGAGGAAAACAAAACAGTCGCACATGTGCGAGTGCTTCTTGCAGCACACAATAAGACACACACACAGACCTAAGGAGCTAATGAAAGTCTACTAGAAATGAATTAAAACTGTGTGAACAGCTCCACATAGTCGTGACGAACACGGCACATAACATTGAAAGGATTAACCCTTTAACTCCTGATGCGTCAGCGCTGACACGTTCTGAGTGGATGGTTTAGTTTAAAAATTCAGACAAATTCAAGTGTTTTTTAACTGTTATTTTACTGAGAATTTTGTTCATGGAACTGATGTACAGGTGTCGAAAAGCAAGTGATTAAGAAAAAGAAAAAGCCCAAACTAAAACTACTGGAACTAAATTACAACACTAGTTATTTATTCTTTTTTTTTTTTTTTTAACTTCATTTTGGGTTTTGTGGGGTTTTGTTTTTTGCCCTTTTTTCCACGTTATTTCTAATTTTGTGAATATATATTAGTTTCTTTTGATGTTGCTTATTTTGTTTATTTTTTTGTTTTTTTTATTTTATTATTTTTCTTTAATTGTGTTCTGTTAGTGTCTTACTTTGTTCATGTTACATATTATTTTGTTGGTTTATTATTCATTTTTGTTCATTTTTCTGATCACTTTGACGGTTTTTTGTTCATTGTGTTGTTTATTTTATCTTATTTTATTTTTTATTGTGTCTCAGTCTCAGGAGTTAAAGGGTTAATCATTCTAAAATGTATCTAATAATAAGTCAGCCAATACAACGTTCTAAAATGTATCAAAGGACAAAGCATCCCATAATACAAAGTTATGTTATGGTCTGCTCTAAATTAACACAAATGACAGCAGTCATTCAAGAATGTTGGTATCTGTGCACAAGTACTGCACTGTAAATAAATAAACATTTAAAACTAAAACCGACTTGTGCCCCTATTTTTTTTGTGTGCTCCTAAATTTTTTAACTTAGGGGCACGTGTGCTCCTGGAAAAAACAGTTAGTGTAGAGCCCTGGTTCAGACTGTAGGCAAATGTTCCCAAACATCACTTATTGCTTCCATTTGACTTGTATCTGACCTGAGTGGCACAAATCCAATTTAAAAAATAAAGAGCCAGGCCATATGTGGAACTAAATCCAGTACATATCTGATATTTTGCGTCATTTATCTGACTGTGAACTTACGACATATCCGTTCATAATGTTTGTAATTTGCCTGAATTACAGACTTTTGTTTATACCGTCTGAATGTGCCACACAATAACACAGAGGTACAGGGGTAATTGCGATTTACCAGTGGTCCATAGGTAATACTTCTCCCGTGCGAATAGTTCATAAGACAGACTAATAATTTGGTCATGTCATGTCAAACTTGTCTTTCATTTAATGATCGCAGAACCAGGAACCGTAAAGGTGAAAATGTCAACTGTTTGTTTTTTTTTAATAAAGATGTTGTGACAACACCTTCCTGTGTTATTCCAAATACATGAACACAAATCCAGGAAATATCAATCATACCATGTTGAAAATCGGTTAAGAAATACTTCCTACTGTTATAATTGGCAGTAAACTAACGACTGCAAATGTTAATAGATTGTGTTCTGCGAATCATTTAAATCAGGGATGTCAAAAGTCATGTTCATTCAGCTACATTTGATCTGAAGTGAAGCTGAAACTTTGAAAAAAATTCAATTATAATACATAAAAAATGTCAACTCCGAACTTTTCTCTATAGTTTAGAGTGAAAAAAGGGAACAATGAAGATGTTTATATCGAGAAATAACATGAACAAAGTGAAAGAATAAGCAGAATTTTAACAATATTTTACTTTTATTTATCATGTCTACATTTTCATTGTAATTTACAGATGTTAGTGGGTCTACAAATACACAAAACATTAAATATCAGGCAGGATATTGTTAAACTTCTCTTAAAATATTTCATATTTTTCATATTTCTTTTGACAATGTTATACTTTGTTATAATGTAAATATGTGAAAATATTAACATTTCCAAAGTGAAACATTTGGGTTTGTGATAGTATTTTACTGGTCTGACCCACCTGAGATTGAATTGGTCTGAATGTAGAACCTGAACTAAAATGATTGTTCATATCTTAATATAACTAATTTTGCATTTTACAAATTCATTCCAAGGCCTGGACTGGACCTTTTGGTGGCCTGGATTTGACCCCTGGGCCACATGTTTGACACCTGTGATTTAAATACTCCTCGCCGCACATTTTGCACGATGAAAGGGAACCTCCAACAACTCATATGAATTAAAGCCAGTCCTAAATGTAACCGTGTCTCTGCAGTGGAAGCTTTGTACTGAGCACCGTTTGTAAATTCCAACAGTGTTTTTAAATGTGGCCATTAGACGAACATTTGGACCAGACCAGGAGCTTTCACATCACACTTGCGTAACACATTATCTCCTGGACTTTAAGCCATGTCTGCCGTTCTGTTTCACACATTAACTATTCTCTCTGTGTTTCTGCCCCCCACCCACCACCCCCACCCCCTCCTCTATGTCTTTCTTCTTCTTTTTTTTGTCTGTACCCTTTTCTCTGCCTTAACCCCAGGGGGAAGTGCTGTGTGACATTGCTGAATGAGACAGAAGCTCTTAAGTCATACCTGGACAGAGAGGTACGTACGTATGTAGAGCTGCACAATATAATGTCTGAGCATCGACATCATAAAGTACATGTGCAATCATAGTAATAGTCAGTTCGCAGGTCCTGCAATTATTTAGATTTTATTTATTTATTTATTTTTTCCATAATAAAAAATTATACAATTTACTTATTCATTTATTTTATTTAATTAAAACAATTATTTACCTGTTTATATATATATATATATATATATATATATATATATATATATATATATATATATATATATAATCAGTGATGCGCAGGTCAATGTATAAACGACCCACAACCAACCTTTTTTGTAACTCGCCCACCAGCAAGAAATATATTTGAAAAGACCCGCTTCTCGACCCGCATTTTTAAAAAGTAGTAAATGGTCTTTATGAACATCACATGACCTTACTCACATACCTGCACTTATTTCTGTGTTAAAATCCAATGTCATGTAAATGAATATGATAATAAAATATTTTGGTTCTGCTTCATCATTCAAAAGTTATCAACGCGCAGCATCTAAACCAGGGCTGGACAACCTGTAACACCCAAAGAGACATTTGAACCCAGTTTCCATGGAAAAGAAAACAGTGGGAGCCACTCGTTTGTATGTTTCCGGAGCTTCCACTCTCCTAACTCCACTTTCTTCACAGTCAATAAAGTATATGTATTAATAATAGAACATTTAACTAATATTTAAATTACAATAACCACGTTATTTTAATGTTTATCTCAAACGACAAATGACCTGACCGACCTCAACCTGAATATTATTAAAAAAAAATTTCAATGACCCACAACTTGTTCACTTTGTGTTTTACAGTATATCTTGATTTGTTTTACTCTGTTAATGCTTTGTTTTATGCTTTATTGTTTGCAACTGATTTTATTTTTTATTACCTGTACAGCACTTTGATTGAAAGCACTTCAAAATAAAACAAACTGGCCGTGTGGCTCAACCACGCGTCCACAGCTTCATCCATGAATCTGCTTTTTTTAGTTTGTCACTTCCTGTCCCACTAGTCACCCGCACTTTAATTTTACCTGTGTCTGTACCCCTGAAGTTTTTTTTTTTATGTATGTATTTGCAGTTCAGTGTAATAGTGAACAGTGTTGTGTTCAGTGTAATAGTGAACAGTGTTGTATTCAGTGTAATAGTGAACAGTGTTGTATTCAGTGTAATAGTGAACAGTGTTGTATTGAGTGTAATAGTGAACAGTGTTGTGTTCAGTGTAATAGTGAACAGTGTTGTATTCAGTGTAATAGTGAACAGTGTTGTATTCAGTGTAATAGTGAACAGTGTTGTATTGAGTGTAATAGTGAACAGTGTTGTGTTCAGTGTAATAGTGAACAGTGTTGTATTCAGTGTAATAGTGAACAGTGTTGTATTGAGTGTAATAGTGAACAGTGTTGTGTTCAGTGTAATAGTGAACAGTGTTGTATTCAGTGTAATAGTGAACAGTGTTGTGTTCAGTGTAATAGTGAACAGTGTTGTATTCAGTGTAATAGTGAACAGTGTTGTATTGAGTGTAATAGTGAACAGTGTTGTGTTCAGTGTAATAGTGAACAGTGTTGTATTGAGTGTAATAGTGAACAGTGTTGTGTTCAGTGTAATATTGAACAGTGTTGTGTTCAGTGTAATAGTGAACAGTGTTGTGTTCAGTGTAATAATGAACAGTGTTGTGTTCAGTGTAATAGTGAACAGTGTTGTATTCAGTGTAATAGTGAACAGTGTTGTATTCAGTGTAATAGTGAACAGTGTTGTATTCAGTGTAATAGTGAACAGTGTTGTATTCAGTGTAATAGTGAACAGTGTTGTGTTCAGTGTAATAGTGAACAGTGTTGTGTTCAGTGTAATAGTGAACAGTGTTGTGTTCAGTGTAATAGTGAACAGTGTTGTATTCAGTGTAATAGTGAACAGTGTTGTGTTCAGTGTAATAGTGAACAGTGTTGTATTCAGTGTAATAGTGAACAGTGTTGTATTCAGTGTAATAGTGAACAGTGTTATGTTCAGTGTAATAGTGAACAGTGTTGTATTCAGTGTAATAGTGAACAGTGTTGTATTCAGTGTAATAGTGAACAGTGTTGTATTCAGTGTAATAGTGAACAGTGTTGTATTCAGTGTAATAGTGAACAGTGTTGTATTCAGTGTAATAGTGAACAGTGTTGTGTTCAGTGTAATAGTGAACAGTGTTGTATTCAGTGTAATACTGAACAGTGTTGTATTCAGTGTAATAGTGAACAGTGTTGTATTCAGTGTAATAGTGAACAGTGTTGTATTCAGTGTAATAGTGAACAGTGTTGTATTCAGTGTAATAGTGAACAGTGTTGCTGTAGGTTGTGTTTACAGACAGAGCAGTGATGCTGTCAGTAGGTTTTACTGTATATGAAACTTTTTTTGGTAAATTATCCTCAGTATTTTAATCTGTCAAAATGACGGACGACCTTCCGAATTGTCCGTAAAAAAAAAAAAAAAAAAAAAAAATCCATTGACGGAATATTTTCAGTTAATGCGACCGCTGGTGTCGACCGCTAATCTGTTGAACATTTGCGTCAGCACCACGCAGCTGTGAGTATTTTTTTCATATCGTAATATATATGAGTGTGTTAAAAAAAATCGCTACGTCAGTGCTTTCTACCACCGTACATATGTTGTCTACAAGTGCTCAAATGTCTGATGAAATGACTACGCCTCCTAAAGTCTGATTAGGTGGGGATAGATTTCAGGAGGTCTGTAAGTGTGTGAGTGAGAAAGTTAGGAGTTTAGAGATTCCTTTTTGTAGATGAATTATTCAGCGTGTTGACCCAGAATGTTCTTTTCACATACAGTAATGAGGAGGCGAGAGACTAGCAGAGAGGGAAAAGCACACACACACACACACAAACACACACACACACACACACACACACACACACACAAACACACTCCACTCTTTTGCCTCTGCTCGCCCGTCTCACTTCCTGTTTCTTTCATTCCATCTCCATGCCTTCCTTGCCATTTGTATTTCCCAGGATGCCTTCTTCTACTCGCTGGTGTATGACCCTCAGCAGAAGACGCTGTTGGCTGATAAGGGGGAGATCCGTGTGGGGAACAAGTACCAGGCTGACATCACCGACCTCCTCAATGAAGGTACTACGTATTTAAATCTACTATGTTTAACTGACACTGTTTTCCAGAGCAACGTTTCCTGCAGGGAATATTTTATCCTGCTGTGCACCCACTTTACTTTGTCTTTTCTTTTTGGAGTTTAAGTTATAAACTATTTACCGTTTTCATGGGAACTTATTGAGTTGTTTTAATTCTCAGGAACATTTTAGAAACTTTAAGCACATATTTTGCCCCGAGCTTCTGCTTACTTATGTATTTGTTTTTTTGACAGTACAATACAACATACCTGAATTCTTGGCAGTAACATATGCAGCAGTCTGATTATACGTAAGGGAACCAGCAAGAAGATCTGCCTGGGGCATTATAATGCTACGTCAGGATAGTAAATTGAAAAAAAGAAAAAGCCACTTTATACCAACTTCAAAATTCCTTCTGTACCTGAACACACCTGTAACATGCCTCTTTCGCACACACCCCGGGACTGACAGGTATATCAGTTGTCAATTAGTGGCAGGTTTTAAAAAAAAAAGGACACACACATGGAGTATAGAAGCAACGGAGCCACAGCCCATAGTCAAAGACTAATGTACGACAGTTAAACCCGACACCTACGTCTGATACTCAACAATATCGCTTCCAGATCCTCCTCATCTCTGTTCCATGCTTCACTTAGTTGTCTAATATCACAACCAAAACTCCAGCCTATTCCAGACATATTTTTGACCACTTTCTTCCATCTGAGAAATTCATATTAGTATTGAAGATGGTGTACTGTCCCAAAAATTGCTCCATAGTAATGCTCCAAAACACCATATCTAATGAAAGTCCTCTCTGTACTCTGGCTCCCAGGCTCAGCTCTGCTTGAATAACCTCCTCCCTTCTGTTACAGTACCTGCATATTACTGGTTTCAGAGAACAACAGCCACTTCACACATATTAACAACATGCTGAAAATGGCAAGTTTAGAGAAAGACACACAACTTTAGTTTCTTTTGTGGTGTGGTTGTCACTGTGACGACATGGCTCATTTGTTCACATTTACATATGGACAAATGACAAAACACCTCTTTCAATAGTGTCGGTGCTGTTGCTGTTCTGCCCTTGACACTGGTGAGGATAATATTATTAGGTTAAAGTCGAACTACTCAAATAGGGGCGGATCCCCCCACCCACACCCCCCACCCTCTCAATCTAGAACGATAGTGGATGGTGTCAGACTCCAGTTCATCACTGGCACAGAAATAGTGTGCAGTTGGGGTGGGAGAAAAAATCGATTTACATATGTATCGGGATTATTTCTTTTATGATTTTTAAATCGATTTTTTTTTTGGGTTAAAAATTGATTATTTTTTTTCAAATTTAAATGATTTATTTTAAGCCAGGTGGGAAAAATTACCGCTTCTAAAGACCGTAGACGACTATATGAGTCACTCGGATGACAGCTAGCTTATTATCGCATTAGCTTCACCAGTGTTAAACAGCATTAACTTATGCGCAGATAAATAATACACTAATGTAATATCTATTCCAACTGTATTGTGTTATTAATCTGACCTTGTGTCATTTACACACAGTAATAAACCAGGAGTATATGAATTAAGAGTTGAGGAAAAAAATGGTGATTAGTAACAACACAGCAGCTAAAACATGGAGGTGGTGCGTTCGGGACCCTCGTAACATCTCTGGTGCGTTCAACAGTGCAAACTTAGAGAAAATGAGTCGTTCCCTAATAAATATAGTTAAATAATTAAAGTGTGTGGTCTTTCTAACAGAAGGGAAGAGCAGAGCTGGACACTTTAAAGTTCACTGTATTATGAAGTATGTTCATTTAGAGGCTCCCATTTGTGTTGTGTGCAGATAAATGTAGCAGTTTACTTCCCAAAGTCTGGTTCAAATATATTACTGCTGAATAAATCTGGACTGACTCACATAAGATGTGCATTTTTGGGGAAATATGGCTCCTGATATGATCTGTAGACATCATCATTCAGCTTTTTCCCATTGTCTGGTGTTAAAAAGTGGAAGTGAAAAATCAGGAATATCGAAGAATCGCAATTTAAATCGAATCAGCACCCAAAAAATCGTAAAAGAATCGAATCGGCATAAAAGCACATCGTCCCAGCCCTAGTGTGCAGGTAGGCCTGGCTATGGAAGACTAGTAATAACCCGTTCATCAAAACAGATGCTTCCAGAAGTCCCCAGGTCCAGGTACAGACGGTGGACCTGAGAGTTGTTGGTGACCTCTATGTTTTTAAGTCTAGGTCAACAACCTACCTTTTTAGACTGGCATTCAACCAATAGTACTGTGCTACTTTTATGCTAAACTGGTGCTTTTTTTTTTATCTTTTTATCTGTGTTCTATTTTTTGTAGTCTGTTAAAAATGTTTTTAATTATATTTCATTGGATTGTTTTATCCTGGTTTTTACTTGTGTTTTAGATGTAAAGCACTTTGTTTTTTTTTAATTTTGTTAAGTGTTATATAAATACACTTTGATTGATTAACAAACAAACCAATAGAGTGAACAGCTGATGTTTTTCCAAAATCACTAAGGGCGTATACAGTGATTGAAGGGATAGAAGCTGCAATTTCTGTGAATTCGTTCAAGACTTTTTGTGCATGTTGTACAAATCCATTTGAATTTTTCTAGCCCAAAATGTAATGGTTAGTAAAACAGAAAAAGTACAGTTATAAAGAAAATAAGTATTCTAAATACAGAGGGTGTATTCACACCTACTTTGTCATTCCCCTGGAAAGTCCAGACTTATTTTTCTAGGTGTGAATACAAACATGTGAGCTCTGATTCTAAACTAACTCCGGGTCGGTTCAATTCTAGTGTGAATATAATCGGCCTCAAACTGAAACAAAGTGCCTTTTTGTGTTTGATGAGCCACCGTAGCTGGAAGTAGCTACAGTCACAGCCCTTTTCACAGCTGCTGATATGAGCTGAAGGTAGATGTACAGCAATAAGGACATTGAATGTCTCATCTATATTTAATCAGATGCACATATTAGAAAACTGATAATAAATAAGCCCCTCTTTACAGTTAATGTTATTTTGGTAAATTTGTGCTTGAAAAATTCAAAACAACAATAACAATAACTGCATGTAGGATCTCCATGTTTGTTTTCGTCAACTTTCTAAAACCAGTGCAGTTCATCACACGAGTGCTTCTGTTTACACATTTAGATCCACTAGCAAACAGTGCAACGACAATGCAATCCAACTCTGAGGAAAAATAAAATCTGCATTTGATCCAAATCAAAGAAGCAGACCAAAGGATTTTCCAAGTGTTAATATGGAGGAGGAGAGGGAAGAGGAGGAGGAGGAGAGGGAGGAGGAGAGGGAGGGAGGAGGGACAAGGAGGAGGAGGAGAGGGAGGAGGGAGGAGGGACGAGGAGGAGGAGGAGAGGGAGGGAGGAATGACGAGGAGGAGGAGAGGGAGGGAGGAGGGACGAGGAGGAGGAGGAGAGGGAGGAGGAGGAGGAGAGGGAGGGAGGAATGACGAGGAGGAGGAGAGGGAGGGAGGAGGGACGAGGGACGAGGAGGAGGAGAAGGAGGAGGAGGAGGAGGAGACGGAGGGAGGAGGGACGAGGAGGAGGAGGAGGAGAGGGAGGGAGGAATGACGAGGAGGAGGAGAGGGAGGGAGGAATGACGAGGAGGAGGAGAGGGAGGGAGGAATGACGAGGAGGAGGAGAGGGAGGGAGGAGGGAGGAGAAGGAGGAGGAGAGGGAGGAGGGACGAGGAGGAGACGGAGGGAGGAGGGACGAGGAGGAGGAGGAGAGGGAGGAGGAGGAGAGGGAGGAGGAGGAGGAGAGGGAGGGAGGAATGACGAGGAGGAGGAGAGGGAGAGAGGAGGGACGAGGAGGAGGAGGAGAGGGAGGAGGAGGAGGAGAGGGAGGGAGGAATGACGAGGAGGAGGAGAGGGAGGGAGGAGGGACGAGGAGGAGGAGAAGGAGGAGGAGGAGGAGACGGAGGGAGGAGGGACGAGGAGGAGGAGGAGAGGGAGGGAGGAATGACGAGGAGGAGGAGAGGGAGGGAGGAATGACGAGGAGGAGGAGAGGGAGGGAGGAGGGAGGAGAAGGAGGAGGAGGAGGAGAGGGAGGAGGAGGAGGAGAGGGAGGAGGAGGAGACGGAGGGAGGAGGGACGAGGAAGAGGAGGAGAGGGAGGAGGAGGAGGAGAGGGAGGGAGGAATGACGAGGAGGAGGAGAGGGAGGGAGGAATGACGAGGAGGAGGAGAGGGAGGGAGGAGGGACGAGGAGGAGGAGGAGAGGGAGGAGGAGGAGGAGAGGGAGGGAGGAATGACGAGGAGGAGGAGAGGGAGGGAGGAGGGAGGAGGGACGAGGAGGAGGAGAAGGAGGAGGAGACGGAGGGAGGAGGGACGAGGAGGAGGAGGAGAGGGAGGGAGGAATGACGAGGACGAGGAGAGGGAGGGAGGAATGACGAGGAGGAGGAGAGGGAGGGAGGAATGACGAGGAGGAGGAGAGGGAGGGAGGAGGAGGAGGAGAGGGAGGGAGGAATGACGAGGAGGAGGAGAGGGAGGGAGGAGGGAGGAGGGACGAGGAGGAGGAGAAGGAGGAGGAGAAGGAGGAGGAGACGGAGGGAGGAGGGACGAGGAGGAGGAGGAGAGGGAGGGAGGAGGAATGACGAGGAGGAGGAGAGGGAGGGAGGAGGGAGGAGAAGGAGGAGGAGAGGGAGGAGCTACTATGAAGCTCACTTGTCCTGTTGAAGACAAACATACCAATGAAGTGCAGCTCATAATTGTCAGTTACAATGGTGTACTTGTACTGCAAGTTTCTATTGTACTTGTTCCATCACATTTCTGAGCCACATTGTAAACGGTCCATCTTTCACCTGTGCCCAAATGTTGTGTGAATTTGCTCTAAACCCATAATAGTCCAATAAATATTATTACTTGAGCAATCTGAAATATTTTTCTGACTGATGCTGCAGATAGTGTGTGCCAGGATGTTCTGCAGATATTGAGTCATTATCAAACGTGACTATTTTCATGCCAGATTTAGGCTGCAGTATTTTGCCAGAATGTTATTCTCTGCAGGTGGGTAGACCTCTGAAAGTGCAATCACTGAACCATGGGACGCTAAGTGTTCCAATTAAACGCATGTTAATGACATCCTTTTACATATTAGAAACACAGGCTGGTTGGTTTGATGCTGCACATATTCACTTTATTAAAGCTTTTTACAGACAATTTTGAGAAAATTATTTAGGAGTAAATGTTAGTTGTTTTTTTTTTTTGCACAGGTGTGGTCTGTATGGAAACAGAGTGGCGCTCAACAACTGTAACCTTTGTCTATGTCTTTGTGTGTCACATAGATGAACAGGATGGCAGAGACATGGAGAAACTAGAGGAGAAGATCTGGGATCCTAACAGCTCACTGACAGAGAAACAGATAGACCAGTTCTTGGTAGTGGCTCGGTAAGTCACCATAGATCAGGCTGCAGCTTCAGTTTTATCATGTATTATTTATGACCCGTTCAGACTGTCCAACACAATAAGTAAATAATAAAAGTTCCTCCTTTGACCTGATGGTGGCAGCACCACTAACTCTATCTGACTCTGAACCCTTCTCACGAATGATGCCTGGAAATAAAATTTGACAGTGAGGGCCGTTACTTCCAGGACAGAAGGTAGTTAAAACATTTTAAGCTGAAAATCAAGACACTTGTGTTTGAATAATAATAATCTAGAGACTGCTGCCTTGTTTAATGAATTCAATGTAAAGAGACGGGGCTCATTATTTTCACGCCACTTCGACAACAGTGGGCGGGGTTAAGGTTCAACCCCTGCACTTCTGTCTTACGTCATGCTGGTTGCTGCAGAGATTGGTTGCTGGCCTACGTGTTTTCGGCACACCAAGAAATAAACGCTGCAGGAGTGAAGAACCAATGGCGGAGGCGGGTAAGTATTTTATAAAAAAATAATAATAATAATAATAATTGATGAAATTATCAAGGCTATAAAGCAGGTGTTTCCAAACTATTCCACAAAAGCTGCAGGTTTTTGTTCCAACTAACCAAGAGTTCACAGTTTGACCAATCAACTCTCGGAAGACGGAGATCAGTTGATTAATCGATTCAAGTTTGGTGTGCTGCTGAAATAGTTTGTAGACCCCTGCTGTAAACAAACACTCCACCAACCAACCAGTAAATAAAATCGTACTATCGAATTTTCCTGATAAGAATGATGAGTCAAACATGATAAACTAACCGCTTTGGTTGGTGATGATGTATGAAATGTTTAATATTATTTGGGGATGATATCTATGATGTGTTAAGGTGACGTTTGGGCATGGGCACCTGATGGTATGAACCACTAGAATAAACACAGTTCATATTTTTTAATGTTAACATCCGTGCGGCTTTGATTGCGTTGCCTATTACACAGTCAATGGTTGCTACTAGGTTGTTGGTCAAGCCCCGAAGTTGTGAATTTAACACTTACGGCTCAGGGTGCTTTGTGTAACGTTCAGAACTTTACTTAAAATTAAACGGTATAAACGGTGCAGTGTGTTTTTGTCGTAACTCGTAAGTGTTGGATAGTAACCAGCAACCAGCATGACGTAAGTGCAGGGGTTGAACCTTAACCCCGCCTATTGTTGTCGAAGTGGCGTGGAAATAGTAAGTCCCGTAAAGAGACTCTACCAGACAAAATATGCTAACATACGGCAAGCTAACAGGGAGTGAGTCCGATCTTGTGAATTATATTAATCTGTCACCATGGCAACCTGCGAAGTTACCAAGATGGTTACCTATACCTGCTGGTGGTATGTACTTGTACTTGTAACACAAAAATATTACTGTTTGAATGTTCTTGTAAAAGACAAGAGCAAGAGTCATATGTTTTAATCTTAAATGTGAACAGACTTTGCATTAATGAGTAATGATTCCTTATATAAGTCATGTTTAATATAAACATAGGGTTTAGATTTTTATCAATTCCAGATCCTCCACAGTTTGTTCTTTGTTACTGATTCCAGAGGTGAAAGGCTATTTATTTTTTTATTTTTTTATTTCTTTGCACGTCAGTGGCTTAGATTTGCTTACATTGTCATTTTAAACAATTATATTGTAGCAATGCAGATAAAACTGTTATAGAACAGTGCATTTAAATATAATTTTTACTGTTTAAAAATGTCAGAAGGGACCACTGGCCCCTGGTAATATCCACATTATCAGATCTGGACCCTTCTAAAAAAAAACCAAAGGTTTGGACACCCCTACCATAGATAAACTAACGCATTAGGACAGTATGTAAGACACTGCAGCATGTCAGTGCACGAATGGAATATTATAATATATTTATATTTATCTTTGCCACAGTGTGTAATCAACTGAACAGAGTAATTGCTGTTTTTATTTGACATTTCATTTAATTTCTATGTAGACCACTACAGTATGTTGTGTTACCATTTTCACGCAGCAGCTAATGACAATCAACTACCACTACTTTGCTGTGTTTTATGCAATTAGTATTAGAGAGAGGGTACCACAGTCATTATCCTCTGTGTTTTCCCATAATAATCATGATTTAGTGTATTTTATGACATAATTATCATTATAATGGATTTCTAGATTATTTGTAATCAGCCCATTTTTAATAATTAAGTCGCACCCCAGCCATACTAGGAACAAAATAGTCCAAAAAATATGGTACATATGATGTATAAAAGATCTGCTGGACACAATCTATATCTAAATACAGGAAAACAAGAGCCAAAGTTTGTTGTCTGTTTGTTTTAATACTTGTTTATTTTCCTACCATGTCTTCTGTTCAATAGGTCAGTAGGTACATTTGCCAGAGCTTTGGACTGCAGTAGTTCTGTTCGGCAGCCCAGCCTTCACATGAGCGCTGCTGCAGCCTCCAGAGACATCACCTTGGTGAGATGTACATATACATACACGTGGAACTGGCCTTGAGTTAAAAAAAAAAAAAACTGCATCAAACCATGAGAGACGAGCGCACGGAGGAGGAAGAGATGTGAATTAATAATAATTAAAGAAAAAAAAAGAAAGCTTATGTGTGTGTTTGTGCACATGTTGAGGTCTGTGTCTAGTTTATCCTTAACAAGCATTTGGCCCCAGAAGCCTGATGCGAGTCTATTCTGCCCTAGATCTTCTCCTCATATATAAAACATAGATGAGAGGCCTTCTAGCTACCCACATGCACTCACACATACACAAGTGCAGCCATAAAGCCTCACACAGGGAGCTGCGTCTGAATTCTGCAACAAAACGGAATCAAATGTAGAACGACCACTAATAATTACAGGATTTAATTTTATAATTGGTTCAATTTAGAGCTGCACAAAATATTGTTTGAGCATCGATATTGCAATGTGTGCGCAATAGTCATATTACAGGTTCTGTAATTACTTTTTTTTTTTTTTCTAATTTATTTGTTTAGTTTTATTTTATTGAATAAAAAAGGTAATTTAATTGTATTAATTTTTTATGTATTTATTTATGTATCGAATTACTTTTTGTCTTTGATTTATTCATTCATGTATTTTATTATTTATTTATTGTATTCATTTATTTTTCTTTATTTACTTTCTGTCTATTATTAATTAATTTATTTATGTATTTATTCAGTTATTGTTTGAACACTGACATTGCAACGTACGTGTGCGCAATAGTCACATCACAGGTTCTGTAATTATTTTTATTCTATTATTTATTTATTTTATTTATTTGTCTTTTTCAAATGTATTTATTTAGTTTTATTTTATTTAATAAAAAGGTAATTTAATTTTATTAATTTTTATTTATTTATTTATTATGTATTTATTACTCTGTCTTTTATTTATTCATTCATGTATTTTGTCATTTATTCATTGTATTCCTTTATTTATTCTTATTTATTTACATTCTGTCTATTATTTATTTATTTATTCATTTATTCATTTTAGTTATTGCAACTACAACGTGTGTGTGCAAGAGTCACATTGCAGGTCCTGCAATTATTTTTATTTTATTTTTAATTTTTAAAATGTATTTGTCTTTATTTCTTTATTCAAGTATTTTTATCTATATTTTTTTTATAATTTTTTATTTATTTTCATTCATTTATTATTATTTATTTCATTTTTATTTATTTATTTTATTGTTTTCTATTATGTATTTGTATTTATTTTTTGTTTTATTAATTTTTATTATTTATTTTTGTCTTTTTTTGTTTTAAAATACATTTTATTTTATTTATTTAGTCATTCATTTATTTATTTACATTTTTTTTAATTAGTTTGTCTACAAGGATGACATTAAAACATATGTTCTGCGTCAGCACCACACGCTGTTATTTACTTCTGAGGAGTTTTTCATATCACAACATATATATCGCAAGGTTAAAAAAAAAAAATCACAGTGCCAGTTTTTTTTTTTTTTTTTTTTTTTCTAATATCATTCAGCCGTAGTTCAAACAAAATGACATTTGGATAAAAACCAAAAAGGCCAGAGTGTAATCATTTCTGTTTTGTGTTTAGTTCCATGCTATGGACACCCTCCACGCCACGGGCTATGACATGACTCGAGCCATCGCGGCGCTGGTGCCTCAGGGCGGACCTGTTCTCTGTCGGGATGAAATGGAGGAGTGGAGCGCTTCAGAGGCCAATCTGTTCGAGGAGGCGCTAGAGAAATACGGCAAGGACTTCACTGATATCCAACAAGATTTTGTAAGTGTATTAGTTTCACTTCTGAATGTATATGCATTGGGTTTTTTATTATTCAAAATGTTCAAATAACATCTGATCCTAAACCTTAAGAGAATGTGTTTCATTTAACCCTTTGACACATACTGGTCACTACAGTGGACAGTTATTCTACAGCTGTTCTCTGATATATATTCATGATTTTATTGTTTTACTTCCATATCAGTCATTATTGTAACTGGTCTGTTCTTAATACCTGATCTACACTAACATGTTTACCTGGAAATGAATTATTAGATATAGTTATTAGACTGTAAATGTCTTCTTAACACTTTAGTGCATGAATTACAAGAACCTTCGTGAAGTGTTTTTATTCTTCTTTAGGCATAAAAAAAAGACAATGTGTTTGATTTTTTTTTTTCTAATATTAACATATTTTTCCTGGAATTATAAAGAAAAACCCAACATCAAAAAGTGAATTTACCAAAAAAAAAATAAAAAAATCTGTAACACTTTCTATTACCTACACACAATTGACTATGTATTAACCATTTATTACCCATTTATAAATGGGTTGTTTTATGTATTAACCATTTGTTACTTGTTTGTTAGGTTCATACTAGTGTTTTCCAAAGATAAATGTAAAATTAGATTATTTTTAACCAACAGGTGCAGTGTTTGTATATCTGCTTTACAGGTAAACAAAGAATCAGTTGTAAACACTGCACCTGTTGGTTAAAAGTAATCTAATTTTACATTTACACTAGTATGAACCTTTACAAGACATTAACAAACAGGTAAGAAATGGTTAATACATAGTCAATTGTGTGTAAGTATTATAAATGTTACCAATAAATCATTCAGCTAATCTGATGTTTTCTCTCTTTTTAATAAACTCTAATACTAGTTATTACTTCAGCAGTGTTTCCACCAGTGCAGTACAGACCTAGCAGACCACCGGGCCTTGTTTGACCCCCCCCCCACCAGGCTAAGCATCACGGACAGATGGACAGATCTTGATGAAATTTTCATGACGTGTTGGGGGTATCGCAAAGAACAAATGATTAGATTTCTGGTAATAATCCTGAAAACATCCTGGATTCTGGATCACTTTGAAATTTATTCTACATTTACCGCAATTTAACATTTCAAAATGATCCAGAATCCAGGATCTCTTCTGGATCGTCATGAAAACTGAATCATTTGTTCCTTGTAACACCTTTAACATGTCATGACATTTTCATCAACATCCGTCCATAACTTTTTGAGTTATCTTGATAAATAACAGACAAAAACATAACGTGTTTGTCTGTCTGTTTGATGCAAATGTTCTTTTTTTTAACAAATGTGTGATGTCGACTTGCAATAGCTGGCTATTGGTAACCATGGTAACACCAAAATTCAATCGAAAGGTGAGAGGCTGCATTCATGTTGTTTTATGGGATGATAATGAAGCACAAATGATGGAGTGTGTTTAATGTTTTGGTGTGCACTTTGACTATTAAAAGGCATCGAAACCACAACTGATGGCACAAGAGAGCATTAAAAAGCCAAAACTAAAAAAGCATTTAGAACACAGGTGTCAAACATAAGGCCCGGGGGCCAAATCTGGCCCGCCAAAGGGTCCAATCTGGGCCTGTAGGAAGATATTAACAGTGTAAAAATTATTTTATATCCAGAGGTGGAAAGTAACTAAGTAAAAGTACTTCATTACTGTACTTTTTTTGGTATCTGTACTTTACTTGAGTATACATTTTTCTGGCAACTTTTGAATTTTCCTCCCTACATTAGTTCATAAATATCTGTACTTTCTACTCCTTACATTCACAGCATAGACTCAAATTAAACAGATGTGACAGTATAAAAATAATGAGAGAAAATCAGTGGAGGAGAGAAACTGTGACTTTATATATTATAGTTAAATGACTATTATCTCATCATTTTGACTTTTTATAATAAAATTATACTTTTTTTTAATCTCATATTTATAACTTCATAACTCATCATGACATTTTATCTCAATTGTGACTTTTTTTTTAGTTTTTCCTACATTTCCTGTCCACAAAACTGAGCAAACGTGACCTGATCAAACACAATTTAAACACAGTAGCTCACTTTTAAAGGCTTTAATTTTTATACTTTATAAACCTTTCTGATTGTTCCTGGTTAAATAAGTATTATTGTGTTCATGGCAAAAAAAAATAAATTACTTATTACTTTATTACAATTGAGAAATTGTACTTTTTTACTTTTACTTAAGTAGAGGAGTTGAATCAGTACTTCTACTTTCTCTAGAGTATTTTTTCACATAAGTAGCTGTACTTCTACATCATGTGAGTACTTTTAACACCTCTGTTGAATTAAGGTTCTACATACAGAATAATTAGACCTACATTGGGTTAGAACAGTAAAATATGAACATAATTGCCTATAAATAATGAAAACTGCAGATTTGATCTTTGTTTTGGAGTAAAAAAGGTACAATTACATGAATATCTTTATATTAACAAACTTTCCAGTCCCAAAAAAATGTGAATAACCTTAACGAATAAGAGCAACCTGAAATGTCTGAGGAGAAATGTAATTATAGCAATATTCTGCCTCTAAGTGAGTATTTTATAATTGTAATATAAGCTGTAATTGAGTCAAATGGGGACAAAATCTGATTAAAATTAGACTTGTTTTTCTTAAGACATGTCAAGTTTTTGATGTTCTTCACACTTTCACAAATTCACAGAATCATGGCAGCTTCGACACCAGTTCAGTGAAAATGTTCTGGATTTGATGTGTTTTTTTGTGAATTAAATTCTATTGATATTCATTCGAATCTTCAGTAAATGTTTGGGATGTCGACTCATTCACGACAGAACGACTGTGACCTGAAGATAGATATTAGCTTGTGCTTATTTTGATTTTAGCAAAAGATCATCATGATGTTAATGTGCTTACAGACTCTTGTGAGAAATTCACTTAATTTGATTCAATTACGTTGGTTGTGATATAATAATCATTGGAATATTCTGGTCCTAAGGTGAGACGGGGTGAAAACTGCTGCTTGTTTTCTTAGAGATTCAAAACTTCCAAACATTTGATTTTCAGGTGGACATTATAGATAGATAGTTATTTATTTACTTAGTAAGACGATATGCTTTTATGCCGATTCAATTCTTTTACAATTTCTTGGGTGCCGATTCGATTTAAACTAAGATTCTTGGATATTCCCGATTTTTCACTTGTCTTTTTATCACCAGACCACATGAAAAAGCTGAATGATGATGTCTACAGGTTATGTCAGGAGCCATATTTCCCCAAAAAATGCACATCATATATGAGTCAGTTCAGATTTATTCAGCAGTAATATATTTGAACCAGACTTTGGGAAGTAAACTGTTACATTTATCTGCACACAACACAAATAGGAGCCTTTAAATGAACATACTTCATAATAAAGTGAACTTTAAAGTGTCCAGCTCTGCTCTTCCCTGCTGTTAGAAAGACCACACACTTTAATAGTTGTTAATTGTTTAACTATATTTATTCAGGAACAACTCATTTTTTCTAAGTTTTCAGATATACCGTGCTGTCGAACGCACCAGAGATGTTACAATGCTACTGAACGCACCATCTCCATGTTTAGAATTAGCCACTGTATTGTTGCTAATCACCCTCTTTTTCCCAACTCTAATTCATATACTCCTGCTTTATTACTGTGTGTAAATGACACAAGGTGAGATTAATAACACAATACAGTTGGAATAGATATTATCATAGAGTATTGTTTATCTGCGCATATGTTAATGCTGTTTAACGCTGGTGTGTTGTTGAAGCTAATACGATAATAAGCTAGCTGTCATCTGTGTGTCTTCCGTGAGGTGATTTCTGTGTATTCCATGACGCATATTATACATCTGAGTAACTCATACAGTCGTCTACGGTCTTTACATGTGGTAATTTTTTCCACCCGGCTTAAAATGAATCATTTAAATATGTGAAAAATCATAAAAAAATTGTAAGACAAAAAATCCCGATACATATGTGAATTGATTTGTTTTCTCCTACCCATAATAGGTAGGTAGACTTTATTGTCATTATACAAACACATGTACAATGAGATTTAAGCATCTCCTTCAGTACAACATATTTAAAGGGGAAAATAAAAGAATAAAATAAATTCATGCCATAAAAAAATAAGCTATGTATGTACAGTATAAAAATATTAAACCTTTACAGTGATAAACCATCCACACTGAATACCAAAGGGATTTAAAATGTCTAAAAATAGAAGCTCATCATAGGTTAATTCTGTGGTGAAGATCACATTGTTGCAGATGGTGTGAACTCTTATTTAAGTGATAAACTTGCTCTTTGTGATTTTTTTTTTTTTTTAATCTGTGAAAAGCACTTTATAAATCAATTTTACTTACTTAAATATCACTACAAATGTACTTATGTAGTATTAGTGCTACAGAACCCATGATGAAGTGCTTCCACAGAAATACACTGGTTATTTTAATGAATGTGTTCAAGCAGGGGTGTCAAACTCCAGTCCTGGGGGGCCAGTGTCCTCCATGTTTTAGATATTTCCCTCTTCCATCACACATGGGGTCTCAATCTCATTTTATTCAGGGGCCACATTCAGCCAGATTGGGGCCGGACCAGTAAAATTAAAACATAATAACATGTAAATAACGACAACTCCACATTAAAACATAATAACATGTAAATAACGACAACTCCACATTAAAACATAATAACATGTAAATAACGACAACTCCACATTAAAACATAATAACATGTAAATAACGACAACTCCACATTTTTGTCATTATTTTAGTGCAAAAAAAACCCCCATTAAATTATGAAAATAGTTTTATAAATTATCCAAACACAAAACAATTGAAATTTCATATGGAAAACAAGGGCAATTTGAACAATACAGACACTTCACACTTTGTAACAAAAGCAGAAAATGGTCCAATTTTCGTGTCATTTTCTTTACACATTTCAGTTTGTTCACATTTGTATTTTGTATTTGTAGTAAAACAATGACAAAAATTTCATCAATTTCATCTTTTATAGGCATAGAAAAAACTGAGAAGAAAAATATGGAGTCATGTAATAGGTTATTATGCTCTTTATGCCACGGGCCGCATGTTTGAGACCCCTGCTTTACATCATTATCAGTCTTCTGCAGAACTGATGATCAGCTGATTATTAACACCTTCTGAAAGGATGGTTTAGTTTAAATATTCAGAAAAACTTAACCCATCTCTTTTCTTCTTTTTCTTTTTTTTGTTCATGGAACATGTGTCAAAAGGAAAGTGATTTAGAAAAGGATAAATTAAAACTGCTGGGATGAAATTGAAATTGTAGTTTTTTGCACATTTTTCCATGTTATTCATACTTTTGTAAAAATCTATTAGCTGTGGTTCATTTTGTTGCTTATTTTGTTTATTTTCCTACGTTTTTTTCTTAAATTTTGTTCCATTTGTGTCTTATTTTGTTCATGTTACAAATTATTTTCTTCGTTTGTTAGTTGTTAGTATTCATTTTTGTTCATTTTATTGATCACTTTGGCCATTTTTGTTCATTTTGTTGCTTATTTTATTTTTATTTTTTTTACTGTGGAACTGCTAAAGTTAAAGTGAATGATGTGGAAGAGGGAAATATCTAAAACATGCAGGACACCGGCCCTCGAGGACTGGAGTTTGACACCTGTGCTCTGGTTATTTTAATAAATGTGTTAGAGCAGGGGTGGTTCCCTCTTTCATCACACCTGAAACCATTCCATCATTATCAGTCTTCTGCAGAACTGATGATCAGCTGATTATTAACACCTTCTGAAAGGATGGTTTAGTTTAAATATTCAGAAAAATTCAACCCATCTCCTTTCTTTTTCATGGATCAGGCGTCAAAAGGAAAGTGATTTAGAAAAAGGAAAACTTAAAACTGCTGAGACCAAATTTCAATAATAGTTCTATTTTTTAAGTAAATTTTTTTGCACATTTTCTGATGTTATTTATAATTTTGTGAATATTTATTAAATTTTGTTTATTTTGTTACGCATTGTTTATTTTTCTACATATTACTTTTTATTTTATTTTTTTTTTTCTTTAATTTTGCTCCATTTGTGTCTTACTTTCTTCATGTTACTAATTATTTTGTCAGTTTATTATTCATTTTTGTTCAGTTTATTGATGACTTCGGCCATTTTTGTTCATTTTGTTGCTTATTTTAATTCTTTTTACTGTGGAAATGCTAAAGTTTCAGGAGTTAAAGGGTTAAACTGAATCATGTGGAAGAGTGAAACATCTAAAACATGTAGGACACCGGCCCTCGAGGACTGGATTTCATACTTGAGCTCAATGTTATAGTCATTTAAAACATGTCATGTGATATAATCAATAATACATTGATTATTGGAAGTATCTCCCAGGGCTATTGCGGAGGCATATAAGGAGAGAGGTCTGGAGCTGTGGGTGTGCTACATATTAGCATGTCTTTATCTAATTCAGACATGTATACAGTAGGTCACAGGTGTCAAACATAAGGCCCGGGGACCAAATCCAGCCCGCTGAAGGGTCCAATCTAGGAATATGAATAACAATGAAGATATTAAAGGTAAAAAAATTATTAAAATTCAGGTTCTATATACAGAATAATTAGATTTCAATTGGGTCAGACCAGTAAAATATGATCATAATTACCTATAAATACTGAAAACTGCAGATTTTTGTGTAAAAAAAAAGAAAGAAAATCTTTATATTAACAAACTATTCTTTCACCAAAACCTAAATAAATACCTGAAAAAATATGAACTACCTGAAATATCTGAAAAGAAGTACTGTATTTTCTGGACTATAAGGTGCACTTAAAAGACTTGAATTTTCTCCCAAAATGACAGTGCACCTTATATATGGATGAATTGTGGTAGTGCTTAGTGATTTTAATTTTATCTCATAAATTTTGACTTTTTATCTCGTCATTTTGACTTCACTTAATGCACCTTATAGTCCAGTTCACCTTATATATATATAAAAAAACTTACAAAAAATAAACCATTCATTGACTGTGGGCGTTTTAGTACAATGCACCTTATAATGCGGAAAATACAGTAAGCATAATTTTACTAAATGTTTTGTGTGTTGAAATGTCAGTTGTTCTGCACATGTGCAAATGACAAACTGTTAGACTGAGGCAGAAAATTATTAAAATTACACTTGTTTTTCTTAACACATGTCAAGTTTTTTTTATGTTTTTATGCTTTATAGATATAAACATGATCATAATGTCATTTTACTCTTATTATTTGACTGGTCTGACCCTGTTGAGCCGCATTTTGTCCAAAATGTGATAACTTTTTCATTTCATTTTGTAATAAAATTTGCCATATTATGTAATAAGTTATTACATTTTGCAGCAGCAGGGCGCTTTAGTGGTGTGTCATTAAAACTGTTTGGGAATTATCTGGTCACAGCATCTCTGTAAATAAGCAGAAGACACTTAACGTTGTTTAACCTTTTAAGTCCCAAGGTGGTTTTCTGGCAAATTCAGTCTAAAATGGATGCCCAAATTAAAGTAAAATACAATTAACAAACAAACTATGCTTTACAATTGTTATTACGTAATGCACCATGTTATTAAATTTTCTAGAGAATACAAAAAATGCAAGTGCATTTTGTAATAATCTTCTCAAAATGTAATAACTTATTACAAAATAAGCCCTTTTCAGATCATATTGGGCTGAAATGAGTTTGACCCCCTGTGTTAGAGCGATGTCTGCTTTGTTCACAGTTCGTACTTGTGCTCAGTGATATACTGTAGTCCTTTACAACAATGTCATGTAATATAATCAACAATACATTCAGTAGTGGAAGTATCTCCCAGGGCTATTGAGGAGGCGTATAAGAAGACATGTATAGAGCTATGGGTGTGCTACATATTAGCTAGCATGTCTTAATCTGATTCAGACATGTATACAGTAGGCATCCAGAGTACACTTAATTGTTGCTTCAGAGCATGAGACACTGAGGCTGCATGAAGAAATCTATCTTGGAACAACCTTTAAGTACAATGGCTTTATCGTATAGGAAAACAGTGAGTACGGTTTTGTAGAAACACTATAAAATGTATATCTTGTGTGTTGCTTGGTATGTGAAACTGTTTTATCAGTGACAAGTATAAGAGGAATGATAAGTTTATGTGTTAGAAAATGGTTTTTGTTTCATTGTTGGAACCCACTTTATCCTCACTAGGGTCATGGGGGTCACTGGGGGCTTAATCCAGCTACAACAGGTGAAGGTGGGGTACACCCTGTATGAGTCTCCAGTTCATCTCAGGGCTGAACATATATAGACAAACAATCACTGTCACATTCACACCTATGGGTAATTTAGATTAACTCTTTGAACTTTCATTCAATTTCACCTAAATTTCTTAATAAAGTAAATTGAATGTTGTTGTTGAACCATTTTAATAACATTCAATTGGTGTTTTCTTATATTATAAATGAAAAATATTCAAATGAACGCTGGGATATTGGAGGCGAGTCATGTTATTAAATGATGCAATAGCCATTTGTGGACGTTTATTGATGTTTTGATGTGTTTTAAACTACATTTGGACAATTTTTTGGGCTTTTTCTGGGTTTTTGTTGGACTATACACCTCTGTGGATAATTATGAGACATAAAGACATTTGTATTTTCAACCAATAAGTAATTGTACCTGTTCTCATTACCATTTCATTTTACCTGAAAGTGGTTTATATCTTCTGATTTGTTACAATCTCAGTCTCCATTGTCAAACTTCATTAGGTCATGTGACATTTGGGATAGGTTTGGGTGGTTTGTTTGCTTTACATTTTTAAGTAACTACTTCCGGCCTATATGTGTGTCCTTGGAAGTTTAAAGGGTTAACCTGTGTTTTTTTTTAAATTAAACATGTGTTTGGAACCTGATAGAAAATGTATTTTGTTAAATTGGATATTTGATAAACAATAGCATAATGTTATAATACAGTTTATATCTCTGGATTATTTAATGTGTAAACTGCATGAAAAGAACCAATCACTGATCACATTTTAAGATAAATAGATAGATAGATAGATAGATAGATAGTTTTAGGGTGTATTCACATGGTAAAGTCAGGACCAAGGTTTGGACAGGACCTTTTTTTTGCCTTTTCACACTGTACTTATAATCCAGATTTTATTTACAGTCTTCATTCACACTGTATTGAATCAAATGGACCAACGGACTTTAGAACGTCATGTCGTCAATGCGTGTACAGCGTGCGTCTCTCTATACTCGACTCTGATTGGTTAGTAGATGAGCGCGCTACACTGTTGCAGGAAATGCTCCCAGATAATGGACCCAGTTACTAGTTTCATAGTTTTTGCCCTATTTTGGCAATGTTGCCAACTCTCGTACCAGTGTTCCCACCAGCAACTTGTCTCCAGTTCAGTCTTTATAGTATCATCCGACCAAATTTCAATGAAATACCTGCTTTCCTCGTCTCCCAATGTATTCCCGCGACTCATGCTTGGACGTTGACTAGATTCCGCGCACGTGACTGTGACGTAATTGGTCCGATAGTCCGGACTTTCCTAAACAGACGGTTCACACTGTGCACCAGCGAACCTTGGTCCGGACCGAGACTACCTCCTCAGCTCGGACCAAAGACTCGGTCTTTAGTCCGGACCAAGGTTCGGGGGAGGTTTCACACTTGTCAATAAGGTTCGAACTTTCCTGGAAAGTCGGGATTTTCTGAGTGCTATGTGAATAGGCTCTTATTGTCTGTTCCACATAAAAAACAGAAATTCTTCTTTGTCGCGGCTTCTCACAACAAACACCCTCCCCACTAAAAACACATTGCCACAATTAAGAGACATTCTAAAAATAAAATCACATGAAATTATTAAACACCCTAAAAACACAACCACAATTTAATACGCATTAATAAAAATGAAATAAAATTAAGCTGCACTGGGAACTATTTATTTCAGTTTTTATATATTTATATATAGTTTTAAAGATGACTGTTTGATGCTGGGTTGGTCAGGTTGCTTTTGAACACAGTTGGTTTTGTGTTTTTTTTTGTTTTGTTTTTTGTTTTTGAACCATTGATGCAAACTAAATTTCCCCTCTGGGTCAATAAATGTCTGAACTGAACTGAACTGAAGGACAATATCTTTGTCAGACTATGGGAACTGTTCATGTCCTTCATTGGAATAAATATTGAAACCATATTGATCAGAGAATTCATGTAAAAAATAAATAAAAAAAATAAAAAAAAGACAAGAGGACTTTTATTTAATTTCTAATTTCTTTCAATGTTTTTTTTTATTTATTTCAGATTCCTTGTTTAAATTTTACTCCATACTATCCATGAACTAAGGAGTTAACTGTGTGCCTGTATGTATATTTAAGTATGTGTGAGCCCAGTCTTGTTCTGTATGTTCTTGTTAAATTCAATAAAAAATGAGTGAGGAAAAAAAAAAAAACCAGAAGAGTGAGAAAGCAATAGTTCGTGCAGTGGTTCCTGTCAGGATGAGCACCCAGCTGCTGTCTTTGTGCACAGCTCACTCTGGGCATCACTCCCCCACCTGGTGGCTGCCTGCTGTCAGTGCCGCTCACTCTTGTTTCCACCCAGCCCTTTTCCCTCAAACAACACAACTGAACCACCATTATGGGTGGGGCGTCAGCCTGACTGCTCTTTTCCTCTCAAACTTTTAGAGGGAACTTTACAGGAGCGTACAGTGTATTTATACTGTGTGTGTGTGTGTGTGTGTGTGTGTGTGTGTGTGTGTGTGTGTGTGTGTGTGTGTGTGTGATAGAGCTGCACAATATGGAGTTTAAACATCGACAACGTACGTGTGATAATAGTGTCATCGCAGGTCCTGCAATTATTTTTATTTAATTTTTTATTATTTGAACATTTTATTTGTCTTTTTTATTTATGTATCTTTATTAATTTTTTTTATTATTTATTTGTCTTATTTATTTATTTATTCTTTTATTTATTTATTGTTTATTAGTTATATATCTTATTCATTTATATATTTTATTCTATAGTTTTTTATTATTTCTTTATTTGTATTGATTTATTTGTATACATTTTTTTGCATTTATTTTTTTATTTATTTTTAATTATTAATTGTATTTGATTATTTTAACTACCAGAAGGATGACACTGAAACGTATGTTCAGCGTCGACCACTATTCTGTTTGACTGTGTCGGCACCACACAGTATTTTTTCATATCGTATGGTTAAAAAAAGTCACAGTGTCACTTTTTTTTAATATCGTGCAGCCCTAGTGTGTATGAATACTTTGTAAACCAGTGGTCCTTCCCAGCATTCATTGATGCTTTGTCTAAACACTCCCGCTTCTTAATTCGTGGGCGGTGTACTGCGAAAAGATGTGTCCTTTCTGGAGACAGAAACCAACTCCTGTCTTCCCCACTACCACTTGAATCACTCTAAACTGAAATGTGTGCTGTGTTTTTATTTTATTTTTTATTTTTTTAAAAGTGTTTTTTGTGTCTCCCCTTTTCTCTCTTAATGCAGTTGCCGTGGAAATCTCTGACAAGTATTATCGAGTATTATTACATGTGGAAGACCACAGACAGATATGTACAGCAGGTAAAACTTCAGAATTAATTATTGTTTGTTTGTTTGTTTGTTTGTTTGTTAATTGGGGATCCCCATTAACATTCACCGTAATGGTTGCTAGTCTTCCTGTGGTCCCAGTTAAAAACATAGAAGCATTTATAAATTATGCACAAAAAATTCACAGTAAATTCAGCAGCAGTGCAGGAAAATAAGTAACGGTAAGTACCCCCCCAACTTTCACATATGGTACACCATGGATTTTAGTGTTCTTTTAAATATTTGTACATTTGGTAAATCCCTTAGATTTTTGGTAAATTATTGTAGAGATGCAAAGACCTGAATATACATGAATATACCGACTTTTTCAGTGAATTAGTTCTTTGTTTTGGTTGAATAATGGCCAGATCAGCTCTACAATCACACCCAATAGTGTGTGTGTGTGTGTGTGTGTGTGTGTGTGTGTGTGTGTGTATCTGATCCTTTCAAACATAGACGTTGGTTTAACAGTTAAAATTATTTTCTTTAAAAATACTAATAAGTTAAATTGTCATTGTGCATTGATTTAAACCAGTGGTTCTCAAACCCGGTCCTCATGGCCAAGTGTCTTGCATATCTTAGATATCTCCCTCCCTTTTTTTTTTTTTTTTTAATAAAAACAAATTAAAAATCTTAAATTAAATTAGAAAATGTAAAAAAAAAAAAAAAAAGTAAATCTAAAATGTAAACAATTTTAAATTACGAAAACAATTTTTAAAAAATTAAAAAAAAATTAAAATAAAACCATTGATAAAAAGTTTTAAAAATGTTATTAAAAAAATATTTAAAAAAATCTCCCTCTTCCATCGCACCTTTACATCATTATCAGGCTTCTGAAGAGCTGATCAATAATTGAACTAGGTCTGATAGAAGAGGGAAATAAGTAAAACATGCAGGACACTGGGCCACGAGGACTGGATTTGAGAACCACTGATTTAAACCAACAGTCGTGTCTTTTTTATTTGTTTTTTTGTACATCTTAATTTTTCTATTTACTTCCTTTTTCATGTTTTTCACATTACTATAAAAAAATTGTCAAATCTAAAAATGTATTAAACCGTGGTGTTTGTTACATAACCAGATGTAATGTCAGTCTAGTTCATACAGTAACTGCTTAAATGTTGCTTATTTTTTCCTGTGTTACATGATTATCAAGATGATTTCAATGGTTAAAATCTCACTTGTCTAATCACTATGTTCCATCTGTTTGTTCTTGTTTCTATCTTTTATCTTTTATCTAGAAACGATTAAAAGCAGCTGAAGCGGAGAGCAAGTTGAAGCAGGTCTACATCCCTAACTAGTGGGTACCTTCAAGTGTTTTTGTGGAGTATTAAAATGTATTCTATAGATAGAGATTAAGAATGAATTACTGTATTTTTCAGACTATAAGTCACAGTTATTTTTTCATAGTTTGGCCAAGGGCTGTGACTTGTATGTGAAATTATTTAGACATTATTATATAATTTCACATTATTTTCACACTGACAACTACAAGAGGGCGCTGTTGAGCATGTTCTTTATGCTATAATTATCTGAATAACTGTTAATATGTTATGTTAACATACCAGGCACGTTCTCAGTTTGTTCTTTATGTGTCATATAACGTTAGCTGAATGTGTTATGTTAGCATACCATACACATATTCAGCCTGTTTTATATTCTGTTTTTATTTTAACCTTTTAATGCATGAATGATTAGAATCTTGGTGCAGATTTCTTTCCTCAGTGTTTTTTATGGTTTTTCTTAAGGGTGAAAAACACAATGTGATTGAAATATTTTTTATATTAACCTATTTTTCCTGGAATTATTATTTAAAACCCAACATCAGAAGGTGAAAATAAAAAATAATTCATTCAGACAATCTGATGTTTTCTCCCATTTTAACAAACTCTAATACTAGTTATTACTTCATGGAGATTAATATGAAAAAAGGATAATTTTGATTATGAAGAAAAGCAAAGTTACAGTAATGGTCTGAATGTCAGTGTATTGGGAGAAAAAAAAAACCTGAATATATAATAGAACAGCTGTGGAATAACTGTCCATACTGTACACCTATTCCTGTTGTTCTCTATTCAAATTGTATTTTAAATTGTATTACAACATGAAATGTATGTTCTTGGTGTAACCCACACCCACCCCCCCAAGAAAATAATGTGACTCATTCTCCAGCATGACTTATATATATCTTTTCCTTCTTTATTATGCATTTTTGTACTTAAAGTCTAGAAAATACGATATATTAAATAAATTTATTATATAAATCATGCAGTTATGTGTGGCATTTTAAAGTCAGGTTGTGTTGCAGTCGTTAGCACAAACAGTTGTTTCAGTCTGTTAGTATTCTTGTTGCTCTTGACGACAGTATCAGTGTAGTGTGTGTCTGTGGTAGAAGGCCTCCTGGTCAGTGTTGTTATTGTTGCAGTGAATATACAGTGTGTTGACCTGTCTTATCTGCTGCTCTGACCCTGTCCCTGTTCTTGCTGCCTCTCCAGTAACAAGCCAAACCCTAACCAGCTGAGTAACAATGTCAAACCAGCCCTGGTGAATGGAGCTGCGGGTACAGGGGTGCCAGGGGTCCCAGGGGTCCCAGGAGTTGCGGGGGTTCCGGGAGTTCCAGGTGTTCCAGGTGTACCAGGACTTCCGGGAGTTCCAGGAGTTCCAGGAGTTCCAGGAGTTCCAGGGGTTCCAGGTGTTCCAGGGGTTCCAGGGGTTCCAGGTGTTCCAGGTGTTCCAGGAGCTCCAGGCGCAGGGCAGACCCCAGGCCTGGGCAGAGCCTGTGAAAGCTGCTACAGTAAGTCTGAGTCACTCATGAAAACTGGAGCAACCACTGTTTTTTTGTTGTTTTTTTGTTGTTTTTTTTTTTAATTTCACCTTGATAGTAAATGGAAGGATTGGAATTTTTACTTTCACCCTTTGATATATGAATTATAAAAACCTTCGTTAAAATCTTTCTCCTAATGGTACGGCCACACCGAATGGGAATTTTCACATTTGCGCGTCGACATTACATACAAAGTCAATGGAGAGACGTGTTTGGACACCGATTCACCCGGGGCGGCACGTTGGAGGCGTTTTCTGTAGCGTGTTGGAGCGTCCGGGCGTTGGCGCAAATCTGTGTAAATGCTGGAGTTGAAAATATAGAACTTTTCAGGCGAATAGGCGTGATGCTGTGCTATGAAAGCTAATCAGCGTTGAGATGCTACCAACTGTATGATGCTCGGACCGGCCCGGAAGGTGGCAGAAAGAAAAACTGAGCCTGAAATTCCGGACTTCATCCAGACGGAGTTCCTGTGGAAGAGGAGGTGGAATTCCCGAGGGCTGCAGGCCCTTCTGCAGGATCAGCTGAACCCAAAACCGATGGCGTCTGGCCCTCGGACATATGGGACCTCCAGAGCAGGTACAGAGCAGCAGTCCAACTGATCTGAGCCATAGTTGAGGGCAGACTGAAATGGCGGGACACATTTTGTTTATCTATGTTTATCCAGCGTCCAGACTCATTTGGAGTGACTGCGAATCGTACAGCGTCCACACTCTGTGTCTATACGGCACGTTACAGGCGTACACACGTAAATTTACGTTTGGTGTGGCCATAGCATAAGTGTTTTTATTCATCTTTAGGTATGAAAAAAACAGTGTGATTGAAATGTTTTTAATGAACCTTTTTTTATGGTGTTACAAAAATGTCCACTCAACTGGAAAACATGTTTAAGCTTTGAACCAAAGACAACGCAATATCCCAACACTATGAAATAATAAAAAAAAAAACATTAGGCAGTTTTTGTTTAAGAAGTCTGTTAATTACAGTCAAATAACAACAAGCAATTGATTTACAGGTAAACATGTTAGTTCAGATCAGGCATTAAGAACAGACCAGTTAAATGGTAAATGTTCTGCACTTATATAGTTCTTCATGGTGCTCAAAGTGCTTTACATTAGCCTCACATTCACCCATTCACACACACTCATACACCAGTAGGTTTCTAAGGTTCTGTCTGTCCTACTGGGAGACTAAGTCAGGGTTAAGTGTCTTTGCCCAAGGACACTTTGACATATGGACAGCCAGAGCCAGGACGTGAACCACCAACCGTTTAGTCATTGTACGACCTGCTCTACCAACTGACCACAGCCGCCTCAGTAGTTAAGTTCCAGTAATGATATGAACTGACTGATATGGAACTAAAACAATGGGAGTGGATCTCTACAAGGTTTCGTCTTTCCCACTGGGGTTTGGGAGTTTTTTTTTCTTGCCGAGAAGGAGGGTCTAAGGACAGGGGATGCTTGGGACTTCATCTATTTATGTAATTGATTGTTCTGTCTAATCAACCCTGTAAAGTGCTGTGAGACGACGTTGGTATGATTTGGGGCTCTATAAATAAAAGTGAATTGAATTGACAACAACAAAACCCTTGAATATACAAGAGAACAGCTGTAGAATAACTGTCCACTTTAGTGTCCAGTATGCAGCAAAGGATGAAGTACAATATATGATAATGGGTCCTATGACAAGCGTCGTGATTAGAGATCCACTGATCACTTTGTTCAGTCTTTGGACATCAGCTGATACCAAGCCTGTTAATAAGCTTGTATGTGAACAACAACCCCATTATCCAACATGGTAAAACAAAATGTATGTAATGTATATAAATTATGAAGCAGAAGTGTAAAATATGTCAAAATTACAGAACAGTTGTCCTATTTTTAACAGATTTTCCAATGGAGCTGAAGAAGTCTGTCTGATTCTAAAGACTGTGATGAAGTTTATTAGTGATGCTATGGATGGAAGCTGTAACAATGTTAGCACTGGATTTGTACTGAGCATTAGTTTTATAGTGATGAGCTTCACTCGAATGTTTCTCTTCTCTATGGTTGCAAGTAAAACTAGCCACTAGGTCAGAGGTGTCAAACATGTGGCCCAGGGGCCAAATCCGGCCCTTTGGATGAATTTATGACATGCAAAAATTACACTAACATATAAATCATTTTGGTTCATGGTCCACATTCAAACCAATTCAATCTCATAATAAACTATAAATATTCACATATATATCTTTGTAAAAACAATAATAATAATAATAATTAAGTAACACTAAAAGTATAATTTCACAGAAAATTTTCAGAATAAATATGAATAAAAAAACGGAAATGTCTTAACTTTAATAATATTTCACCTATTACTAAATATTTTGTGTATCTGTAGATCCACTCTGATCTGTAAGTTACAATATATATGTGTTAATGATGAACTAAAGCCTAATATTTGTTTTCATAATGAAATTTTACTTTTTTTCGCTCTACAACGGAGAGAAAAGTTTGGAGTTAATATTATTTATATATTGGGGTTTTTTTGGGGGGGGGGGGTTTACTGGTTTGTCCCATTTCAAATCATATTTAGCTGAATGTGGCCCCTGAACTAAAATGAGTTTGACACCCCTGGACTAGGTCGATGTATTGGTGGAATAGAACTAGACACCAGTCGTCCCTTGAGAATCAGTTGGTTCTCTGTCCACTTTTCACAGTAATAGTAATAGTTAAGGAGACCAAGACTTTTTAAAATCACTTAAGTTTGTCTCAATAGTGCTTAGGTCCAGGCTAAACATCTACACACATTTACACATGTAAACATTTAGTTCTATGTCCCAGGATCCAATCAGGCGGCTCGCCCATAGACTGGTTAATTTGATCCTTTTATTTATGAGTGTATGAAGTATTTTCAATACTCATCAATTTTCAGTCTTAACAATGTGTTACTAATTATTTGCTTCCAATCCACAACTCATTATTATGTCTTTTCTCAAATCAATCTTGATGTTGATGAACTGAAGTATTCTTCAAATATGCTTTGCTGGAAATGATTGTTTTTGTTGTTTGCCATGAAAAATAAGTTAATACTATTAACCAAGTACTCCAGGTGGCCTAACATGTTTATTCTCCCTTCAATGAAAAAGAATAGATATGCTCATTTTAGTCATCAACCTTAATACATTGGAAAACGCCCATAAAAGAGTATCTTTTTAATGCTGTATTTTGTGACAGAAGAATAAAATACATGGAACCATTGAGTAAAATGTTATTGTTTGTTCATAACTTTTTAAAAACAACTCCGATGGACGTAGAACTTCCTGATTTGGATCATAAGTGAAACCTGTAAGGACACCAGGTCCTCTGTTGACCAGGGGAATCAGAAGGTTCTATGTCGATTTTTGACTTCTTCTGTATCTCAACCTATGGAGCTAATAGAACATGTTAACAATATATTTAGGGTACCTTCTTGGCTGGTTGTCATGACTTTACAATGCTCTGGGAGCTAATTGGGTCTGGCCAAACATGTTAAGGTGGACTGTTTCGTAAAGCGCGTGGTTGACCCACCTCCCTTAAATGCCTCCGTCTGCTACTGGTCGAAGCCAGAAAAGGTTTAAACCAATCACACCAACCTCTAACATATGCTTGATTTGACTACCAGTGGGGCTAACTGGTAAATTAAACCAGTGATATAAAAAGTTAAACCAGCACCTATACTGCCTGAGGAAGTTGTCATCATTTCACCTTGACAGGAAGCTGTTCACAATATTTTACAGATGCTTTCTAGAAACTATAATTTCTTTTCGCCTAGTGTTGTGGTTCAATAATCTGTCCCTAAAAAATAAAAACTCAGTCAGATTGTGAGGTCGGCCAGTAAAATAATTGGATTGAAACAGCTGAATGTAGAATCCCTCTAGAAAAGACAATTAGAGACACCATCTTTAATGATGCATCACATCCACTATTCAATAAATTTCAGTTTTTCCCCTCAGGTCGTAGGTTCAGAATGCCTGCGTGCAGAACCAAAAGAAACAAATGCACTCCTGGCCCCTCAATGATAAAAGCACTAAACAACACATAAACTCGTCGTCAGGGGCGACCCTATACGTTAATTTACTTTTTATATCCTGTCTGGAGCACTTGTCTGCATGTCAGTTGTTGTTGGTTTCCTGTGTTTTGACCCACGTTACTGTCTTGTGTCACTGTTAAGTTGTTGTTTTGTTTATGCTTTCATGTCACTTTTACCTGCAACCAAATCTACCTTTGGGTACAAATAAAGTTTCCTTACCTTACCTTAAACTCTTACCGAAGCCGGTCAAGAGCAAGGTGAAAACATCTCGTCTCATCATTTGGACCCACTTTATCCTCACTAGGGTCACTGGGGACCTAATCCAGCTACAATGGGTGAAGGCGGGGTACACCCTGTATGAGTCTCCAGTTCATCTCAGGGCTGAACATATATAGACAAACAATCACTGTCACATTCACACCTATGGATAATTTAGATTAACTAATTAACCTATCAGTGCATGTGTTTGGATGGTGGGAGGAAACTGGAGAAAACCCACACAGACATGAGGAGAACATGCAAACTCCACACAGAAAGGTCTGGTGTGGGATATGAACCAGGGTCCTTCTTTCTGTGAGGCACGAGTTCTAACCACTGCACCAAGGCGAAAAGGCAAAAACATCTTTCTTTTTAATAAATGCCTCCAGGGCTGCTCTCTGCTCTGTTTTCAACCAGAATTTACAGTTGAAATCTTTCAACACAGCATCTACTACTGTGTCAAAGACTTACCGTTGCTCCATGCTATGCAATGAGTGAATGACTTCTGTATACAATCCTGGGGTTCTGGTCACAGTTCATCACTGCCTTGAACACACCTTTACCCAGAGCTGGTGGAGATGCTCAATGTTGATTGGAGTTTTGAAAGCTGTAGATAGATACCTGCCTGGCCAGACTAGTTGAAATTACACTGTTCAGTGTTGCTTCAAACTAGGATGGGTGGGCCCGGGCTAGGTACCTTCCACAGTCAACAGTATTCCACACAAAGATTATTGATAACTTGATAACGTCAGACATGAGTGACATTTTCAAACAGTTTTAATTTTTATGATGAGGAAAAGTGGACATATAAGCAGCTGGCGATATAGTCACAAAGTCGAGGTGAGACTCTGGAACAGATTCAACATAGAGTTAAACACTGTCCAAACATGAAGCAATTTAAAAGGATGTACAAAGACACAGTTTTCCAGGGTTACAGGGATGAGGGAGATGTTGGGTATCACTGGGTGTTATAAGGATGGAAAAGTATATGGTATGTACTTATATGTACAGTATAAGTATGTATAGGTGTGTGTAAGTATATCTGTGTGCGTTTGTAGGTATGAAGGTATGTAAGTGTGTGTATATATATATGTGTAAATCTGTATGTACAGTATATATGGGTATATATGTGTGTATATGTATATCTATGTATATATGTATGAATGTGTGTTTACATATGTTTGGACTTGGAACATTATTATTGTAATTAATTTCGAAGGAGAAGGTATGCTTCTTCTCGCTCCTTTTTGAATATGTATTATTGGTCATATTTTAAGTCTGTTTGTTTTGTATATTTCTTTCTTCTGTATTTCTTATTTCTTTATTTTTTTAATTTTTGGTTTTGACATTCATAGTCGAAATAAATCCATAAAAAAGGTAGACACAAAGAGACATTTATACATTGCAGATATTGACAAGCACTACTTTTTTATTGGTCGTCTTGCTACAGGAGCAGGTCTACAGTTCACTGCTCATGCATTAATTACATGGTACAAATACTTCCAATAACAGAACAGAAATTGAGTAGATCTATTGATTGGAAGCATGGACACTGATATTCAGTTCCAGATCAGTGCATCAGTATTAGTTGTGTTTGAGTATATAATGTATTCTTATGACAGAGATACATATCCAGTGGACACTTGTTCAGTATCACAACTGCAAAAATAATCTCATAAAAAATAACAGCGGACTCATTATTCTGTGTCAACCAGGCTGTGCTCCATCACTTCACTGTTGTTTGATTTTCCAAAATAAGATCATCTCTACACACCCTGCAGCAAAGTATTGTTTGCACTATTTGAATTATAGCTGCACAATATATTGTTTGAGCTTCGACATCGCAATGTATGTGTTTCGCAATAGTCACATGACAGGTCCTGTTAATGTAGGAGACAAATGAGCTCAACATGTTCTCATCTAATTTCAATAGAACCTGACACACACTGAGCACATCACAGTCATTCTGGACCAGTTTGGACTGAGTCACTGGGAACAAGACTGAAAAATCAGTGACCAACAAGAGAAAATCACCCAAAACCAATAAGAGAAAATCACTCAAAACCAAAGGCTCACTGCCAGAAAGAAAAGCAACATCAGTTATGTGTAATTATTTATTTTTAATTTTATTTATTTATTTTTCTTTTTTCAATCAAACAAATCAAAGTTTATTAATACAACACTTTACAACAACATAAAAGAAGACCAACGTGCTTTACATCTAAAATATCAGTAAAACACAGGATAAGACGACCCAATCAAATATAATAAAAAATGTAAAAGAACAATACAACAATAACACGAAGATAAAGAGCACCAGTTTAGCATAAAAGTGGGACTGTACTATTAGTTAATATCCAGTCTGAAAAGGTTGGTTTTCAACCTAGACTTCAAAACAAGAACTCTCAGGTATTTTTTTTGTATTAAATACAAAAAAATAAAATAAAATACATTTTTTTGAAAATAAATAAAATAAATAAATTTTATTTAATAAATAAATAAAATAAATACATTTTATTTATTTATTTTTATTCATTCATTTATTATAGATTTTATTTTATTTACAAAAAAGTTCATTAAATTTAAAGAAAAATATTATTTAATAATTTCAGCTACCAAAAGGATGACACCGAAACATATGTTCTGTGTCGACCACTAATCTGTTTGACCATTTGCGACAACACTACACAGCTTTTATATACTCATGAATATATATATCACAGGCTTAAAAGAAAATCCCAATGTCAGGTTTTCTAATATCGTGCAGCCCTAATTTGAGCGGCTGTAATTAATCCAGTGATGGTCAATTAAAGGTTTTGCTTTTGCTCATATTGCACACAAGCACATGTTGACAATTATATGTGATCTTGTGCACATTCTCTATGTATTTGTTTCCTCTGTCACAATGTCTTCTTCTGTTTGAATAAATGTGTATTTGTCCATGTGATTGTGTCCGTGTAGCCAGCAGCTCCTACCAGTGGTACTCGTGGGGTCCTCCCAACATGCAGTGTCGTCTGTGTGCTTCCTGTTGGACCTACTGGAAGAAGTATGGAGGACTTAAGATGCCCACAAGACTGGATGGAGAGAGACCTGGCCCCAACCGCAGCAGCATGGTACATACACACATGCGACACACACACATCTGTGAATATTCAACAGACTTTTCCCAAACAACTACCTTACTGTTTACCCAATGCCTCACTCTGACCTTAAAGAAATAGTCCCGCAGTCAGATAATCAGTTTGTACATGCTAACAACACACAACAATTTAGCTAACATCCAGCTTCTAATTTAAAGTGGCTGAAGAACAGAAAAGAGATGAGTAGCACAATGTTGCAAATTTGATTGTCATTTCAACATTTATTTCAATATAAAGTTCTGGTAGATCCTTGTTTTGGATAAATGTCTATGGTCCAACTAAAGCAAAAATGACTAAAACTGTGGGTCATTTCGTACCTGCCAAATTGTCTCTAAAATGGATTAGACATTTTATATACCATTTTTTGATCCTGTCAAATACCATGTTATGATGGAAGAACCTACTTGTAATCATCTGATTTTAATGTAATTAAACATATTGTGATCGAACAACAAAAGAAGGAAAATATTTGAATAAGAAAAATATAAATGTTCTTGTTTAGCACAATCATTTGACTTTAGATTTCAAAATTTGATCCATTTAATGCACCTTGAAAGTTTTATCTGTGTTCATGCACTTTTCCATCCAAAGCCAGGTAGGTTGATGAATTCTACATACTTCAATACAATCCATGGATATCAAATTTCAACATAAATCACAATAGAATCTGTAATTCCATAAATGTAATCAATCTGATTGATTGGCAGTAACTATGACACTAATATGTTGTGTCTTAATGGATAGAAAAAAAAAACTTATATTGACAAACGTTTATAAGCTTTAAAACCCACAGGTCCGACATATTTGGTTCCTTCTCATTTGTGTTTTTATTGCTTTGATATATAAAGAAAATCAGCGGTGTATTCTAAATGCTAGAATGCATTTTTTTCCTTCATATTTTCTGACTTCATTAAAATTGCGTGGTTTGGGCACGTTTCAAAGATTCAAATCGCTTTGTCCCAATCTCATTGAGGTTAGAGGCTCATGAATACACGAACATGGATAATATGTGTATGTTTTCCCTGTTGCATTCAGGCACAGATCTCCATAATTTAATAAGAACAAGTGAATAAGATCGTATTACAAGGTAGCATAAGTCTATTTGGCTTTCTTCAAAAGGGATATTACAGTAGGAGTTAATTTTTTTTCTCTCTCTCTAGCCAGAAGTGCTCTGAAGCAGCTGTCTGATGGATTTACTGGAGTCCTGAAGAGAGCAGTGATAAACTGTGCATTTCTTTAGCCTTTATAACTCTGAAGGACTGTCTTTAATATCTGTGAAAAAAAGAAAAAAAAATTCTGTCTGATATTAAAACCTTCACTGGAAGAACAAGATATTTTGTCATTTTCATGGACTGTCTGCACGCTGTCTGAAGGACAGGCAGTTCCAAGCTGCTGAACTAGGTTATTGTGGTAATGGTTATTTTTCTGGACCCTCCAGAGTCCCCACGGCCTCCCTCTGCGGCACAGCGGGAGCCCCAAGTTTGCCGTGAAGACGCGACAGGCCTTCTACCTGCAGACGACTGGGCTGACAAGAATGGCACGGCGCCTCTGCCAGGACATCATCAGACCACGCTACCTAGCAAGGCACCCCTACCTCCCTGTCAACACAGCAGGCATCAAGGCCGAATGTAAGTACAGTATTTTCCACCTGTATATGAAGATGGAAAACATGCAGAAATCAACATCACACATACTGTATCTGTCTGTTCCAACACGTCGTCAAGGTTATATACTTGACAGCCACTGTTGTTGGTCGCTGAATGGCTTCTAGAACCTCATATGAATTGTGGTATTTTCTGTTGAGCTAAATATAGGGACTATTAAAAGAGGATAGGAGTCTGCGTATATGCAAATATGTGACCCTGCAGCACCAAAACAGTCAGAAGTCGCACAGTAGTATTTCTAACTCTAACCTCAAATAACGTTATATGGGTCAAAATGATCGAAGGAAAATGTCTCCTGAACACTTCTAACTATGAGTTTTTGTGAAATTCCTACCGTAAGTGTTTCAAATCATGCCTTCCAGGAAGGACAACAGTCTGACAGTGACTGACAGTAATTACGCAGTAAAAACACGACTTTCCTTCGCACTCGCGCTAAGTATTGTCCATCATGTTTGGTACCGTTGGAAAGATCGGGATTCCCTCTACAGAAATAGAAATCTACGTAATTATATTTTTGAACCAATGGGAGGCCTCCGTACAAAGTCTTCTCGAGTAAACAAAATCCCTTGTTGCTAAGGCGATATTGAAAAAAATTATCAGATTTGTACAAATTTGATATTACAGACAGATTTGTACATCATTAGAAAGCATTTTTAATACGCTTTTAGATAAATATAAAATCTTAATTTCTGAAATTAGACCCAAGTGACTGTTTCTGTGCTGGAGGGTCACACATATCGTAATTACACTTGTAACAGTTCACTTATTTTCTCAAAGTGACCCCCCCTACAGCGCAACTTAAGGATAAAAAGATAATAATTTGGCAGGATTAATAAAATAAAATAACTTAAAGACAAAATTCTATTATGTTTGACATCATCACCCTGGCCATCTAATTTATACACAATGGGGAAAAAAACACACAAACCCCACGCTCAAGTGCATCTAACCCAAAACACCCCACAATCACACATACCCACCACAAAATCCCAAAGCCTCGTTCATTCCCAAAAGTCATTTGTCTGCTTTTCATGTCTTTCTAATGCTCTGTGAGCTAATTGGGTCTGGCTACCCATGTTTCCCAAAGACCATGGTTGACCCGCCTGCCTCAAATACCTCAGTTTGCTACTGGTCAAAACCAGAAAAGGGGGTGTCGAAGCTTAAACCAATCACATCACTCTTTCCTCTGATGTATGTGATGGGCCTAACTGGTAGATTACACTCTTACCGAAGCCAGTCGGGAGCAAGGTGAAAACATCTTTCCTTTTAATAAATGCTTCCAGGGTTAGCATTAGTTCTGTTCTTTCAACGAGAATTTCCAGTTGAACTCTTTCAATCCAGCCTCTACGTCTGTGTCAAAGGCTAAGGCTGCTCCATGCTTGCAATGAATGAAATACTTCTGTATACAATCCTGGGGTTCTGGTCACAGTTCATCACTGCCTTGAACACGCCTCTACCCAGAGCTGGTGGAGATGCTCACTGTTGATTGGCTCCTGACAAACTTCCCAATTTCCCTGGACTTTCGAAAGCTGTAGATAGCCTGTCTGGCAAGTTGCAGCAACACCATCCAGTGTTGTGTCAAACTAGGATGGATGGGCCCAGGTTAAAAAAATAAATTAAAGGTGTCATTCTGCTGAAAACCACTTTTCCACGCTCCTTTTGGAATCTGATGGGTCACCCCGATTTACCAACACATGCGCCTTTGACAGTGGTTCATCACCTCCACTGGCTGCATACTGCATTCACACAAAACAACAAGAGGAACGAGGGACCCAGAAAAAGCCAGTCCACCTGATGTCAGATGGACTTTAGCGTCACCCATGTGGGGTTAAACCCATCCCCGGCAGCGAATCTGAAGTAGCATTAGCATTAGCATCTACACGAGAAGACGGCGCCACAGTAGCTGCTGCACAAACTGGAAAAAAATGCTGGATCAAACTGGTTCATGTGGTCTCTGTGGAAATAAAGCCTGTTTTTGCCTGCCCGTTTTTAGGACAAGCAACGGCACAAAACCTAGCTGGATGGTAGTTGGGTAAAGGTAAATACATACACAGCGAGAGGGGAGGGGGGAGTGTTCCTTCACGCATTCTGAGCCAATCAGAGACGCCTCATCACCGCGTCATGGACATGTATGAGGAAGTACCAGTAAACTGTGTTGTTTGACCTCAAGTCATTTTCTACAAAAACAGCTGGAAACAAAACAATCTGGACCTTTTTTTAAATAGAACCAACACACAATGTATTCAATAACGATGAAGAACACAATAATATGAATTAAATAACCATGGAATAACTTGTTTAAAGTTGTCCAAATGTCCTAACGGAAACGGTCAATTGTCTCTACTCATGGTTCCACGTACAACACACCAACACAGATTCGCCAGTGAGGGCTCCAGCAGTTCTCCAGAGGGTACGCCATCCAAAAGCAGAAAGGAAAACAATATATAATTTGAACAGGAAAAAAGAATTAAATCCACTGTGTCTCCTTGGATCTTCCAGCTCTGCACAGTGGCCATTCAGCATGTGTCATTCCGTCTCACCTGTGTCCCCTCTTGCGTGCATAATTTCCCCGTCTTTAATACATTGAAAATGATCCAAACTCTTACTTTACCCTTCTGTCTTATCTTATTATCTTATTTTTATTAATAAATCAAAAGGATACATTTCTTTTGTGCCCACGTTGCTCATGTACAGTAATGGTCTGATCATTGAGTTTTTACACTGCTGTAGGGTTTAAAGGGAGGGAAAATAAATAATTGAAAGGACCTCATCTTTAAGGTAAGGAACAACCTATGGGGTCTTTACACTGATAGTTTTTTGGCTTATTTCTTCCAGGTGCCCTGCGGCTGCCAGATAAACCCAAAAAGCCTTCACCACTGAAACCTGTGGAACGTAAACCTTTGGAGTCTGTGGTTCGATATTTGGGTAAGACACAGATGTACTACACATTGAGTTCATATTGACTGGGGTTTCTCTAGATTTTCACAGAGGCTTAGGGTACTGTTTGGGTTCTTCATTGTCCCTAAACTTGTGGAAGACCTAGTACTGGGGATGGAGCCAGAAATGATGTTTTTCTTTCATTTGGATCATTATTATATCCATGTTTGAGCATAGAACTGAGAAATGACTGCAAAGCTAAGGTAATACAAGATCTAGTCAAGATAAGATATTCCTTTATTAGTCCCACAAGGAGTAATTCCAGGTTTACAGCGGAACCAATATAGCACATAAGAGTTATCACTTCTATAAATAATTACTTTGCCAACAAACAGTGGAATTATGCTTTTGCCTGCATTGATCTGTTTTGACTGTCAGCATGATAACTCAAAACATTATGGATGGATTTAGCTGAAGGTTTTAGGAAATGTTGATACCGATACAAAGAATAGATGACTATATTTAGGTAGCGATCAGTGGAGGTATGTGGGGTGGGGGGTCCATGTGTGGGTTTCATTGGGTTGGATGATGCAGACCGCTGTGCAAGGGGGAAGTGGGGGCTGATCTGCCTTGGTGGAGTCTGCGCTCTCTGAGTGCTTTTGTAGTTCTATATACAATATAGAGTTGTTAATTTAAAAAAAATATATATAAAAATATACTAGAGCTGCACAATACCTTGTTTGAGCATCAACATCCCAATGTACATGTGCACAGTAGTCAGGTCCTGAAATTATTTAAATGTTATGTATTTATTTATTTGTATATATATTTTTATTATTTTTTTTAAATCAATTTTAAAAATTTTATTTATATTCATTTATTTTGATGTATTTATTTATATATACATACATATATATATACACACACATATATATGTGTGTGTGTGTGTGTGTGTGTGTGTCTTTATTTTTATTTATTTATCTGTTAATTGTATTTCATTATTTTGGCTACAAGAAGGATGATGCTGAAACTTGTGTCGACTGTTTTGACTGTTTACGTCGGCACCACACAGGAAAATAAATGAGAGAAAAAGTAAAAAGAAATGTAAAAATCTACCAATAGAGAAATGATATTGCGCTCATTTTTTCCACTAATTATTAAAAGTGCAGTAGTTAAAGAACAAAACAGGCTAACACTTTATAATACATGTATTAATGTATTAACCATTTGTTACATAAAAAATAATCACATTTCACATTTCATTTTAATGGTTTGTGAACAAATGGTTTGTCTATGATAAATTATATATGAACAATACATTCACAAACCATTTACAAATAGGTAACAATAAATAGTTAATACATAGTAAACTGTGTGTAAGTATTATAAACTGTTACCCAAGACAAAAATCACAGATTCAGCATTGTGATTTAAAATATAAAAAAAAAATTACAATTGGTCCTGTTTTAACCATAAGCCATTTTAAATATAACGGATGCACTTGAATGCATCATTCATTTACTGTCAGGCTGCTTTGGGTAACATGAGCAAATGACAGAGTTTAGGATGAGAATTGATTTGACCGTAGAAAGTGTGAGGACAGAAACAGTGAAACAGGAGCCAAATCACCCATGTATAAAATCTGTCATTTTATCAATAGTGTCAGAATGCAGCAGATTGACAGAAAATGGTTTAGATTATTATGTGATGTGCTAATTGATGTTAATAGTTTGTAGCGTACTGTGCTGACAGATGATGGATTCATTCCCTTAAGAATCTGCAGGTTGAACTCACATATTTGGGGTCAGTAAATGATTTCAATTTATTTCCGTCTCATTTGTTTTAGGATTACTGCAGTAGAGGAAAAGAAAACGCCACATTTCCCTCCTAATTTTGTGAATTGAATCATTTTCTGCAGGCTGGTTGATCTTTGGCTTTAGTGTAGTGGGTGTACTTCTTGTTTGTTTTGCTATACTTCATCACAACTTAATTTTGTTTTATAATCCTCCTTTCCATTTAATTAAAAACAGCCTTCTCTCCTTTTCCTTTTTAAAACTGTCCTTGTGTTTGTCCATCTGTCCTCTCTCTGCAGAAGCACATCCTCGTCCACCCAAACCAGATCCCCCAGTTCGCGGAGGCTCCATCTCCACAGGCAGCCTAACACCCATAAAATCCACTCCCATCCTCAATAACGGTTCTCCCACCATCCTGGGGAAGCGGACCTACGAACAGCACAATGGACTGGATGGTACGCAGAGCATTTTGACTGCACCAAGTTATCCTTTCTGTCTAAGTTTGTGTCTAGGTTTGATCTGAGCAAAGTATGGGGTCCAGAAAGGCCCTCAGGTTATGTTCAGACTGCAGTTAAATGTTCCAAAATCTGACTTTTTGCTGCCATTTGACCTGTATCTGACCTGTTAAAGACTGTCTGAAGGGCACAAATCTGATTTTTTTTTTTTATCCAACCCAGGCCACTATGTTGTACTAAATAGGGATGTCCCGATACGACTTTTTCACTTCCGATATGATACCGATATTGTAGCCTTGAGTATTGGCCGATACCGATATCAATACGACACGATATAGGTACGAATCATACATATATTTATTCCTTATTTTGTTGCGTGTAATGTTAAAAAAGTCTTGATAAAGTGATGTTACTGTTACTGATGTTGTAGTGATATAACAGAAAACAATAGTCAGCAACAGTAGGTAAAGGAAAAACTGACCCATTTATTATTAACCAATTGGTTACATACATTTTAACCTTCAACATAAGAGTATTACCTCAACAAATCCAATAAAAACAAAATGTTATATTTAAAGTGCAAAATAACCACTGGTTACCAACATCATTATACAATTGAATAGAATAAATTAAATTTTAAAGTGCAAACAATTCAAGTTCACTCCAGTTATTTTTTTTACTGTCAGCATATGTTGGAAACAACTGTGGGCGGGGCCAGCGTGGGTTGCTGAAGCGAGGTTTGTTGCTTCGCCTTGCTGCTCTTGTGAAAATCCTCATGTTCTTTTTTGTGGTGTTTTTTCAAATGTGTGATGAGGTTGTTTGTATTGAACCTTCCTGGTTCTGTCTCTCCACGGGACACTTGCGCCTGACAAATGTTGCATTTAGCTGCAACGTCTTTGTCCGAGTTTATGGTAAAATACTTCCACACAGTCGACATCACTACACCTTACTGCAGGCTCTTCAACGTTAATTAAGGGGCATTACCGCCACCTACTGTGTTGTAAATGGCAAATATGACAGCAACGACCAAAAGTTATTGTAACATACCAGGATGTTCTTGTAATGTCCAGAAGCAGTCATATATTTCGTTCCACTCCTGTCCCGTTAACCGCGAAGCTAGACGAAAACGGCTCCCGGCTATTCATCCAAATTTAAATCAATTAAATGAATAATTATATTTAAAACAAATACTAAAATAGATAAATGTTAATTGATGATAAAAAAAAATAATAAATACCTTTAGGAGAAAAAAGTCTAAAAAGTTAGATAAAATTAAATAAATATATTTAGTAATTTAAATAAATACTTTATTTAGCATCACCATGAACATATGCTTAAATATTTGGATACTTCAATAACAAAAATGAACTATGAACAGAGTTATAATATTTTTAATGCCGTAACAGGCCTACAAAACATTCTGTAAATATTTAAGGGGAAATATTATGTCATATTTCAGAGATCCGCCACTGAAGGGGGTTCAGGGGTTGGTTTTTTTTGGGGGGGACTTTTTTGGGTTACGTCCTACTTTTCCCACTCCCTTGTGAAAATTGAGGGAGGGGAAGAGACAGACTGAGAGATCAAGAGAGTGGGAGTACGCCAGAGAAACAGAGAGAGAGTGTGAGAGGATCAGCTCGGCCTTGCTGCCGTAGCTGGAGGCTACAGTCTATGTTGTCATGGCAACGACAGGGAGGAAGAAGAGGAGGTCTGGGTAAGTGTATCCTGAGGGGAAAGCATCTCCACTGGTCTGTGAGCCCACCTCAGGCCTGGGCTGGGATAACACACCAGCAGGAGATTTGGATTTGAAAGCAGGATTAGGGATTAGTTTTTATTTTAGTATTTTTAATACTAATTTATTCAGTGTTATCGTGGTCATTTGGTAAAAGACAAGAAAGGTTTCGCCCAGCGGCTTTGGCTTTTGTTATTTTTGGGATCCATAGTTTAAGTACTTATCGTTTGTAGTATTTTTTATTTTTTTATTTTTTATTACTTTATTATATATATATAGGTAGTGTTTGTCATAATCAAAACTTATAGTCGATTTGAACTCTTTGGTTCATGAATTATGAGAACCTTAGTGGAGATTTATTTTCTGAGTGTTTTTATTTGTTCTTTAGGCAGAACAAACACTGTGATAGGGATATTTTTATATGAACTGATTTTTCCGGGAATTAGAAACATGTCGACTCAACTGGAAAACATGTTTAATTTTTGAAGCAAAGAAACATTTATTTAAGCCTCTATGGGATTTATTAAGGAAATTCATTAAAGAAAAATGAATGACCTTTGACTTTAAGTGTATTAAGCCCTCAAATAAATTTCCTGTGCTCGCTTTAAAAAATTGATCTTTGACCTTTATTTTTGGATAACTTAACTTATTTATTAATGACTTTGTCCCATTAGGGTATATATTTTTATAGGTTTTTTTCACGAATTAATAAAAACAATTGATAAAAGAACTATGGCTTCATTATCCAAGAACATATTTGACTGAAAAACACCTAAAATCATAAAAAATACATAAAATATTCATGTTAGTTATTAATTTTGAAATGTTGATGAACATAAGGTTGAATGGATGACGACAAATGAAATGTGGTTCAACCCCCACAAAAATCAATAGCGGTGCAGTTAGTGAAATTCTCTATTATTTAAAATGTATGGTACAATATGATTAAAGCTGTTTTTTTTTCTAAATGAAATAGTCCCATAGAGGGTTAAAACTTGTCATCAGAAAGTGATATACTGTGCAAAAATAAAAATGAATGAGTGGAGAAATAAATGTAAAACATTTCATTCAGTTTCTCACATACTGTAATTTAATACTAGTTATTACTTTAATTATTACTCCATGGAGCTAATGTACAATTTTTTTTTTTTAAATTTTGTTAATGAAGAACAGCAAAGTTACAGAAATAGTATGAATGTCTGTATTGGCTGAAACAGAACCCACAAAAACCATGACTATACAAGAGAACAGCTGTTGAATAACTGTCCACTGTAGTGACTAGTATAAGCATTAAAGGGTTAAACTTAGCTCTTACTTCTGTTATCTACAAACTTAGATTTACATCTGGTTTTTTCTTATTTACATCGACCTCCATCACCAATGACATACAATTTACAATAGACGATAGAAAGTAAAAGTAATAAATACACACACATATTAAAGAGGGAAAAATAATATGTATGTATGTATGTTTGTATATATATATATATATATATATATATATATATATATATATATACACACACAGAGTGGTACCTCTACTTAGGAAAATTATTTCGTTCCAGAAGTTTTTTCGTACCGGGTATTTTTCGTAAATAGTCACATTTTACATATAAAAGGCCTGATTCATTCTAAGGCCCCCGATACTATCCCTCAAACCCTTTAAAATTTATTAAATTCACTGATTTTATATGAAATATGTGTGTTAAAAGAAAATGTAGATTTAGATTTTAGATGTCATTTATTGGTTTCAATGGCGACATTTCTCTTCACTGACTTAACATTAACTATTAAACCATTAAAATGAACCAGACATGTAAATCATTTTCATACCATTGTGGTTGTTCAACAATGTTTGTTGACAGACGTTTAGTGAAATATTGATCCAAACACGATTGCCTTTGACCACTTTTCATAATGTTCCTAAATTGCACTAGACATACGTCGTCAAAGTTGGCGATAGCACGACTCGTGCAAATTTTTTCGGGACGTTTTTTTTTTTCTTCCCACGAATTCGGAGGATTGGTGGGTTTCACAGGCATGTCTTTGTTGTTGCTTCCTCCTATTTTATCATCTCCTGTTGCACTTCTGTTGGTGGCACGGCCCACTTCTTTTGTTCATTTGTGTTTCATTCTTTCTTTCTTTGGGCTCGTGATATTAACGAATGTGTGCTGTGGTGGGGTTTTGGTGGACGCACTCAGAGGGACTCAGGAGGCAGCGGTGGTTCTGTCCTTTACATGTGTCTTCTGATGCAGGTATAGATTGATGAATGAGGGTCAAAGGCTCACGAAATGCATCATGGGTAGCTTTCTCATAGCCAATGGGGTGCTACGTACATGACGTATTTGCATATATTAGGTAGGTACGTATAATATGTACAGTAATGTAAATGGTTTTGTTTCGTAAATAGAATTTTCTTTCATAATCGGAGATCAAAAATTGAGGTCAAAGTTTTTCGTTACTTGGATTATTCGTTACCTGGGTCTTTCGTAAGTAGAGGTACCACTGTATATTATGCTCTTCACCCCAAGGGCCACAGTGGAAACATTAGTGGGCCACATTTGGCAGAGATTCCAACTGACCAGAGAACACACTGACTGGTCTGAAGTGAAAGGATACATTTTGTAGAAACTGACAGAAGCTAGGGTGCTCCTTTTAGTTGGAGAGGTTGCAGACAGATTGCCAAAACACTGAACTCAAGCCACAGTAAAACTGTAAAGACAGTGATTCATGGTGACGCAAACATTATGATACACACACATCACTGAGGTGTAGCACTGCCCTCCCTGGCTTATAATAGTGAGTTCTAATAAAGGATGTCTGCTCAGCTTTCAGGGAGGACTGCTGATGGTCACACACATGCACTAAATATTAAAATATTTGGCTGCAAGAATAAAATATGCATTGATCTCAAACAATGTGAACAAATGCAGACACAAAAAAAATAAAATTATGATACATGAGACGTTTCTCATACTGGAGTGTTTATCACATACTGGCGATGATTGATCTGTTTTAATACATCAAAATATTTCAAAGGGTCATTTTGTCTGTCGTAGAACAGGAAATACACGGATGTTTCTATAAGACGGTGACCCCAAACACACCAGGAAATAAGTAGTATCTGGGTTCAACACCAATAATAATAATAATAATAATAATAATAATAAATGTTATTTATACGTGCCTTTCAAGTCACTCAAGGACACTATACAACAAAGAGTAAAAGACAAAATCATAAAATAGAAGATAATAAAAACAGAAGAAGTAAAAATAATCCATTTAAACGCAGGAAGGAGGGAATTTTTATTTGACATTATTATTGTATTGTCTTTATGGTAGGAAGGTTGCCCTGGAGAGTGTTAATTTAACTGTAGAGTCACATGTACTTTAGATGTGTTATTTCTGAGGCTAAAGCAGGAAATGCAGGAGAGTTGTGGAATGTAGTCTAATCATCTGAGGCTGAAAAACCTGTTCACACGTTGGATGACTCCATGCAACACAGATGTGAAGCAGTTTTTAGAAATGGTGGTTATACAAAAATAAAACGCTGACACTAAGCTTTTTCTTTCTCTTTTCTTCTTTTTTTAATAGCCTAATATTCATTTTTATTCACTTTTTGTAAAATAATAATGCATTTTTAAATGAATTTATCTTCATGTAGTGATTTAGAATAATCTGTTTGATCATGTAAAAAGCAGCAAAAGAGGATCGGTTTCCTTTTTTAATTTGCTTTAAAGTGCTGTGGTGTGTGTGTGTGGGTGTGTGTGTGTGTGTGTGTGGGTGTGTGTGTGTGTGTGGGTGTGTGTGGGTGTGTGTGTTCAGATAAAAGTATAACTTGTACACTGCACCTACAGGTTAAAATAATTTTAGAGTGACCGTAAAATGTGAAACAAATGTTATTTGTGCCGTTTAAAATAAAGAGGAAGAACTCTTTCCTCTTAAACAATCCCTCTGATGACCACCAGAGGGCAGAATACTGCACCTTTAAAAGCATCCTTAACCTTCCTTTAGTGTGAGGGCAGGGGTGTGGGATACTGAGCCTCCCCCAAAACAACCAAAAAGTATCTGTGCCCCACCAATCTTATAATAAATAATACTTAAAATTAACAAAAATGACCAAAATATTCATTAAGTGAACAAATATGATCAAAATATTCAATAAAATTAACAAAAATTAACAAAATATTCAATAAAGTGAACAAAAATCACCAAAATATGCAGTAAAGTGAACAAAAATCACCAAAATATTCAGTAAAGTGAACAAACATGATCAAAATATTCAATAACATTAACAAAATATTCAATAAAATGAACAAAAATTAACAAAATATGCAGTAAAGTGAACAAAACTAACCAAAATATTCAGTAAAATGACCAAAAATGACCAAAATATTCAGTAAAGTGAACAAAAATGACCAAAATATTCAGTAAAATGAACAAAAATGACCAAAATATTCAGTAAACTGAAAAAAAGTGAGCAAAATATGCAGTAAAGTGAACAAAACTGACCAAAATATTCAGTAAAATGAACAAAAATGACCAAAATATTCAGTAAAATGAACAAAAATGACCAAAATATTCAGTAAAATCAACAAAAATGACCAAAATATTCAGTAAAATGAAAAGTCAAATTTCACATTTTGACCCCAGACTCACTTTAGTTTTCTTTTTCACTAACACACATGTGGGAACATTTCATTCGTTTTATTCCGGAAGCATTTGACTGTCGACCAGTGTTATTGTTGTCCGTGTATTTTACAGCAGATTTAAAGACATGGGTCAAAACTAAACATTAACATAAAAGATGGAATTAAAGTGAACACAAAAGTCTTCCTTTGTTTGTTTCCAGAGCAGACTGTTTGTTATAACCAGTGAACTTTGTGTCATTTCCAGGTAAATCCAAAGCCCTGACTCCACAGTGGGAGATCATGGCCAAACGGGTGAGTGACGCGGGGCGACCCCCGGCCCCCATGCAGGACGAGATACACGAACTGGACTGAACGCTGTGGGAACAACCTCTACTGTAAACCCCAGTGAGGTACGAAGTTAATCAACACGTCACCTACAAAGTCCTTCTAATCACATATAAGTAGAGGGAAGATCGGGCCTAAAAAAAATCCAGCCCGACCCGACCCAGGCCCACGGGTATTAAAGCCCGAGCCCGAAGCAGACCCGAAATTCCATATTTTATTTGTGAGGAGGAGGGGTGATTTACGATAACAAATTAAAGCCTGTCTTTTGTAACGAACATTAACATAATATATAAATAAGTAAGCTAGATAAAATACACCAAGTACAAATAGAGTTGTTTAAACTCCTGCTCTGGTATCAAAGCCACATTGACTTCATTCAGTGAAACTAACGCATGGTTCTGTAGCATTTTTAACACTTTGGAGCTTTTCCACACCTCACTATTACCTCTGTCTTTAGTTTATCCTTGACTTCCTGCTGCTCCATAACAGGACCAGGTCAATATAGATGCAGTTTACAGAGGGAAGGGTTAGTTCGTTTTTAGTCGTTCAATAACAGGTACCTTACACACCTCCTCTGTTTTATCCAAATGATTTATTTTACAACAAGTATTCCTTAGTTTAGTATTAGTTTTACTATAATAAAGACCCACATGTTAACCCTTACAGACCCACATGTTAACCCTTACAGACCCACATGTTAACCCTTACAGACCCACATGTTGACCCTTACAGACCCACATGTTAACCCTTACAGACCCACATGTTAACCCTTACAGACCCACATGTTAACCCTTACAGACCCACATGTTAACCCTTACAGACCCACATGTTGACCCTTACAGACCCACATGTTAACCCTTACAGACCCACATGTTAACCCTTACAGACCCACATGTTAACCCTTACAGACCCACATGTTGACCCTTACAGACCCACATGTTAACCCTTACAGACCCACATGTTGACCCTTACAGACCCACATGTTAACCCTTACAGACCCACATGTTAACCCTTACAGACCCAAATATTAACCCTTACAGACCCACATGTTAACCCTTACAGACCCACATGTTAACCCTTACAGACCCACATGTTAACCCTTACAGACCCACATGTTAACCCTTACAGACCCACATGTTAACCCTTACAGACCCACATGTTGACCCTTACAGACCCACATGTTAACCCTTACAGACCCACATGTTGACCCTTACAGACCCACATGTTAACCCTTACAGACCCACATGTTAACCCTTACAGACCCACATGTTAACCCTTACAGACCCAAATATTAACCCTTACAGACCCACATGTTAACCCTTACAGACCCACATGTTAACCCTTACAGACCCACATGTTAACCCTTACAGACCCACATGTTGACCCTTACAGACCCACATGTTGACCCTTACAGACCCACATATTAACCCTTACAGACCCACATGTTAACCCTTACAGACCCACATGTTAACCCTTACAGACCCACATGTTAACCCTTACAGACCCACATGTTGACCCTTACAGACCCACATGTTGACCCTTACAGACCCACATGTTAACCCTTACAGACCCACATGTTAACCCTTACAGACCCACATGTTGACCCTTACAGACCCACATGTTGACCCTTACAGACCCACATATTAACCCTTAAAGACCATCCAAACTCTAATAACTTTTTCATTTCATTTTATAATAAACTGCCCCAATGCATTTTGCCGCATTATCTAATACATTTTTACATTCTTCAGCAGCAGGGTGCTTTGGTGGTGTGGTATTAAAACTCAAGGAGCTGTTTGGGAAATGTCTTGGCTGGTAATTAAACATATTAGACATATGGACAATTTGAAATTACAGATATATTTTGGAAATAGAAATGCTGCAAAATTTATTGTAATATGTGTTGGGGCAGTTTATTACAAAATGCAGCTCCACAAGGTAGTCTAGAATAGAATAGAATAGAACAGACCTTTATTGATCCCTTACAGGGAAATTAATTTGTTACAACAGCAGATAAAATAGTGCAGTAACAGGCCGCCCCCTACAGGCGCCAGGTAAAATTTCCATGAAGGAGAATGAATGGAAAAATGGCAGCGCACACTTAGCCGTTAGCATCACATCTAAAGTGTTTGATCTTTCACCGTTTTTCTTTTCTTTCTAACAGCAGAGGGGGACATGAAATGGAAGAGGTTTTTTTTTTTCCAGTAAAGCGCAGCCGTGGGCAGCTGAGGGGAAACAGAAGATGACGACATCGTCCACCTTTGGTCCAGTCGCCACCGCACCGTGTCAGACTGACGACGTCCAAACCATAATCCAACAGTTTTGACTGTGGTCAATCAGAAGATGAGCCTGACTGTACAGGACTGTGTTTATTACTTACATTTCTCGTTATTACTGTCATTGTAATTATTGTTATTGTTAATATAATTTTTTTTTTTTTTTACTTTATTTTATTTTTTTTTACCAACTATAACTCAGTTTATTGTTGAACGATGGAACTTGTGAAGTTTCATGAACATGCTTCTTGCAAAAACCCTGTGGATAAAAGGGTGGAAGGACTGTAACATAAGCCACTTGCATCTTCTGTGTTTCTTATTTTCCCTTTTTTTTTTTAAACAAAATAAATTCAACAAGGAGATGCACTTTTATTTGAGCGACATGAGTTAACATAACTCCTTGTCTTTTTTTTTTTTGTTTGTTTGTTTGTTTTGTTCTGTTGTTGTTTTGATGTATTTGAATGCTTTATTGAAATTCTTCTGTTTTGTGAGCCGGCCCTGCTCTTTCGCCAGAGAGGTTTAACTTATTGAGAAAGACTTGCTGTTTTTTCTACCTTTTTCACAAGTAATGCATCTATGCTTCGATAATGTAATTAAAAAAATAATAATTGGTTTTCTCTTCTTCGTTTGTTGTCTTTGCAGAGCAGCGATTCTTGTCCAAACTTGTACTGGATGTGTACACACAAAGTAAGGGTGTTGTACTAGTACACACTAAGGCTATGTTCAGAGGTGGTCAAAGTACACACATTCTGTACTTAAGTAGAAGAGTAGAAGTACAGCTACTTGTGTGAAAAAATACTCTGGTAAAAGTACAAGTACTGATTCAACTACTTTACTGAAGTAAAAGTAAAAGAGTACAACTTCTCAATTGTAATAAAGTAAAAAGTAAAACTGCATTTTTTTTGTCCTGAACACAATAATACTTATTTAACCAGGAAAACTCATAAAAGTTTCAAAAGTGTCCAAAAATAAAGCCTTTAAAAGTAAGTTAATGCATAGATCAAGGGTGTCCAAATCCAGTCCTCGAGGCCCGGTGTCCTACATGTTTTAGATATTTCCCATGTCCCACATGATTCAGTTTAACCCTTTAACTTCTGAAACTTTAGCAGTTCCACAGTAAAAAATAATTATAATAAGCAACAAAATGTTCAAAAATGGCTAAAGTCATCAATAAAATGAAAAAAAGGAATAATAAACTGACAAAATAATTAGTAACATGAAGAAAGTAAGACACAAATGGAGCAAAATGTAAGAAAAAATAATCAAGCAAAAAGTAAAATGTAGAAAAATAAACAATGAGCAACAAAATGAACAAAAACTTTGTGTCTTACTTTGTTCATGTTACAAATTATTTTGTCATTTTTGTATTGATGACTTTGGCCATGTTTGTTCATGTTGTTGCTTATTTTAATTCTTTTTACTGTGGAACTGCTAAAGTTTCAGGAGTTAAAGGGTTAAATTGAATCATGTGGAAGAGGGAAATATCTAAAACATGTAGGACACCGGCCCTCGAGGACTGGATTTGGACACACCTGGTCAGTGTTGTACCTGAACGATATATTTTTGACGAATGTGAACGACTCGTTCACTTTTGCCAAATGAACGGGAAGTTGTGAACGCGGTTATTCTGGCATTTATTGAACTGCGCTCTTATTTAGTTCATATTTCGTTCTTATCACGTTGTAATTATTGAGTCCTATAAGGAATAAAATGGGATCAAAACACAACATTATCATAGATGTCATTTTTGTATTATTCTGAACACATTTTGTTGTGGAATAGCCAATGAGAAGTGTTTTGGGCGGGGCAGAGAGAGAGAGAGAGAGAGAGTTAAATGTACAGAGTGTGACCAGAGCAGGTGTTGTCCCGTTCTTGGAAATAAACATTGAAAACGAAGCTCACTGAAACCACTCCTTGTGTTCTAAGAACCTGCAGAGGGAAGTTAACCCCGGGAGGAGGGGTGGCATTTTACCCTGATTTCTGACTACAGGATAACGTCAGGAACGGTTAATAATAAGTTTACAATAATAACACAAAAAAAGAATGAAAAAGTTCATTTTGGGATCCATGAACTTCTAGTTGATAATTTGGAAGAATGAACGATGAACTGAACTAATTCATATTGAGTAACTTGAACTGAACTTTGAACTAGTTCCTAATTAAGGTGAACTTTCCAAACACTGACCCTGGTTTAGATGATGTGTTTGTTCGAGTCACGGTACCCAATTTTGTGGGTATGGGCAGAAAATTTAGGGACAAAAAAAAAAGTCACAATTGAAATAAAAAGTCATCATGAGATTAAAAAAAAGTTATACAAGATAAAATGCATGTTAATGTTAAAAGAAAAAATTTAAATTGTGAGATAAGCAACCCCGAAGGGAAATGTTTTTCGATAGTCACGCATGGGCAATACTTTATCCCACTTATTCTACAGATTATTACAGCTACTACTATAACAGACTGGATAAAATAACCGTTACTACGTAGAGAATATTTACTTTTAAAGTGGCCGAACTACCTGCGGAGTGATATGGTATCGTGAATCTGAAGTGACAAAGCTCGTTGCCATTGGCAGCGAGCGTTAATGGCCCAACAGGTGGTATTCCAAAAAAATCGGTCCGCAGAACGCTAGCTACAGGTATTCAATGTGAACGGGAGCTGTTGCAACATTGTAGAGGGTCGTAGAATAAAATGTTAGAATTGTGAAATAAATAATTATACAGTCAAACGTGTGAGATAAAAGTAATATAACTATAATATATAAAGTCAGTTTCTCTCCACTGATTTTTCTCTCTGAAGTCACTTATTTTTCGTACTGTCACATCTGTTTAGTTTGAAAAAGTAACGAGTCTATTCTGAAAATATAAGGAGAATAAAGTACAGGTATTTATGAACTAATGTAGGGAGGAAAAATCAATATAAATACTCCAGTAAAGTACAAAAACCTAAAAAAAAAAAGATCTACTTACGTACAGTAACTAAGTACTTTTACTTAGTTACTTTCCAACTCTGGCTATGTTTATATGGGAATGATCAGACATTAAACTGGTGTCTCATCTGAACCTTTTTATCTGCATTTACACAAGTGTTGTCATTCAGAAATCTCTGTACATATGGGGACGCAAGAGTGTGTGGAATTGTATTGGATATTCATGCCAGGCTGTAGATGGTGCTGTGATAGAACGCTGACACGTCAACGCTAGGGCTGCACGATATTAGCTAAAGTTTTGATACATGATAAGGATGTACAGTGATATTAATACCATAATAATTCATGCACAGAAATGCCAATTTCATCTTCTAAGAAAAATGTTCCTTGACATTATGGGGCAGTCGTGACTCAGTTTGTACAGCAAATTGTCCAATAACTGAACAGTTGAGGGTTTGAATCCCACTCTATCCTAGTCAGTCCGTTGTGTCCTTGGGCAAGACACTTCACTGTCCTGCCTGCAGTGTCACTCACGCTGGTGTATGAATGTTTGGTGGTGGTAAGAGGCACAAAATGTCTGTCCCAGGACAACTGTGGCTACAAGTATGTAGTTTACCACCACTAGAGGGAGCATGTGAGAGTGAACTAATGTAAAGCACTTTGAGTGGCCAAAAAAACACTATATAAATCCAATCCATTATTATTATTATTAACCCGTAAGGACCCAGGGCTACATTTGTGTCAGTTCTGTATGGGTTTAGAACCTTTTTTAAGTGATTCGTCACCATTTAGTCTGTTATTACACTCTTATATGTTTAAGTGAAAACCAGTTTTTTTCCTATTTCATTTATTGATCGTGTAGATGTCCATAAAAATGTGTATTAATGTTGAGGATTATTTTAAAAAAAAATGGAAAACTGAATAAAAAAAGTGCCTGTTTTTTGTTTTTCAATATATCATGAAAAGGTCATAAAGTGTGTCCATCTGCTGTCCATTGGTACAGTAGTTTTTTTGTAAAGCTACTTACAAATAAACAGACCAATAAGAAAGAACAGGAATTGACTAAAATACAATACCCTTCTCCCCTTCAGGGTGAAAAAGTAAAATGTGTAAAAAAAAAATTATTTTATTTTTTTTATTTCATGCAGTTTTTGTAAATTCAGAGGTGGCTGTTGCTAGGCTAGTGAAAGTGAATGTCCTTTATGTTAGCCGGGTACGAAAACAGCCATACCCAAACCTCAAAGCACCCAAAGCAAATCAGTTATTCACATGTTCAGGGACTAATTTCTCAGCAGCAGCGGAATTTTACTTCGCTTTTACTTCAGTTGTGATGTGACCAGTCCCCTTCAACAGTGAATCAAGAGACGTAGCTAACGTAGCTTACACAGCTAATGCTACATTTGGAATAGCGAATGAAAAACCAATGATGTGGTAAAATGGTAAATCAGTGTGCATATACCAACTGTAACAAAAAAGTTTTCACTATTTTCCACTGAAAGATCCGGAAAAAACGAAACTCTGACTTCGAGAATTAGACATGGACACACTGATGGAGACGCTACATGATCTGTAGCGATCATTTCAGTCCTGATGACTTCATAAAGTCAGCGAAAAAAAACTACCCTGAACACATCTGTGGTACTATGGGCCTCCACAGGTGGACCAACGTTCTTCTGTTCTGGTTTATTGCAGCAGCTTCAGCGGTGGATGACTCTACACTGTCCTACGAAGTAAAAAGACACTAACTGCATTTTTTGGCGAAAATTAGTTATTGTGTTTTTTACAACATTTAAATCATTCGTTGTCACGTAATAAAATATTTCATCTCAAATGTCTGTAGTTTTGGAGTGTTTGTACGATAACTGTAAAAAGTACTAGTAAAACAAAACAAAAAGACAGTAAATACCATTACTGTGTTTTTACCTATGTCCATTTAGGACCCTGCCCCAATAGTTTACAGTCAATCACTGTGTTAGACTGAAACAGATGATGAAATTACCGTATCTTCCACACTATAAGGTGCACTGTCAATGAAGGTTTTTCATATATAAGGTGCATTAAGTGAAGATCAAAAGTGCAAATCATGAGATAAAAAATCAAATTACCCCCCAGTGACCCTAGTGAGGATAAAGTGGGTTCAGATGACGAGACTAGTTTATAAATATAAGTATTGTGTTGAAATATCAGATATAAATGTTTAAAGGTGACTGTAGAAGTGATCACAGCACAGTTTGGGATGGTCCTGGGCCCAGTGGGGGTTAAAATGTTTAGGATAAGAACAAACAATAGGAGCCTCCAGCAGGGCCGGACCTGGCCTGATTTGCACCCTGGGTGGGACATGTCTTTGCCCCCCCCCACCCCCCCCCCCACACACACACACACGGAACCATATCCTTCAAAGACAGATTATACGACAAACACAAATGTATATATCAATGCTTATTTTAATTACAATTTAAAAAATACAAAGTAAAAATTGTGATAAAAATCAATAAAATTGAGAAATTTGTTAATATAAATATTCTAAAATTGCAGTGGGTTAGTTAGTTAGTTGGTTAGTTAGTTGTGACTAGTGGGTTAGTTATTTAGTTGTGACCAGTGGGTTAGTTAGTTAGTTAGTTAGTTAGTTAGTTAGTTAGTTAGTTAGTTAGTTAGTTAGTTAGTTAGTTAGTTAGTTAGTTGTGACTAGTGGGTTAGTTCATTGGTTAGTTAGTTAGTTAGTTAGTTGTGACTAGTGTGTTAGTTCATTGGTTAGTTAGTTGTGACCAGTGGGTTAGTTAGTTAGTTTGTTTGTTTGTTGTGACTAGTGGATTAGTTAGTTTTGACCAGTGGGTTAGTTATTTAGTTAGTTACTTGTGACTAGTGGATTAGTTAGTTGTGGCCAGTGGGTTAGTTATTTAGTTAGTTAGTTGTGACCAGTGGGTTAGTTAGTTAGTTAGTTAGTTAGTTAGTTAGTTAGTTAGTTGTGACTAGTGGGTTAGTTCATTGGTTAGTTAGTTAGTTAGTTAGTTAGTTAGTTAGTTGTGACTAGTGTGTTAGTTCATTGGTTAGTTAGTTGTGACCAGTGGGTTAGTTAGTTAGTTAGTTTGTTTGTTGTGACTAGTGGATTAGTTAGTTTTGACCAGTGGGTTAGTTATTTAGTTAGTTACTTGTGACTAGTGGATTAGTTAGTTGTGGCCAGTGGGTTAGTTATTTAGTTAGTTAGTTGTGACCAGTGGGTTAGTTAGTTAGTTAGTTAGTTAGTTAGTTAGTTAGTTAGTTAGTTAGTTAGTTAGTTAGTTCATTTGTTAGTTAGTTGTGACTAGTGGGTTAGTTCATTGGTTAGTTAGTTAGTTAGTTGTGACCAGTGAGTTAGTTAGTTGTGGCCAGTGGGTTAGTTATTTAGTTAGTTGTGACCAGTGGGTTAGTTAGTTAGTTAGTTCATTTGTTAGTTAGTTGTGACTAGTGGGTTAGTTCATTGGTTAGTTAGTTAGTTGTGACCAGTGGGTTAGTTAGTTGTGAGCAGTTTTAGTTTTTACTTTTTTACAATTGAGAAGTTGTACTTTTTTACTTTTACTTCAGTAAAGCAGTTGAATCAGTACTAATACTTTTACTAGAGTATTTTTTCACACCAGTAGCTGTACTTCTACTTCAGTACTGACCCTCTGCTCAAATGCACTGTATAATTTAAGTCCATTTACTAGCGCTCCATCAGGTCATTTCGTCCATGTGGGTCCAGGGTCAGATTACCTGGACTGTGATGGACTGGTACTGACCCGGTAGCAGACACCACATTATGACACAGTATCAGCCGGTACTGGAGTGGAAAGTTTATAACTAATGACCACACACTTCCACTCACTGACTGACGCTTGTTTATTGATTTCTTTTCATTATTATTATCATTAGAACTATCAAATGATTACATTTTTAATCAGATTAATCACAGAGTTGCTTTGGATTAATTTTGGATTAATCATGATCAAAACACTTAATGTTAGTCGACTGTTCTTTTCTGTTTTTTGGCTTAAATTTCCTACAAAATACACTAAGAAATAGAAAAAATGCAGAGGTAAAAAATGATATACTGTAAAACACGTTAAAACTTACAATAAATAAATGAAGTGTGACTTTGTATTATGTGTTATTTTATCTCATATTTATGACTTTATATCTCATAATAATAAGGGTTTTTTTTATCTCATAATGCTGATTTTTTTCATCTGTAATCCTACATTTTCTGTCCATATCCATTAAACTTAGTAACTGTGACCTGATTAAACACTAACTCACTTTTAAAGACTTTATTTGTAGATACTTTTGAAACTTTGATGATTTTTTAAAGCTTAAATAAGTATTATTTTATACATGGGGGAAAAAAAGCAATTTTACTTTTTTTTTTAATTTTTATTTTTACAACCGAGAACTTTTACTTTTTAACTTTTACTTCAGTAAAGGACTTAAATTAGTACTTGTACTTTTACCACAGTATTTTTCCACACCGGTAGCTGTACTTCTACTCTAGTACAGAATGGTAGTACTTTTACTCTAGTACAGAATGGTAGTACTTTTACTCTAGTACAGAATGGTAGTACTTTTACTCTAGTACAGAATAGTTGTACTTTTATTCTAGTACAGAATGGTAGTACTTTTACTCTAGTACAGAATAGTTGTACTTTTACTCTAGTACAGAATAGTTGTACTTTTACTCTAGTACAGAATAGTTGTACTTTTACTCTAGTACAGAGTAGTTGTACTTTTACTCTAGTACAGAATAGTTGTACTTTTACTCTAGATTCAGATTCAGAGCATTTATTGTCATTGTCATAAAAGAGCAACGAAATTTCGTTGGAGCAGCCATACATACATTTTGAAGTGCAAACCCCCCCCCATAATAAATACACATAAATTACATACAAACATAAACAACCCACTGTAAAGAATTAAAAGTACAGACAAGGTGTCCGAGATAGCAGCAGCAGCAATAGTAATAGTCAGTGCAATTGTAGGTGGTTATTGTTGTCTTAATTGAGGAGGCAGAGTAGTTGTACTTTTACTCTAGTACAGAGTAGTTGTACTTTTACTCTAGTACAGAGTAGTTGTACTTTTACTCTAGTACAGAGTGGTTGTACGGTACTTTTACTCTAGTACAGAATAGTTGTACTTTTACTCTAGTACAGAGTAGTTGTACTTTTACTCTAGTACAGAGTAGTTGTACTTTTACTCTAGTACAGAGTAGTTGAACTTTTACTCTAGTACAGAGTAGTTGTACTTTTACCACCTCTGCTTCAGTTTGTGTCCTGGTGTAAAAACAGTTTTGAGTCTGAACCTTGTTTGTGAGGCAGAAACAAAGCCTTTCATTGGAGTGTTTCCTGTTTCCTTAAGTGAAAAACAAGCTATTGACAAAACTATTCACCTGTCTGTGAGAAAAACTGTCTCACTGAGCAGCCTTCATTGTTTTTGCAGGAGCTTTTGTGGAAGGTTTTTCTACTTAAAGTGTCCAGATAATACATGAAAAGAGTTGACAGTTGACTCAACACTCCTGCTTCCTGTCACTTGTTTGGATGTTCTTCTTCACTGGTACAAATAGTTTTTTTTTTCCCCTGTTTTCCACAATATCACAAGTTGTCCCAAATGTTCTTCTGCAATTTGGAAATACTTTCTGTTTATGGAATTAATTCAATTCAATTAAATTCAATTTTATTTATAAAGCCCTAAATCACAACAAAGTCGTCTCAGAGGGCTTTACAAAAACACAATCAGCTACAGAAATACATGAAAAGTCCCAGCATCCCCTGTCCTTAGACCCTCCTTCTCGGCAAAAAAAAACTTCCAAACCCAGTGGGAAAAGAAGAAATCTTGAGGAGAACCACATTGTAGGAGAGATCCACTCCCATGGACGGACAGGCTATAGATGAACGTCCATGTATAGATGCAGGAAGGGGGGCTGGTCCAGACAGGCAGGGGCAGTGGTCCGGGGTCACAGGTCGGCACAGGCGAGATACTGCAGATCCTGTCGTCCATGGCTCCCGTGCAGACACTGTCAGGAGAGCCACCACTCCCCCCAGGGGGGGAGGGGGGAAAGGGGACACCAGGTGACTAGTCATGAACAGACTTGGTAAGAAAGATATGTTATAAAAATGACAGAAACAGATGTGAGGAAGAGAAAGAGAAGAAAGAACTCAGTGTCTGTACTTCCCCCAGCATTCTAACTCCTAGGGCAGCCTAGACTGAACTGTGACTCATACATCATGTATACATGATATATGAGTCACATAATTTTTAACTAACCTGACCATAGGCTTTCTCAAACAGGAATGTTTTAAGCCTAATTTTAAATGTAGAGACTGTTTCGGCGTTTTTAATATTAAATAGAAGCTGATTCCATAAGACAGGGGCCTGATAACTAAAGGTTCTAGCTCCTACTGTACTTTTAGAAACCCTAGGAATGTTCAATAAACCTGCATTCTGAGAACGAAGGGTTCTATTGGGTTGGTACGGAACCAGATCATCTTTAAGATAAGAGGGGCCCATACCATTAATGGTTTTATATGTAAGGAGGAGGATTTTAAATTTAATTCTAGACTCAACTGGTAGCCAGTGAAGGGTTTGGAGCACAGGGGTGATGTGTTCTCTTCTATTTGATCCTGTTAATAATCTAGCTGCTGCATTTTGAACCAGTTGAAGCTTTTTAGGGAATATTTAGGACACGCTACAAGTAAGGAGTTACAATAATCTAATCGTGATGTAACAAATGCATGAATTAATTTTTCTGCAGTCGTTTTAGACAGAATATTCCTAATTTTGGCTATGTTGCGCAGGTGAAAGAAGGTTGTTCTACATGTTTTGTTAATGTGCATTTTGAATGAAAGATCTGGATCAAATAAAACTCCTAAATTTTTAACTGTGGCACTGGGTGTTACACTTAAGTTGTCCAGAGTAACTATCTGGTCAGGTAGGGAGTCTCTCGCATCTTTAGGACCAATTATAACGACTTCAGTTTTTTCAGGGTTCAATAAAAGAAAATTGGCACTCATCCAAGTTTTTATGTCTTGGACACATGTACTTAGTTTATCTATTTGCCTGGTCTGATCAGGTTTAATCGATAAATATAGCTGTGTGTCATCCGCATAACAATGAAAATTAATACCATGATTTCTAATGATGTTACCTAAGGGGAGCATATATAGTGTAAACAAAATAGGCCCAAGGACTGACCCTTGGGGCACGCCATAATTAACTCTGGAGGACTGCGATGATTGTTGGTTGATGTGAACAAATTGGTAGCGATCAGATAAATATGATTTAAAGCAGCAGAGGGCTGCTCCTCTAATACCTATATCATATTCTAATCTGTGCACTAAGATACTGTGGTCAATGGTGTCAAAGGCTGCACTAAGGTCTAATAACACCAGGACCGATATTAATCCAATGTCAGCGGCTAATAATAAGTCATTAGTAACTTTAACTAACGCTGTTTCAGTGCTATGATGGGCACGAAAGCCAGACTGAAACTGTTCAAATAAACTATTATCCTGCAGGAATTGGCACAGCTGTTTAACTATTAATCGTTCTAAAACCTTTGACAGGAAGGGCAAATTGGATATAGGCCTATAATTGGCTAAAATGTCAGGATCTAGGGTAGGCTTTTTCAGAATTGGTTTAATAACAGCATATTTAAATGACTGTGGCACATATCCAATAGTTAATGAAGTGTTAATTATATTTAGGACAGTGCTAATAATTAGGGGCAGAATCTCTTTAAAGAGTTTAGTTGTAATTGGATCTAAGAGGCAGGTGGCTGATTTGGAAGACATGATAATAGATATGAGATCAGTTTGGTCTACAGTGGTGAAATTATTTAGTGTTACAGAGGGATTTATTAAAGGGCCTAGGTTTGAAAGCGCTACTTTTTCTGATCTAATATTTGGGAGAAATGTGTCTATTTTCTCTCTAATAGTTGATATTTTATTGTTAAAGAACTGCAGGAAATCATCAGGATGGAGCGTGGATGGAATAACTGGTTCCACGGAGGTGTGGCTGTTTGTCAGTTTGGCTACAGTACTGAACAGGAATCTAGGATTATTCTTGTTTTCTTCTATTATGGATGAGTAATATCTAGTTTTGGCTGTACGCAAAGCTTGCTTATACTTTATTAAGCTATTTTTCCAGGCATTGAGAGAATCTTCTAAGTTGGATCGCCTCCATTGCCTCTAATTTACATGTTGCTTGTTTAATGGAGCGAGTGTCAGCGTTGTACCATGGGGAGGTTAATCTAACCTTAGTAGTTTTTAACTTGAGGGGGGCAACTATATCTAACGTAGTTTGTAGTGTGAGCATGGTACTATCGACTAACTCATCACTTATACTGGGACTAAATGTGTCCTTTACATAATCACATGACACAGGCACAAATAGTGACTGAATTAACTCTTTGTACTTTGAGACAGCATGGTCACATAATATCCTTTTCATTTGCGTTTTAATCACTGAGGTAGAAATATCCTCAAACAAAACCTGGAAGGTCATTAAAAAGTGATCTGAGAGATCTGAGAGATCACTTTTCAATTAATAGGTTTGGTTTAAAACTAGGGGTGCACGATAGTAGAAAGAAACTGACATTATGATTTTTGTGTTGTATGGACGGATCATTTAGGAAAAATTGGGAGGGGAGTCACAACTGACATAAAAAAAAAGTTTTCAGATTTAAAAAAAAATGTCATGTGAGTCAATATGAGATAAAAAGTCACAATTGTGATATAAAAAGTGAACATTAGGAGATGAAAAAAGTCATAAATATGAGATACACGTGCATAATTATGAGATAACTCAAAATTGTGAGTTTAAAAAGTGAAAATTATGATATAAAAGTGAAAATTATTATATAAAAAGCGAAAATTATGATATAAAAAGTCACAATTATGAAATAAAAGTGAAAATTATTATATAAAAAGTGAAAATTATGATATAAAAAGTCACAATTATGAAATAAAAGTGAAAATTATGATATAAAAGTGAAAATTATGATTATAAAAAGTGAAAATTATGATATAAAAGTGAAAATTATGATTATAAAAAGTGAAAATTGTGATATAAAAGTGAAAATTAGGAGATAAAAAAAGCCTAAGAGCATAAATATGACAGAAAATGCATTATTTGCATTAACCTATTTGTTAATGTTTGTTGATTTATTGCTTGTACGCAATTTATCATAAAGTATTTGTTCACAGAGTGCACATTTAACCACAGCCTCACAGACAGCTTTCCAGAGTGTCAGAAACATTTCAATGAAACAATAGAAATAACAGTAAAATATCATATGTTGTTCACTTATATTCACAATAATAAAAACATATTAGTTGGAAGAAGCTACTTAAAAAGAAGAACATGTTACAGCAACTGAATACATTTGAGTTCGTAGTACTATTACTGAAACTTTAAGTATTCACAACTTAATATATTTAATTATTATGAATGTTCAGGTTTACAGTGTGGAGTGGGAAAGTCATCTGCTACCATCCATGGGGGGTCGGTGGGAGCAGGACGAAATATATTATATTATATTATATTATATTATATTATATTATATTATATTATATTATATTATATTATATTATATTATATTATATTACATTATATTATATTATATTATATTATATTATATTATATTATATTATATTATATTATATTATATTATATTATATTACATTATATTATATTATATTATATTATATTAATTATATTGTATTGTATTGTATTATATTATATTATATTACATTACATTACATTATATTATATTATATTATATTATATTATTTTATATTATATTATATTATATTATATTATATTATATTATATTATATTATATTATATTATATTATATTATATTATATTATATTATATTATATTATATTATATTACATTATATTACATTATATTATATTATATTAATTATATTGTATTGTATTGTATTATATTATTTTATATTATATTATATTATATTATATTATATTATATTATATTATATTATATTATATTATATTATATTATATTATATTATATTATATTATATTATATTATATTATATTATATTATATTATATCTGTGGGTGTGGGCGGGAGCGGGACAGAAACTTTTGGGAGTGTGTGTGTTATGGGTTTATGAAATTAAACCTGAACATAGAACCACTGATCATCTATAAACCCAAAACTAAAACAACAAAACTTAAAAACCATAAAGATTCTTAAGTGAAATCAAAACCATGTTTAAACAAAACAAACAAAAGCCAAACGTACCCAGTCAGCTGGTGTCAGTGTGTGTGTGTGTGTGTGTGTGTGTGAGAGGATCATCTACATCCATCCATGCCCTTTGACCTCCCACTCTTCCACTTACACCAGAACCCAGAGGTGGACGTACGCCTCTGGACAATGTCTCAATAGTGACTTATTTTTCCTACATTTTTTGTCCATATTCACTAAACTGAATAACTGTGACCTGATCAAACACATCATCGACACTAACTCACTTTTAAAGGCTTTATTTATTTTTTTTTACTTTTATCATTTTTCCTGGTTAAATAAATATCATTACATTCATTTTTATATATATATATATTTTTTTTTACAATTGAGAAGTTGTACTTTTATTTACTTTTACTTCAGTAAAGGAGTTGAATCAGTACTTTTACTTTTACCAGAGTATTTTTTTTCCACATAAGTACTTCTACTTCAGTACAGACTGTGTACTTTTACCGCCTCTGTCAAGTGTCAAACAAACTGTTGCTGTTGAACATGTTTGTATATTTTCTTCCATCACACAGTGGTGGTTCTTTAACATTTATCAGTGTTTATAAAGCTCATACAGATGCAGTGACAGATGCAGAGGAAAGCTGCTTAGAGAAGGAACTGATTATTTACCTGGATCTGACCATTAGTCTAATTGTGCAGTTGTTCATGGACTGGTCACCATGGCAACGGGTCCTTTTTTTTTTTAATAGTGGAAATGCACCAAAGTGAGTAGAATAGAATAGAATAGAATCATGTAGAATAACTAGTGATACTAGTGTAAACATACTGTGTTCACTATTATTATTTCTATACTTCCTCAGTTTTATCTCAATCGTGTGTCATTTTAATCTCATAATTTTGACTCTTTTTCTCATGTAAATCAATCTCATATTAATGAATTTTTATGACCATTTTGACTTTTTATCTCATAATTATGCTTTTTTTTATTGAAAAAAATTATGTTCTTTTTTTTCATTCTAATAATGATGACTTTTTTTTTTTTTATCCCCTATTCTTCCTACATGTTCTGTCCATATTAACTAACTGTGACCTGATCAAACACATGTAAACAGACCCAGTGAAACACTTGACCTTTTTTGATGAAGGAAGTAGTTTTAAAATTATCTCTTGTTTACGACATCGACACACCTTGAGAAAGAATTTTTTCCAGTGTAAGCGTAGAAGAAAGAGTCACTAACTGGTGAAGTTGTTGGCTCTTCTCCTGTCATTAGATATGTGTGACTGTTCACACCTCTTTAAGTTCCTAAAATATTTATCCTAATGGTGAGACTCAAATGAAGTCCTGCCAGGTCCTGAAAGGAGCAACAGGAGTCCACTGTGTCTGAAAGTTTAAGGACATTTAGCTTATCCTGAGCTTAATTACTTTAAAAAATAATACTAATAATACTAATAATAATAATAATGATAATACTAATAATAATAATGATACTACTACTACTACTACTACTACTACTACTAATAATAATGATACTACTACTACTACTACTACTAATAATAATAATGATACTACTACTACTAATAATAATAATAATGATACTACTACTACTAATAATAATAATAATGATACTACTACTACTACTACTACTAATAATAATGATACTACTACTACTACTACTACTACTAATAATAATGATACTACTACTACTAATAATAATAATAATAATAATGATACTACTACTACTACTACTACTACTAATAATAATGATACTACTACTACTACTACTAATAATAATAATGATACTACTACTACTAATAATAATAATAATGATACTACTACTACTACTACTACTAATAATAATGATACTACTACTACTACTACTACTAATAATAATAATAATGATACTACTACTACTACTACTACTACTACTAATAATGATACTACTACTACTACTACTACTAATAATAATAATGATACTACTACTACTACTACTACTAATAATAATAATAATGATACTACTACTACTAATAATAATAATAATAATGATACTACTACTACTACTACTACTAATAATAATAATAATGATACTACAACTACTACTAATAATAATAATGATACTACTACTACTACTACTACTACTACTACTACTACTACTACTACTACTACTACTACTACTACTACTACTACTAATAATAATAATAATGATACTACTACTACTACTAATAATAATAATGATACTACTACTACTACTAATAATAATGATACTACTACTTCTACTACTACTACTACTACTAATAATAATAATAATGATACTACAACTACTAATAATAATAATAATGATACTACTACTACTAATAATAATAATAATGATACTACTACTACTACTACTACTAATAATAATAATGATACTACTACTACTACTACTACTAATAATAATGATACTACTACTACTAATAATAATAATGATACTACTACTACTACTACTAATAATAATAATGATACTACTACTACTACTAATAATAATAATAATGATACTACTACTACTACTAATAATAATAATGATACTACTACTACTAATAATAACAATAATGATACTACTACTACTACTACTAATAATAATAATAATGATACTACTACTACTACTACTAATAATAATAATAATGATACTACTACTACTACTACTACTAATAATAATAATGATACTACTACTTCTACTACTACTAATAATAATAATGATACTACTACTACTACTACTAATAATAATAATGATACTAATACTACTACTACTACTAATAATAATGATACTACTTCTACTACTACTAATAATAATAATGATACTAATACTACTACTACTACTACTAATAATGATACTACTACTTCTACTACTACTACTAATAATGATACTACTACTTCTACTACTAATAATAATAATAATGATACTACTACTACTACTACTAATAATAATAATGATACTACTACTACTACTACTAATAATAATAATGATACTACTACTACTACTACTACTAATAATAATGATACTACTACTACTACTACTACTAATAATAATGATACTACTACTTCTACTACTACTACTACTAATAATAATACTAATCTTTATTTGTATAGCACCTTTCATACAAACACTGTAGCCCAAAGAGCTAAACATTGATTCAAAATCAAAATACAATTTTAAGACAGGGTGAAATAATAATTAAAAAAACCCATTAAAATTTGATTGCACAAAATTATACAAGACATTCATTATGCAATTTCAATAAATAAGATTTGAAATAAAAAATACATTAAAATTTGATTGCACAAAATTATACAAACACTGTAGCCCAAAGTGCTTCACATTGGTTAAAAAGTACAAGATAATACATGCATTATAAAATTTCAATAAATAAAAAATAAAATTACGAGAGTGCAGATAAACTGATTACACATACATTATAAAATAAATCAGAAATACATTAAGAATCGATTCCGAACAAACTATAAGGAATATAAAGAGTATAAAAAATGTAAATAGTGACTTTAGCTACAGTGGAGGAAATATAATTTATGAAACAAACAGGATGAGATGCTGTAGAATGAGTTAATGCATGAAAAAAAAAATGTAATTAAAAATTAGCCAGAAGACAGATGAAACATTGATGACACTCTCACCTTACAGCTGTACTTTCCACATGAACCAAAGCCAGTGTCCAGTTAGTTTAGTAACAAACAGGTGGTCAAAATACTCACATTGTGTACTGAAGTAGAAGTACAGCTACTGGTGTGAAAAAAACTCTGGTAAAAGTAGAAGTACTGATTCAACTTCTTAAGTAAAAGTAAAAAAGTACAACTTCTCAATTGCAATAAAGTAAAAAGTAAAACTGGTTTTTTTTTTGCTATGGATGAAATAATACTGATTTAAGCAGGAAAAACAGAAAAAATGTCAAAAATATATATAAAAAAAGCCTTTAAAACTGAGTAGATGATGTGTTTTATTGGACCATGGTACTTGTTCTAGTGGGTATGGACTGGACATTTAGGACATTTAGGACATTTATGACATTTAGGACATTTAGGACATTTAGGACATTTAGGACATTTAGGACATTTAGGAACAATTCATAAATAGGAGATTAAAATAAGAATAATTGTGAGATAAAATAATCTAAATCAGGGAACACAGAAAGTGAAAATTATGAGATAAAATGTCAAAATTATGAGCAAAAAATATATAATTATGAGATAAATTTCTGATTTGCAACTTATTTTTCATACTGTCACATTTGTCTAGTTTGAAAAAGTAATGAGTCTATTCTGAGAATGTAAAGAGTATAAAGTAAATGTTCTGCACGTCTATAGTTATTTCCACCTTCATGGTGCTCAAAGCACTTTACATTAGCCTCACATTCACCCATTCACACACACTCATAAAATGATGGCTGCTTTCAACTCACAACTGCAGTCACTTGTAAAATGCCAGATGTTTGTGTTGTGTGTTTTTGTTGTTGTTTATTTTGTTTCTGTCTTGTTTGATTTGATTTGTTTTTTTTTTGGTCCATGGTAAATGTGTGTAGCTAGATTTATTTTATGTGTACCTGCCTAGGGACAGCGGATGAAAATTAGCAGCTATGCTAACTCCGGCATCTTTACATTTTGTATTTTTTACTAATGTTCATCAAGATGCAATGTCCCTATCAAATAATCACATTTCTAAGGTCGAAGGTCAGTCCTACTGGGAGACTAAGTCAGGGTTCAGTGTCTTTCCCAAAGACACTTCAACGTGTGGACAGACAAAGCTGGGACACGAACCATGCGATCAGCATTAGCAAGTATGTAGGAAGAAAAACACCATAGCTAACCTGACACAGACCGTGGATGCAGGTGTGGTTATCATTTATACATTTGAATTAAATTTGAACTCATTCATGTGATCATGTGTTAAAGTCATTTTGTGCAGGTTTAACACATATACTCTCTCACCAAGTAGTTTTTCTACTAGACAACACCGCCAGGACCTCAAAATCCTCATAGGCTTTGGATTTTGGTCCAAGAATAAAAATTATTGCTCGTTGATCATGTTGATCAGCGGGTACTGACTCAGTAGCCACCATGTTGGATTCTGTTACTTTCGTCCCAATTCTGTCTGTGACCCAGTACCGACCGTTCTGGAACACCTTGCACTGTTCTTCAAAACTTGTCCAGTAGATTTTACGTAAAGCTGCTGACAGACAGACCAACAAACAAACCGACCCAAACACAATACCCCTTAACCCCTTTAGGGGGGTGGGGTAACAAACAGAAAAATGCCGACAAAAAACAGCCGTACGACTCTGTCCTTAATGATATGTTTAATAAAAATGATCTAGAAGTTTTATGATGATGATATTATTAGCTCATCAGATAAGATAAGATAAGATAGACTTTATTGATCTCACAACGGGGTAATTCACATGTGACAGTAGCCAGCGACGTAGAGCAATAGAAGGACAGCAAAGAGAAGAAACATATAGATAAATAAAATAGATAAATAAATTAAAACTATATGCTGTGTACAATATACAAAATATACAGGATTGAAAAATATATACAAATAAATAAGTAAGAATAACAATATATATATATATATATATATATATATATATATATATATATATACATGTATGCATCATATTATGTGCAACTGTAAACGCACTGCACACTCAAAAAGTTACTATGAGTATTAGGTAAGTAGGTAAGTATGTGGTTTGGAACACAGCAGAGGAAGAAGACGACTCTCTGCAGCGCTAACTTCCAAGCTTTGGTCTTTGTGTTCTTTTATTGCCAGTGTTAAAATGTTATAATCGACTTTTGTGTTTTATATGAGTAATTGTTAGGTTGTAAATATCGATAAATAAGTATCTGGTTAAAGACAGACAGTATTTTAATAGAGGTGAGTGTTTTAATGTTACCAACTCTCTGCTGTTTTTGATCCAGGGAGTTTAAGTTAGTATTCTATTTTATTTTGACCATAAGAGTTTTTGTTTTGTAAAAAAAAATGTTGTTTGTTATTTTGAGCATTTCCATATTCTCTTTGAGTTGTTAAAATAAATATTTTGAGTTGTGATTTTTCTTCTGGCTTTTGTAAATGGGAGTTGGGAGAACTGGATATCCTGGTTTAACCTCTACACTGGGACATAATACTTTTAATTGCATTAGGATGTCATGTCATGTCAAAAACCTACTTTCCTTGGAATATGTTAATGGCTAACAAGTGTGCAAATAATCTTCAGGGTGAGTTTTCAGAATGCACCACTCTGCCTTAATATTGCCTCATTGTTGATTGTTGAGATAAAGGTTTGTGAACTTTAGTTGACATTACAACATGGTCTGACATTTATAAACCTCAATGTTAGATGCCAAGTATTTGAAAAATTTAATGAAAAAAAAACTAAACAACAGGAAAACATCTGGCATCCACCTTTTATAGTAGTTTTTCTTATGCTTATGTAACCGGGGGATAAAATAAAAACAGAACATTTTAGTTATCAAAATGTATTTACTACAAAATGTAATGCAGAGCTCTATATAAAAACAAAAGAAGCAATCATAACATTTAAAATACAAATTACATTACAAAATACATGCAATTAAAAGAAGTTCCATGAATTAAAATGTAGGGAGTGCACCAGCTGTGGGTGCAGGCAGTGTGTGTGTGTGTGTGTGTGTGTTTGTTTTATGCGTTCCATGTAAAATAAACCATGCAAAAGGTGGGAAGTGCAGAAAAACAACACATGTGGGGAGTAATGGGACAGTACCTCCACAGCCCCTCACCACTATGGGCAACAACACCCAGACCAGATCCTAAAAAGATAAAAAGGAACAGATTTACAATATTTAAAAAACCCGCTCTGCATATAAATGTATATAAAATACAAATTAAGAAAACCAAATAAAATAAGAATAAAACAGCAGTGACCTAAATCCTAAAAGGGTTGGATTAAGTTATAATTACAAAACAGAATTACAGTTATTCATCTGTTGCACGGGTTGTTATCATTATCCAGTGTACGAGCCTACACTTTTACCTATTAACTATCTCTAAATGCTATAATCTAGACGGAGAAAATATGTTAACCTAATTAGTTATTTGTGTCATTTTAATTCCTATGTCCTACTGATATGAAAATGTCATTTTTTAAACATTTTACCTGGAACAAGTGTTGCTCTGTACATGCTCTCTATTGAAATACATTGAACATCATTTTTCTAACTTCTGGGAACTTTTGAGAGGCTCCATGTTCCGCCTCTAGGATACCGTCTTATACTAGCGCCAAAAGCACCCTGGAAATAAACAACAACAACAAAGCATGTGTAGGCATCTCTGCTGTTCGTCTTGTTGGTTTAACATCAGTAGATTTTCCTTCATTAACACCAGTAAACTGAAACTGAAACGGGCTGGACTCTCCTCACGGTTGCTCGTGAACTTCTACAGGGCGACAATTGAAAGCATCCTTTGTCTCAGTGTGACCGTGTGGTATGGCAGATGCACGACACAGGAGAGGAAACAACTGGCACGGGTGGTCAGAACTGCACAGGGCATCGTGGGCTGCCCCCTCCCTGACTTGGACTCAATATATGCAGGCCGGGTCAAGAAGAGGGCAAGAGCCATCGCCATGGACCCCAGCCACCCAGGCCACAGACTGTTTGTACCGCTTCCATCAGGAAAGCGGTACAGGAACATCCGCACCACCACTAACAGACTAAAAGACAGTTTCTTCCCCAGAGCGGTCAAAGCTATCACCCCCCCTTCCGCCGGCACTGCAGGACAATAGACTCAATCACTGCACACTGCACTTTGTCATCCACGCAACCGCACCTTAGTGTATATATGCATATGCACAACGTATATATACACATACAGACATGTATATTTTCTCTCGTATTTGCACATAATTCTATTTATCTCATTTTATTTATTTCTTTTTATTTTATCTTATTTTATTCTGTTTTTATTGCATGCCAGTTGGTTTATCTTGTTTCATTTTGTTATCTTTGCACGGGGGTTGCACTGAAAATTTCACTGACATGCAAATGCTCAGTGACAATAAAGACATCTTGAATCTTGAATCTAAACAGTAAACTACCACTACTGGTGTCCATCATGATGGTCACTGTGTTGTTTACCAATTAATGTTGCATGTGAAGCTGCTATTTGTTCTGGTCATGTGTATTTTGTGACGTAGATGATAAGCATTCAGCAACGCAATGACACCGTTGTCAGATATTTCCACTCTGTGAATTTTCCTGCACGATTCTTCCAATATTTGCAAATGTTAAAAGTGGAAAATTTCTTCAGGAACTTGAACATACTTTCACTATATTACTAGCTTTCTAATGTCTTGACGTTTAACAGGAAGTTCAGAAACTCTCCCGTTACTTTTTTCCACTTATTGTGAAAAAAGGTCCATTGAATTAATTTGTTGTAATGTGTGAAGGGTATTTTAAGCAATATAGTAAAAAAAAGGCTAAAGGGAAAAATTCTTAAAGTAGTTCATCAGATGCTTAGCAGTATTTGATATAACACAGTTAGTGTGGTTAGCTAGCAGAAGCTAAGCTAACTATCTCTTGTTTATGGTTTGTGACTTAATCAGAACCCGTATGCGAATAATATACTTTTTCAATTTGAAAGGTGTCATTCCGCTGAAAACCACTTTTCCACGCTCCTTTTGGAATCTGATGGGTCACCCAGACTTACCAACACATGCTGCCTTTGACAGTGGTTCATCACTGCATTCACAGAAAACAACAAGAGGAACGAGGGACCCAGAAAAAGCCGGTCTGTCTGACGTCAGATGGACTTTAGCCTCACCTCCATTGCAGCGAATCTGAAGTAGCATTAGCATTAGCATCTACAAGAGAAGACTGTGCCACAGTAGCTGCTGCACAAACTGGAAAAAATGGCAGATCAAACTGGTTCATGTGCTCTCTGTGGAAATAGAGCCTCATTTTTTTCCCCTGCACGTTTTCAGAACAAGCAACGGGGCAAAACCTAGCTGGATAATACTCTGCTAAACACACAATGAGAGCGAGGAGTGTTACTTCACGTATTCTGAGCCAATCAGAGACGCCTCGTGACAGGTCATGGACATGAATGCGGAAGTAACCGGTAAACTCTGTTGTTCGACCTAAAGTAACTTTTCTACCGTGAAAAAACAGCAGGAAACAAAGCATTTCAGACGTTTATTTTTTTTTTTAAAATAGAACCAACACACAATGTATTCAATAACAATGGAGAACACGGTAATATTAATGAAATAACCATGGAACGACAGCTTTAATGTTAGTCAGAAGGATGTGTATTTAAAGATGCTAATGTTAAGCTAAGTGTAAACTGTTGAATAAGGTTATAGTTGTGTCCGTGCTTTTAATGACTACGGGTTAAACATTAGCATGTGAAAGGCTGTTTTTTTTTATGTGAATCCTGCTGACCGACAGTCCCAAGCCGGTACCGGGGAGGAGGAGGAGGAGGGGGGGGGGGGTCTCTGCTCACTGATCCGCGGCGGTGAAATGGTTAAAGAAAGATGCAAGAACTGCCGAGTCTTGTCTGAGCATGTGCCGCCACCACCGCTGCTGCAGTGAAGTAAAATGTGTCAATTTCCATCCGAGAGAACAGAGACACGGTGGAGGAGGAGAGCAGGCAGCCTGGAGTAGACAGCCTGGACACACACTGGACAATCTCACCGGGGGATGCGTTCGGATTCATCGGTCTGCGTGCTGACACAGAACCCCCAGAACCGAGTGTGGAAGGTAAGACAAAAAAAAAAAAAAAAAACCCAAAACAACAACCAACAACCTGGGATCATTCATGTCCGTGTGCTGGAGCCGACATGTATTTACTTATGAACATGACAAACACACATAGATGTTTGTATGTGTTGACAAGTTACATTTATGCACGATCTGAGATTTATAAACCTTATTAAGTGGGTTTAAAAAAAATATATATATAGGAGTTTGCGCGTGTACGTTTGTTTCCAAACGCGTCCCGGATGCGCCGTAATATGTCCAAAGTAATAAATAAGTGGACATGGTTTTAATGGATCTACTTATCTGCTTCTCTTGTGTTTTCATCCACAATTGGGATATTACACCTGTTATTAAAATAAGGATAACTGGCGATGCACGTTCAGACTGAGGACACAAGTGGCCTGTGTCCGGTGCTCTGGGGTTTGCTCTCATACTTATTTTTAAGGGCGAATAATATCCAAGTGATTATAAGTGTCCTGTGTTGATTTTTTTTTAAAAGAGATGATTTGTGGAGGATAACCATACCGCACTGCTCAGTAAGGAAGGAGGCGTGATGCTGCAGCGGAGTCCCGGCCGGCAGCACCGGGCCTGCGCACTGGCCCGTAGTTTCCACGGACAAAATAAGATGACTTTGTCCATCCAGTGGAATTACGACCCATACAGACACAGTGTGTGTTTCTGTGTACCGCTCAGGACCACCTGTCCTTCACATGGGGACGTTCACAGATGTGTTTTGCAGGAGGGTGCTGGTGCTATATGGGGCAGTGGGTTGGATTTCCAAAATCCCTCATCGATTTATTCCATATAAGGCCTGTGGTTCACTATCATTTGGGGTGAGATAATCCCTGCTGCTGCCTCCGTAGCCTATATCCCACCCCCCCACTCAGCTTTACACTGTATTGACATTTTGGCCCTATTTATAACCCATGCATCAACCTTCACTGCTAGGAATCCTGAAGTGATCAACATCCAGCCCATCTCAGATGTATGATAAAGTGGACACTGGCTGAATGATTTATAGATAGAATGATTCAAATGGAGTTTTTCTGTTTATACACTGCAGAGAGAAAGATTCTTATTTATTACATTAATGTTTACATAATTAAATTGGTTAGAGTAAAGTTTCCCCTCCATCAGTGGCCTGCCATATTTTTGTCAAAAAATAAAATAAAATGTAAAAAAAAAAAAAGTTAAAAGTTGACAAGAAATATTAAATGATATCCATTAAGTGTTATTGTACAACATTTATTAACAATACATACAAAAACTGCTAACAAAAATGAACCCTCTGAAGTACACCGTATTCACCTCAATAACAAATAAATAAACGTCAATGACAGAATCCACGAAGTGGGATAAAGATTTGTCATATTGAGGCTTGATTGTTGATTTATTTAATAGAAAACATGTCAAGAAAGTGTAAAGGGTACATTTATACTTTATTATACAGATATTTATTTATCCAGAGCCGGATTCTGACATTACACTATTAAGATTCACGTTAACATTATGGTTCGTAGTTATATCACTGGTTGTAATGTGTATACATTTCTTTATATAAATAGATAAATAAATAAATAGTGATGCCCCCAAAGCCTGATAGTCCACTGGGTCTATAATGCACTGAGGGAAACACTAGAGTTTTTTTGTTTGTTTGTTTGTTTTTTTACATTTTATAGTTTTTTAACCTTTTAACCGATCATTCAGGGGTGATTTTGCTTAAAATGCCTGAAAAATACCTCTTCAAAGTAAAATTACAGCTGTTCTTCAACTGTTTGGGGTACACATAAAATAACCCAGCCAGCATGTCCGTGTGGACCCCAGAAGGGTCACATTTGGGTTGCACATAAGGGTCCCATGTTAGTTTGTCTGCAGTTTCCATGGTAATCCCACATGTTTTTGCCCACGTCAGAATCAGAGATCTGAATATTTAATATTATTTATTTTTCACACTATTTATGCCACAACATTTGTTTTTAATGTTATTTCCACTATTTAAATTGTATGTTTTACAAGTGTTGTAGTATTCAATACTTTTTTATTTTGAATGTAAATAACTACCTTCAACTGATATTTGTTGTCTTTCTGAAAATGTTTGCAGTGAACCTGAGAACTCTACCTCAATTCCGTTGCACTTGGTACAAAGAAAATCTGATTGTGATGGTGATTCTAATAAATGGTACAAATGCTTATACTATATAGTGCTTTTCCACCTTCATGGACAAAAACATATGGGGCCACCATGGAAACCATGGACAAACCCACACGGGACCCTTATATATAGCCCAAATGTAACCCTTCTGGGGCCCATATGGACATTATGGCCTGGATTGGGCTCTGTGTAACATACACATACATTATACATTTTAACAGTGTATTTTCAGTATAAAAGAAAGTTTGATCAGTTTTTTTATTTACCGTATCCAGGCTAAAATGATCTCAACCTTTACAAGTTTTGGTACCAGTACCTGATGGTGACACCGTCATTTCTGTACATTACTGCTCACAGACACAGACGCTATTGTGCATAAGTGACTCTCAGCAGAGATTATAATCAAGTGGGATGTCTCACTCTGTTGGAAAAACTGTGTCTGACGATAATAGTCGACAATAGAATTCATTGTCGATTATTTCTATTATCGATTTTTGTCGACTAATCGTTGCAGCCCTAGTTTATTTAGGGCTTGGGATGTGTGTGATGCCGTTTTATTGTTGTTGGCGCAGTGTTGCATAATTTTATACCAAAATGTTCATAATATTCACAAAATTTATATGAAGTGAATAAACACATCCTCATTTTTGTGTATATAGAAGTTGAATGTTTGCGTTAATTATCCATACTATCTTAGCCTAATTTGTCCTGCTTGAGTTTTATGATGAATCACATTTTCACACTGGTTTATTTAGCTTAAGTAGCTCTTATAATCTGGCTGAACTCATTGAAGTTCAGAAGTTGAACCTACAGCTGAAAAATTAATGATAATTGTTTCCCATTGTGTTTTCAACAAAACATGTCAAAGCTGTGAAAGTTAATGCACATGACTCAGACTGAACCTGTGAGTGCACACAGACACAACACAAAGTTAACTCATTATTCTAGTAACATTAATGTTACAAACCCAAACATTAATACAATATTCTCTGATAAATACTGTGAGTAAACTAATAAACAGAATGCTTTAAAACAAACAGTTGAGTATAGACGTGGGAGATAAACTGAAAATGTACTGGTACCGACATTTACCACAGTTTTTCTCTTGATGGTAAATTTGGTATTTTAATAAAAAAAAAAGAAAATAAGTCTTTTTTTGTCTATTTTGACATTATACACTAGGGCATTAGAGGGGGTTGTCTGATGGCTGAAGGGTCGGCTGTTCGTGTCCTGGCTCTGGCTGTCCACATGTCGAAGACACTGAACCCTGACGTAGTCTCCCAGTAGGACTGACAGAACCTTAGAAACCTACTGGTGTATGAGTGTGTGTGAATGGGTGAATGTGAGGCTAATGTAAAGAGCTTTGAGCACCATGAAGGTGGAAAAGAACCATAGAAATGCAGAACATTTACCATTATGTTTATTCCCCTAGACCAGGGGTCAGCAACATTTAACACTATTTCAACCTGGTTTCTATGGAAAAGAAAACACTGGGAACTGCAAATACGTTTTGACATCTAAAATAAAAAAAACAAACAAACCCGCATTTATTAAGAAGAAACGGAAACAAAAGTAAAACAACTTCCCTTATATATATATATATATATATATATATATATATATATATATATATATATATATATATATATATATATATATATATATATATATATATATATATATATATATATATATATATATTTAGGCCAGGCTAAAAGTCCTCCTCCTCAAATGAAAGTTTGTGAGGCTACAGGCTGCCTTGTTACCACATCATAGTATTAAAAGACATAAACTGGTTATACAGTTACGGACTGAAACGCATGCGTGTGCCATGGTCTGTAACTGGGGACGTGTCAGCATCATCATCATTCCATCGACAAATGTTTTATTTTTGCATTTCCTTGGCCACTCACCCACATTTTGTTTAACTTGACCCATACCTGCAGAAATAGTTTTTGTTTTACCTGTCCCATCTTCTTCATTTTTGGTAGATGGTGTTTTGTCATGTGAGATTTCTGTCTTGGAAGACCAGATTCTAGATCAATGTTGGGACAGAATCATTATGTGTGAGATTATCAGAGTACACCACGCACTTTTACATCAAAACTGTTTAATACCTGATTATTATTATTATTATTTTTTGTCTTCATGTGTGTTGTCTGGAACAGATAAAAAAAATCACTTATGATTTGTAAAGTCTTTACTATAGGTGTGGAGCCCCACCTAAGATGAAAACATCCTCCATTGGCATTTGGTAAAGTTAAATTAATTTTTCATTAAATACATTACATCTGTGAGTAATAATTACTGACATATTTTAAAAAAGTATTTTAGAACTCTGAGAAATGTGTTACTTTGCTGTACGTTTTAAAGTAATCTGCCATTTTCTACTGATTATCTACATGTGATGTTTATTTACAAATCTATAGAAATAGTCTGTATTCAGTTTTAATTTTGAACACCTAATTACAGCAAAGGTTTTTGTGCTGTAGTTAATATCTAACATAAACAAAGCAAAGCCCCACCTTAACCATCACAGCCTCTCACTAATACATAGCAGATGGAAGTTTAGCCAAACACTCTTCTTTTTTTTATCACCTTATCTTTGGTGCTGAAACCTTCATGCAGCAGCCAGCATCAATTATGCATTGTCAGAGATTGATTATAAAGCTTCTCTGTCTGATAACAGATTAACATGCACATGTATCCCTCCATTAAAGGCATTACTTTCCACAGCACTATGATTGACCATGTCAGTAAATCTCCAGCTTTCTCTGTAGTTGCTCCAAGATTTCTAATCTACGGGGCATGACCCACATGCTTTTCAGGACACAGGGCTTAGCTCCAGTGTCTTAGGGTCTTTCATTAAAACTCTAAAGAGCTCAAGAGCTGTAATGAATGTGTGGGATAGGGGGAAGTGGTGGAAAAGGAAAGTAAAGGAAGAGAAGAAGCTCTCACAATTGGTCCAAACTGTAAAGGTCATGGTGCTTAATGGTTATTTTGTACAAATTCATTGGGTGATTCTTAAAAGCAAACAGATGGGCAAACTGACAGGTACAAAGAGAGTAAAAGCAGTAAGTTACAGAGAACAAGAAGTCCTTCTGAAGACCTCCCCCAGCAGCTTAGATAACTCTGAATAGATTAAAAGTCAGGGGAGGAGATTACAGCACAATGTGCTCTTACTTTCAACGATAAAGCAAATTGCACCAAACTGAAGAGTGAACACTGCACTGTGTCATCCATCTGAGGATAATGGACAAAATAAGGCTGTAGCTGTGAAGTCAGCACTGGGGATGTCCCCTGCTGCTCTAAAATATTTATTAGAATAGAATAGAATAGAATAGGGGTGGTGCAGTGGTTAGCACTCGTGCCTGACAACAAGAAGGTCCCTGGTTCAAATCCCACACCAGACCTTTCTGTGTGGAGTTTACATGTTCTCCTCATGTCTATGTGGGTTTTCTCCAGTTTCCTCCCACCATCCAAACACATGCACTGATAACTGGTTAATCTAAATTGTCCATAGGTGTGAATGTGACAGTGATTGTTTGTCTATATATGTTCAGCCCTGAGATGAACTGGAGACTCATACAGGGTGTACCCCGCCTTCACCCACTGTAGCTGGATTAGACCCCCTGTGACCCTAGTGAGGATAAAGCGGGTTCAGATGATGAGAATAGAACAGAGGTACTTTATTGATCCCACAGTTGGAAAATTGCTTCACAACAGCATCATTCTACAGACAAACAGTGAGGTGCTAAACAAGGTTAGGTGTAATGTCATATTAAAATGTCAACACAGAATAACTGAATAGTGCAACGTAAAGTAGTGAGAATGTAATTGCAGTGTTGTTTGTTATTTCCAGGAAGTGCATAGTGAAAAACAGAAATAAATTGTCATTATGATTTATTGAACAGTGTTTGTAGAAGGAAGGATTTCCTGAATCTGTTTGTCTTACAGTTGTAATAGTCTGTTGGAGAAAGTGCTCCACTGTTCTTCCAATGTGTGGTAGACAAAGTGTCCATGATTGTCTTTAGTTTCCTGACGATCCCCGTCTCCACCACGATCTGAAATTTGTCCAACCTCAGACCCGTAACAGAGGCAACGTTCCTGATGATTTCGATAATAAGGATGGATGTCACAAACTGAATTAAGAGAAAACCCAAACTGTAAGCACACCATTTGTGCTGATGCTACTGATTACATTTGAAACGGAAGAGTTTGAAGTTCTGTGATTGGATGTTTATGCCTCAAATGCATTTTGGGAGTTGCAGTTCAACAGTTAATCTTTTGTTGGCGACTGACTCAGTTCATCAGTGTTTCTAAAAACTACTAATTTGTAAAAATGACTCAAAACAAACATAATATAAGTAAAGCACTGTGGTAATACTAACAGTAATAGGATAAAGTGATTTGGCTGGGGGCTTGGTAATTATCATAATAAATGTTTACAGTCCTAATGTAAAAGACTGCACCAGGATGGTTATGCCATCACTTAGCTGGTTCCATTTGAAACCTTTTACCATAGAAGAGTATGTAACACAATGCACAGACAAAGCCTTTAGCAGCAGATCAATGTAAACATGGAAAGGTAGGATTTACTTGTTCTTTCTTTGTTACATTAGTGAAAGGGAACTAAAGGGCAGATCCAAATATATGTCATGTGTTTGTGGAATATTCATTTGTAGAACAAAAAGATGAGTGGACTGCTTTGTTTTATATTAAACCAGCATTTAAAAAGTTATAACCCTGAACCCAAATGGAAGTTTTGTTGCCTACATCTAAAAAACACAGGAAAAAAGTAATATTAATATTCACTGAATCCCCTGGAGAGTCACTGCAGTGGTGCAGACTGTCCCAGCTTGCATCAGGTGGGGTAGAGCCTAAATGTGCTACTAAATCATAGGGGGAAAAAAAGGAACTTACACAATGGAAATGTAATATAATTAGCATTTGTTTTATTTTCATACTCATTTCTACCTGAATTTTAAGTCCAGCTTTCATCATAGTCTGCTGTTGAGGCAGAGACGGGTTTCAAACCAGATCAGTTTTTAGCATCGTGAGAAGATACCTGCGATTGATGACAAAGAATTTGGTAACACTTTATTTGATGGGTGAGTTCTAAAACATTCATAAACTGTACATAAAACATTCATGGCTGTTTCATGACACATTCAAACCAAACCTTTCATGAATGTGGAAGACACAACGATGACAGATTTTCAAAATAAAAGTCCGACAATCGCAAAGCACTGCGGTATGGGCCATTATTTGACAGCCTGTTGCTGGAGCGGGTGGGAATGGAGAGGTGTGGTCGTGGGAGCAGGACACGTTCTCTGCAAAAAATAAAGGTAAAAGGGCCCAATTTATTGTTTTTTTTAATCTGGGGAAGATATGTGGTAGGTGAATGGTAGATGTTAGATTGGAATGGCCGGACACATGGGGGGCGGGACAGGGGGCAGTGCTCAGGACGTTCAACGCAATTTCAACACTGAGGATCGTAACATTTCAAAAATTACACTTTTGAAAGATGACAGCACTGTTGAAAGAAGCAGTGCTTTGCGATTTTTGGATTTTTTATGTGCAGTTTATGAATGTGTTATGAACTCACCCATCAACTAAAGTGTTTCGAAGAATTCTTTATAAACAATTTTTTTGGGGTTTGAATTTGAGGAGCTATGTCTGAACAAACCTCAGTTGCCCATTTTTAAGACCAGCATTAGATCCATATACCCACATTAGTGTTGAATTTTATGTGCGGTCTCTGGTGTAAAGCCCAACCAATTAATCGGCAGATTGGCCGATTAAATCAGGCGGGTTACAGGGTCTCACCAATTAATCGGTATCAGCTGATATGTAGCTGCTTTATGAACTATTTTTGCTCCTGATTGTAGAGAGTTAGAGTAAAGTCTGTCAGTTCTGCTTTTACCTCAATCAGCCTGTCAACCTCACACATGTGCACGTGCAATCACACACTGCAAACCCTGCTCACATGCGCTCCAACATGGACCATTTATCCCCTGATATGAATCCACAAGGATCAAATATTAGTCTTATATAAGAACATTATACAGGGTTTGAAAGTTGTGTCAGTTATCTTTGTGAGATAAACAAAGATTTAAGCTCAGTTGGTAGAGCAGGTCGTCCAATGACTGAAGGGTCGGTGGTTCGCGTCCCGGCTTTGGCTGTCCACATGTCGAAGTGTCCTTGAGCAAGACACTGAACCCTGCCTTAGTCTCCCAGTAGGACTGACAGAACCTTAGAAACCTACTGGTGTATGAGTGTGTGTGAATGGGTGAATGTGAGGCTAATGGAAAGAGCTTTAAGCACCATGAAGGTGGAAAAGAACTATATAAGTGCAGAATATTTACCATTTTACACAACTGTTAATCCACATGGTCATAGTTACCTACTATAAGATTTTTATATCCTGTGTAGATAAATGTTGTTATTTCATATATATATCAGTTATTGGCCAATACCAGATAGATACAGGTTATTTTTTACCCTCCAATATTGGTATCGGCCCCAAAAATTCAATATCGGTCGGACTCTAGTAAATAGCAGAAGTACTGCTGTATTTGCACCTAAATATAAACACAGTATTTTTTTTGTTTGTTTTATTTAAGTGGAAACATTAACTGCAGAAATGGAGTCATCTTTACATCAAGTCATTGAACTCCCTGGACATTTGATTTGCATTAGCTATCAGACTCTAATGCATTTTATCACTTTACTGATTGGACAGCCTCCTGATCTGTTTATGAAATTGAATATTGTGTTGTTGATCCAATTTATTGGATTGGTGCATCACTTAAATAATTAGGAACATGGCTGTTCTTCAAAAAGTGTATGATGTAAATGTAAACCATGGTTACTGGTGCATTTTCTCAACACAGTTAGAGACCAACAGTTAATAACCTCAGGTATCCTCAGATTTGATTTCTTCCAGATCAATACAGCGTTTTGGATATGAAGCCTGCAGAGTGCAGTTCTTGCCACTCTGTTTACACAGAGCCCTCCCTCCCTCCCTCCCCCACCACTCTGCTGGTTTTGTTCAGGCTTTCACCTTGCGGATATAGAAAGGATGCCTACCTAACTATAAAGTTATATGAGCCTCTGCTGCGTCCAGGCTTTTAGGTTCAGCCCTTATGGCGTCTCTCCAGCTCAGTCTCTACTTGTTTGTGATACCCAGATACTTTATGATGCCTCCTGGGGACTCTTAGAGATAGTGTGGAGGGAGTAGGAGGGAAATGTTTGCTAGTTTGAAACCTAGCAATGCTTTATTCAGTAAGTTTACATGCACATCTAAGTCTAGCTAATGTCAATAATCGAGCAAAGGACTGAACTGGGCTTAAAGGGGACATGTCATGCAAAACACACTTTTTAATGTTTTTCTGTGTGTGAGGACACCCTAAAAGTATGAAAAACCATCCACTCTCCTTTTCTCCTGATACATTTCTTGTTGGAGGGGAATGAAAACACTCAGTTTTGGATTTTCTATGCTTCGTTTGTCACATGCATAGATTTATTTGAATACCTCACCCCATCCCACCAGTTCAGCGAACCCCACCTACTGGTCACAGACAGCTCTGCTCCGACTCGCAGATCCTCCATTATTCTCTATCGTATCCCAGTGTGTTGGGGTCTGAGCCCTGGTCACTGTGCATGTGTCTGGGTCCTCGGTTGGTCGGACCTGGGTTGATGAGATGGGCCGGTCCTTGGGTCGCACCGCGACTGTGGTGTCCTGGTCTGCCCTGGGTCAGACAAACTGGACCCAAACGTGCACTGTTAACGGCCTGGGACCTGAAGGCACCAGGGCTGTAAAACTCAGCACTTGGTCCACTTTGATTCTCTCCAGCTGATTTTATTTAATCGGTGTCTTTGTCTCTTTTTCTCTTTTCCTCTTTTTCAGCTTCCATTTCTTTTTCTTCCTCTTGGTAGAATGTGGAAGAGAGGGGCGGGGTCATAATAGAGGGGCGTAGCTCTGATCCATTTGCATGAAAGCATGAGCCACTAAAACTGAGTGTTTTAGAAAGGCTGATGTATCTACATCAATGTGATATTTTGACCAAACCATGTGACAGACAGGTCACTGGGACATCAGGGAACTGTGTCCACTGGTGGAAAATGGACATGATATGTCCTGTTTAAGTCTTTAACTGCCTTGGCTGAGTGTACACTCTCCAAGTGCTTTTCTAGTTTTTATTATTGGATTTTAAAGTCATATGTTTAAATATTCTGCACTTACATCGTTCTATTCCACCTTCATGGTGCTCAAAGCTCTTTACATTAGCCTCACATTCACCCATTCACACACACTCATACACCAGTAGGTTTCTAAGGTTCTACTGGGAGACTAAGTCAGGGTTCAGTGTCTTAGACATGTGGACAGCCAGAACCGGGACGCGAACCGCCAACCCTTCAATCATTGGATGACACTGTCTACCAACTGAGCTACAGCCGCACATTACAGCTTACGGTGTGTGTTTCCTTGAATATTACACTTTTGCACATTTGTTTAAACAGTAAATTACAACATTTCTATTTGTTTATTTATTTAAAAAATTAGGAAAGTTATGTTAAATTCAAGTATGGTGTTACCTTCAACATCTAATGATCCCAGTCTCTTCTAAACGGTGAGGTAAATCATCTGGTAATACAGTCCTGTTTTTACCTTTTTTTCTGTATTGGTGTCAGATATTAAAACATTAGATATCGGATCGGTGGCCAAAAAAGGTGAATCCCTATTCACAACATGACAGAAGTGTGAAAATCAACAAATCTCATCAACATTATTGACTTGGGGTATTTTATATTAACACATAGTGACCTTTCCAGTATAGTCATGCTGAGTATAGAACGTTATTACTAATATTTTTTTAGAAATGAAGACGAAATAGTTAAAATATTCTAGTCAATGGTATTTTAATGTTTGAACGTTGTTTGGATTGCATGAATTTTAACTCTGATATGAAGTGTGAAGTGAAGAAGTCCATGCATATAAACTGTTGTATGCAACACATATTTCAATGGACAGTTTATTACTTCTTGATAGAACAAATAGAGCAGATAAGAGTGGGTTTGGACATCATGCAGTATCTCCCTAAGACTTGCACAAGCAGCAGAATGCTACATGTGATCGTGTTTGGGGCAAAAGCCAGCTTGCTGTTTCAGAAGTAATTGACCTGTCTTTGCAATTGATTGCAATCAGTTTATTTTGTGCTGGTGTGGAAGGTTCTTCCCCACCTCCACTGCTTGGTCAATTGTCCCTGCTCTCCCCACCTTGACATGCAGCTCTCCTCCATTTACTCAGTCGTAATATCAGTCAATCTGTTTTTGTTGTTGTTGTTGTTGTTTTTTATTTTATTGATTCATGCTCAGTTTTATTAAATCAAAGTCATGTTACCAAAAGGTTAAACCTATAGATTGTGAATGACAGTGGTATAAAATGTTAAAGTGGCACATACTGTATATGCGTTTTGTAAACAAAAATGAAAATTATTGGTAATTATTAGAGCCTGATCGATATTGGATTTTTGGGGCCAATGCTGATACTGATATTGGAGCATAAAAAAAAGCTCATATCCAATATATCAGCCCATTTCTGATATTGGCCAATATATGAAATGAGAACATTTATCTACAAAGAAAATTAAGTAATTATGGACATGTGGATTAACAGTTGTATAAATATATGTTTACCTCAAAAAGATAATTGACACGACTTTGAAACCGTACAATAAGGCCATAACAGTATTTGTATTCATACCGAACCATGGAAAACAGATGTTCGGTTTAGTACAGCCCTGTACAGTCAGTTTATGTGTGTTTTTGCTGCAACTGCATGTGCCACTATGGCTCTTTAATATTCACGAGGATACGTCTACGTGATTGGAGTAGTGAAGGGAAGACACCTTTAATATTTATGAGACTCGTTCATGGTTCGTTCTCTTGTGACCATGTGCATATCATGCAAAGGTGACGGTAGAAAAATGACTTGAGGTCGAACAACAGAGTTTACCGCTACTTCCGCACACATGTCCATGTACACGTTTTCACTGCCCCCAGTCTCCCCTACACTATCTGCAGAATGAATTGTGAAGTAGATGGTGTGTGTGAGTTGGGAAGTTAATTGGTCAGCCTCGAGCAATTGTGTTTTTTTTCCCCCTCATGTCATCAATGAGCATATACACTTAAGGAAACAGGCTAAAAACAAAAGAAAGAAACAGAGAGGAGGCAAAAGGGACAAATTATAAAATAATTTTAATGAGGCATCCACATTCAGTTTGACATAATTGACATTATAATATGTAGGGGTGCAGGGGTGTCCAAGTCCAGTCCTCGAGGGCCAGTGTCCTTACATGTTTTAGATATTTCCCTCTTCCATGTGATTCAGTTTAACCCTTTAACTCCTGAAACTTCAGCAGTTACACAGTAAAAAAGAATTGAGCAAATTAAGTTTTTGTTAATTTTGTTGCTCATTGTTTATTTTTCAACATTCAACTTTTTTATTTTATTATTTTTTCTTTAATTTCGCTCCATTTGTGTCTTACTTTCTTCACGTTACTAATTATTTAGTCAGTTTATTATTCATTTTTGTTCATTTTATTGATGACTTTGGCCATTTTTGTTCATTTAATTATTTTTTACTGTGGAACTGCTAAAGTTTCAGGTGTTAAAGGGTTAAACTGAATCATGTTGAAGTGGGAAATATCTAAAACATGTTGGACACCGGCTCTCAAGGACTGGATTAGGACACCCCTGGTATAGTGTGTTACCCTAAATGTCCAACATATCATTTACATTAACCACAGTATTTACCTACTGTACATAAAGCCTCAGAATGTTCATGTCAGCTGCATTAGCACCAAAATTGCACACTTGATGACTTTCACATTGATCTGATGTGAATCAGCCAAGACAATTGATTTTGAATGTATTAGGGATGGACGGACACACACTGGCTACACACCGGCTACCTAACATGCCTTTTCACAGAGATGTGTCAACACATCGAAAAAAAAGTGTTTTTCTACACCAACATTACTGGTACATTAAAAACAGCAATATTACAACCAAACATCATGTACATACTGACTACTGAGTGACAAAACCTGCTGCTATACCACTGTATTTAATAATGGAAACCATGAAACCAGGAGGAAAGAGAATCTCTGTTTTATTTAAAGGACATTAAAGTCAACTGGGACATTATACATGAACATGTGATCCATGGACACTAACATGTGACAGGAATCTGGTTTCATGCAGGCCTATATGTGGGCTACTTAGTTTCCGCCCCAGGGAAGTGGAAATGGAAAACCTAAAGAAACCTTGACTGGTGGTGTCAAACCCATTTCAGTTCAGGGGCCACATTCAGCCTAATATGGTATAAAGTGGGCCGCACCAGTAAAATAATAGAAATAATAGGATAAAAATGTATAAATAATGTCAACTCCAACATTTTCTTGATGTTTTTGAGCAAAAATAGTAAAATTCCATGATGAAAATGTTTACATCTATGAACTGTATTTGAACGTAACATGAACAACCTGAAAATAATAAAAATATACGCTTTAGTTTATCATTTTTACATGTGCATCACAACTTAAAGATAACACAAATGCACACAACACTTAGTAATGTTCAAAATATTGGTAAAATTCCACATACATTTAATCTTATTCACATTTTTTATTGACACATAACAGGCTAGTCTTATTTATTTATTAGAAGAAAATTTGCCTTTTTCAGGATTGTTTGTTATGATTATGGTCTGATCCATTTTAGTTTGATGTCAAACAATTTTAACTTCTTTAATTCTTAATATCATCCGTGTAATTTTTGCATTTCACAAATTAAATTCAAGGGCCAGATTGGACCCATTGGCCCCGGGCCGCATGTTTGACACCTCTGTTGTAGTCAGTACAATATTAAGTGGCAGCCAACTTTAGTTAAAAATAAGATGATTGGAGTACATACATACAGTTGACATCAAAATCACATCATTCAGATGTACAGTGAGAAATTTCGAGTTTGCTGTTAGCATGGAAATCATTAGAGCATGTCTTTTGCCGACACGAAACGCTATTTTTAGACCTTTTCTAAGGTTCTAAACAACATCCCACTTACATGGTAGTAGGTAGAGGGTCCCAAAAGGAAAACTGAAATGTCCCAAGGTCTTCATGTCATTGGATAGTGTGTCCAGAGTTACTGATCTTAAGCTAGTACTTTTCTAGATGTTCGAGACGTCTTTAGTCCGAAATAGTCGATTGCCGAGTGCAGAGTTACACGCTCTGGAAATTCCTGATTTTGTTGCATTCTTTTTTGAAAACAACAACCTGTTAGTAGGCTAAGCTTTACTGTTGCATACAGCTTCATTTACATTTCTAATGAAATACTGGACTATGTTTTTAAAAAAGAATGCCATGAAATCAGAGCGTGTAAATCTGCACTCAGCAATCAACTAGTATGGACTTCCTTCTAAAACCTCTTATGAATATGGAAATGTACATGGCTAATGCGGGTCATAGTCAACACTACTGCAGGTATTTGATATTTTGTGTACATAGATTGACATTTGTACAAAGTCTTATTCAGAAATTAATATTTAAGAGTAATTGCAGACATTAATGAATAACTTTCCAAACATCCTCAACAGTTGAACTGTTACAGTAGTGCTGCGCCTGCTGCTATGGTGTAGGTGTTAAGGTCTTACTTTAATGGTGCATAAAACAGTCCTTGTACCAAGTGTTATACTGACAAAAATATGTGAAAGAAATTTCTGTTAAATGTCAGAGCAAGTAAGTGTGTTCCATGAGATCGCACAAAAGCTTCGTTTCCAATGTAAATGAGTTGTTTTTTGCTTTGTTTTTGTTTGATTTAATTGAACCTCCCACACAGTTGGTGACTTTGGCCCATTCTGACGTCATGTGAACACTTTCTATTAATTTCTGATCTTTAGGCACTCTATTATTGTACTGTTTTATTTATTTATTTATTTTTGTCTGTTCTTGTTTTAATGTTTTTATTGTAAATGTTCTTAGGGGCTGGTTACATGAGGACGATTGCGGCTAAATACGACAGCATATTTTATCAGTAGTTCCTTTTGTGTACATGGCGCCGGTGAGGTGTGATTACACACAATTCTGAGTGGGGCGCATTGAAGACACGCCGGGTCGCATCTACGTCTAAACAGCAAGATACGCACATGTTCGCGTTGCATACACTTTTACGACACATTCATATGCTGAGCAGGTAAAGGAACAAACATGACGGACAACCTCGATCCCACAGATATTGAAGCTGCATTAGCAGTTCTAGTGAATGTTTCAACTATTGTACATAAATTACACGCATACAACATAGCCGAACACAGACGGTGGACAATTACATACGTCAAAAACAGAAAAGGACATATGGGCATTTTATCACTGTACCACGTAGCGGCACCTGGCATGACTATCCCATCGGATTTCACCTACTGTTGCACCTTTGTATAAACAAGGATTTCCTCCTGAACATGCTCGTCTAAATGCGGATAAAAAACTGAAGACGATACGCCACTTTTGCATCTTCTGTTTTCATTGTCACTGTATAAATGTAGCCTTAAAGCTGTCGTTCCATGGTTATTTCATACTGTGTTCTCCTTTGCTATTGAAAACATTGTGTATTGGTTCTATTTGAAAAACCTCCAGATTGTTTTGTTTCCAGCTGTTTTTTCACGGTAGAAAAATGACTTTAGGTCGAACCGGTACTTCGTGATACATGTTCATAACGCAGTGATGAGGCATCTCTGATTGGTTCAGAATGCATGAAGGAACACTCTCCATATGTGTTTACCTTTACCAGAGTAACATCCAGCTAGGTTTTGTGCCGTCGATTTTTTCTGAAAACGTGCAGGGGAAAAAAACAGGCTTTATTTCCACAGAGAGCACATGAACCAGTTTGATCCAACATTTTTTTCCAGTTTGTGCAGCAGCTACTGTGGCAGCGTCTTCTCTTGCAGATGCTAATGCTAATGCTACTTTAGATTAACTGCAATGGACGATGGGTTTAACCCCACGTGGGCGACACTAAAGTCCGTCTAACGTCTTGGGTCCCTAGTTCCTCTTGTTTTCTGTGAATGCAGTATGCAGCCAGTGGAGGTGATGAACCACTGTCAAAGGCAGCATGTGTTGGTAAGTCGGGATGACCCATCAGATTCCAAAAGGAGCGTGGAAAAGTGGTTTTCAGCAGAATGTCACCTTTAATATACTGCTTCTCATGCAGAGTCTTGTAAATGAGAATTGGTTCTCAATTGATCCACCTGGTTAAAAGACTAAATAAGAATTAAGATCGGAATAAATTAGTGACTTTATTTAAAATGTTTAAAAATTTAATTCAGAATTACCATTTTCACCTGGAATTGGGTTTTTACATGGTCATCTTAAAGTGGAATTAACCTTTATTCTGTATTTAACAGGAATAAAAACCGTTATGTCAACAGAGCAATTGTGAGCAGATAACAATTCTGACTTGTTTACTTCAGGACAAAAGCTGCAGAAAATCACCCTGAAATCGACTCTAGTGAGCTGGTCATGAGAGATGGAAGTACAGCAGTGTGCTTCTTGCAGCTGCTGTTTCCATCATTGGCAGTGAAGCGGTTGTGAGGTCACCTTTGTCACTGACACTTAACTGCATTGGATACTGCTGGTTTCTATACCATACACCGCAGCCTCCTCAAAGTGACCTTCCTAAAGTCTGCATAGGCCTGGAATGATTGCCACAGCCGGGGCCCGTGAACTACATGAAACAGGGATTATATTGTGATGTGAGGTCAACAGTGTGTTGGCTTTCTCATCTAATCACGGTGTCAAAGTTCACAGCTGTCAGCATGTTTTCGGTGCAGTACAGTACAGGACTGTATATTGTTATGTGTTTTTCAATTTTTCCCATCCTTGGCTGACTTCCATATCAGTGCATTTCCTTCACACTTGTCTTTCTTAGCTTCCTGTCAGACCTGTCAGCCTAGTTTTATGGCTTTCCAACAGATCGCACAGTTAAAATGCTCGTCCTGCTCGCCCTTTTACTTTCAGTCTTTCACTTTGTGTTGTATTTAGAGCCTCGCAGTCGGCATCTTCCTTCACAACCCCCCTGGTGTTTGTCAGCTAAGGTTCCCCCTCCTGAGTTCGGACGGCACCCCACCTGCGCTGTGTCTCCCCGTAGTCATCGGGAGGTTCGCAAAAACAAGCAGCTCTATCACATGTGCCACTCCGATCACCATCAAACTGTGACGTCCTGTAGCGGGGTTCAATGGAGTACAGCGGCGAAGCGGGTCGCCGCAGCGAGAGCGGGCGGGAGCTCGGCCAATCAATACTTGAGAGAGAACACTGGTGGGGTTGTGGACGATATCCTACAGCAGCTGCAACAACAGCAGCAGCAGCAGCATCAAATAGCACCCAGTGTGTGAACTGTGTCATGCTGAGGACACAGGTCAATAGATTTACCTAAATTCAAACACTGAAGGAGTAACCGGATTATCAGTCTGATAAAGGTTCCACACTCACCATGATCCCCTCATGACCCTGCTTTGTATGTCACCCCCCTCAATTCTGTCAGGTCTCTGTTTGTCAAAAAAAGGGGGAAAAAAGGACCAACAGCAACATGAGTTAACAAATACATTATTACAGAGGTTTTCAAATAGTGAGGTGGTTCCTCCCCCAGGGGGCGCCAGAGGGACGACAGGTGAGGAGCGAAAGGACAAAAAAATTAACTTCAATAAAAAAAAAAAAAACAAACAACATGTTAATATGTTATTAACTAACTACAGTACACGTGGTTAGTTAACAACAGTACATGTGGTTAACTAACTACAGTACATGTGATTAACTAACTACAGAACATGTGTTTAGTTAACTACAGTACATGTAGTTAGTTAACTGCAGTACATGTGGTTAACTAACTACAGTACATGTGGTTAACTAACTACAGTACATGTGGTTAACTAACTACAGAACATGTGTTTAGTTAACTACAGTACATGTAGTTAGTTAACTGCAGTACATGTGGTTAACTAACTACAGTACATGTGGTTAACTAACTATAGAACATGTGTTTAGTTAACTACAGTACATGTAGTTAGTTAACTGCAGTACATGTGGTTAACTAACTACAGTACATGTGGTTAACTAACTACAGTACATGTGGTTAACTAATTACAGTACATGTGGTTAACTAACTACAGTACATGTGGTTAACTAACTACCTGAAGGACATGTGACTTGAACAACAGTTCAGCAGGTGTATGTGTTTTGACATGTCATAACCTTTAGCAGCTAACTAACCCACTCACCTATTGGGTGACCATCTGTCCAGCTTTAGGGCAGACGGTCCAGTTTTTCAGAACCGTGTCCAGTGTCCTCTGTTGTCCCAAGTTAGACGCTTGTTCAAATTGTAGTATTGTCGTGTTCATATTGTACCCAAATAACCATGTGTGCTGAATTCTTGTTTGTCCCACCTTTTGACTTGCAATTAAATGCAACGTTGCTTATTACCTAATTACAATCAATCTAAGAAAAGCTGCAAAAGCACAGATTGGTGGAAATGAATCGTACAATATCATTGGGTTGAAGAAGACATCGCAACGTACATGTGTGTAATAGTCACATCGCAGGTCCTGCAATTATTTTTATTTTATTTTTTGCTTATTATCTCGTTTCGCTGTCTGAACCCGCTTTATCCTCACTAGGGTCATGGGGGTCACTGGGGGTCACTGGAGGCCTAATCCAGCTACAGTGGGTGAAGGCGGGGTACACCCTGTATGAGTCTCCAGTTCATCTCAGGGCTGAACATATATAGACAAACAATCACTGTCACATTCACATCTATGGACCATTATCTATCTATCTATCTATCTATCTATCTATCTATCTATCTATCTATCTATCTATCTATCTATCTATCTATCTATCTATCTATCTATCTATCTATCTATCTATCTATCTATCTATCTATCTATCTATCTATCTATCTATCTATCTATCTATCTATCTATCTATCTATCTATCTATCTATCTTTTAAATTTATTTAAATTGATTACAATTGTTATTCATCCATTTTTATTTGTCTTTTTATTTATTTTTTCATTTATTTATTTATTTTTAATCATTCATTTTATTTAATTATTTTGGCTAAAAGTAGGATGATAGGATGACCATTTGCGTCAGCCTCACACAGCTGTCATATATTCTTGAGTAGTTTTTCATATGTCAATATATATATATGGCAGGGTGAAAAAATCGTAATGCCATTTTTTCCCCTCATATGATGCAGCTAATGATCACAGGCTAATGACAGCTCTCCCAGCTACAAACAATAAACATAATAATTATACTTAAAGTACCTTTAAGTCTTATCCTTTTCTGTAATGTTCAATTGAAAGTAAAGAGAACAGAACATAAAATAGCCTGCGTCATAGTTTACTTTGACGTAGTTAATAAGTTAAATAGCTCTGACCCCAGTCGTTCTGGATGACGTAAGCAGAACCCTGAGGCCTCTGTGGGGAAAAGCATAAACAAAATAAAATAAAAAGTACAAAATCACTTTGCATCAGTGTTAACCATCAATCCATCAGTGTGACATTAATTTTAATAACAAGGTGTGAGATATTTGCCTGAGGAAGATCATCCTTTTACTAATGAAAATAAATGGGTGTGATCTAATGTCCAGGCTCTGATTGTGTTGTTGTTTTTACAACCTGTGCGTACCATTTAATGGTTCAGATGATTTCCTAAAATCGCTTTATTTTGTTCTTACAGATTTATAGTTGGAGATAACACTGCTCTATAATTGTTTTTAGAAACTATCTTCTTCAGACATTAAATGTGTTAAATCTTACATACTTTAATCAGATGAATCAGAAAAAAAATGACTTTAGTGCTGGTTTATGTTTTTAATATATAACAGGGTTCCTGCGGATCCTTGAAAAGTCTTAAAAAGTATTGAATTCATTGTTCTAAAAAATAAGGCCTTAATTAGCATTAAAATGTCTTAAATCAAAATTTCAAGTCTTAAAAATGTGGACACATTAGTAAGATTCATGTTAGTTTTAAAATATTTAAAAAAGGATAAAAAGTATTTGGTAACATTTAGGCTGTTTATATAAAATAATTTAGGGTGAGTAGAAAATGAGGGCACATCATTTAGTGGGTGTAGTATTATTTTAACTGTACTTAGTTTTTTACAAGTGTGTGTTTACATGGTGTGTGTGTGTGTGTGTTATATATTAAAAATTTCAACATTATGTTTCTTGATGCAAATGGTTCATGAATGTAGCAGCAACTGGACCAAAAAGTCATGTTTTATGTAAAATAAACAGTTGGTAAAACTGCCCCCAGTTAATTCGTGTACCGTTTTTCCCCCTTTCAACTTTGATTCATTGTTGGCTTAGTCTTGAATTTCATTTCATTCCACTGAAAACCACTTTTCCACGCTCCTTTTGGAATCTGATGGGTCACCCCGACTTACCAACACATGTTCCTTTGACAGTGGTTCATCACTGCATTCACACAAAACAACAAGAGGAACAAGGGACCCAGAAAAAGCCGGTCCATCTGACGTTAGATAGACTTTAGCGTCACCCACTTGGGGTTAAGCCCATCCCCAGCAGCAAATCGGACGTAGCATTAGCATTAGCATCTACAAGAGAAGACAGTGTCACAGTAGCTGCTGCACAAACTGGAAAAAATGTTGGATCAAACTGGTTCATGTGCTCTCTGTGGAAATAAAGCCTTGTTTTTTTTCCTGCACGTTTTCAGAACAAGCAACGGCACGAAACCTAGCAGGATGATACTCTGGTAAAGGTAAACACACATAGAGAGCGAGAGGGGAAATGGGAGTGTTCCTTCACACATTCTGTGCCAATCAGAGACGCCTCATCAGCGTGTCATGGACATGTATGAGGAAGTACCAGTAAACTCTGTTGTTCGACCTCAAGCCATTTTTCTACCGTGAAAAAACAGCTGGAAACAAAACTATCTGGACGTTTTTCAAATAGAACCAACACACAATGTATTCAATAACAATGGAGAACACAGTAATATTAATGGGATGACAGCTTTAAGTAGATTTCTTAGGTATCGGTAGTATTTATTTTTCTGTAAACTATTGACTTTTCCTCCCTACATTAGTTCATAAATATCTGTACTTTATACTCCTTCCATTTCTATAAATATCTGTACTTTATACTCCTTACATTCTCACAATAGACTAGTTACTTTTTCAAACTAAACAAATGTGACAGTACGAAAAACAAGTGACTTCAGAGGAAAAATCTGTGAAGGAGAGATTACTACAACTGAGAAGTTGTACTTTTTTTTTTACTTTTACTTCAGTAAATGAGTTGAATAAGTGCTTCTACTTTTACTAGAGTATTTTTTCACACCAGTAGCTGTACTTCTACTTCTAGAATGTGAGTACTTTTACCACCTCTTCCATCTTTGTGTGTCTATAGAAGCTTTGGCAGGATGTTGAGCTTCACACAGTTGAATATCACATTCTAAAATGTTTTCATCAGTTGCAGCTTAGTGGGCATGTGAGTGTTCAACAAATGGTGTGTGTGTGTGTGTGTGTGTGTGTGTGTGTGTGTGTGTGTGCAGGCGACAAAGAGGAGGAGGCGAAAGAAAAGAGCAGGGAATTGAATCATGAAAAGAGGGGAAAGGTGTGGACAGAATGAATGCATGTGATGGTTACACAGGAAACAGCAGCAAACACAAAGAGAGTGAATATTAATTACATCCAGGCCCTCCACTAATGAGTATCATTTTTCTTCAGTAATAGATTAGTGGTTTGATCGATGAAATGTCATAAAGTTATCCTCCTAAAAATCCCAAGATGATGTCAGCAAATTTAATCCTAAAATATTCAGTTAGGAAGGTAAAAATACTAAATGGTAAGATTTAAGAAGATGAAACCATTGCATTTTTTTTCTCTTTTTATTGCAATTTAAACTAAGTTTGCACAATATTAGACAAAACTGACATTGCAATTTTTTATTTTTTTTTACCCTGCGATATATTTTGCGAAATGAAAAAATCCTCAGGTGTAAATAACAACTGTGTGGTGGTGACGGAAGTGGTCAAACAGATTAGTGGTAGACACAGAACATATATTTCAGTGTCATCCTTCTGGTAGCCCAAATAATTTAATCAACTTAATAATAAATAAATAAAGACAGATACATAAATAATGAATAAATGCTAAATAAATTGAATACATAAAAAAAATCTAAATATATACAAATTAATAGAAATAATTGAAAATAAAATAAAAATTTCAGGAAACGTCGTAGCAGTAGCACAAGTGGATTTAAATTTGGAGGGGTCCAAAAGTCACATGTTATTCTTTCTCTCCCTCTTATTTGGCGTTTAAACACAGAGCAGTCAGACCTAAACCAGAGGAGACATGGCTACTGCGGGTGAAACAGGGGGTGGTGGGTCTGACAAAAGAAAAGAGAGTAACAAACACATCGTACATGTGGAAATACTTGAGCTTAGATGGAATAAAATGGCACAGTGAGCTGCACAATATGAAAGTTAAAATACAACACAAACACAAGCGGCATGCACGGTCATCTGAAGAGGCATCTGCTCGCTAACCTGAGTGACATGAGCAGCAGCACAGACAACACGCATTAAGGCGACTCAGTACAGATGGACCCAGATGCAAGACTCTGAACCAGAAGTTAAATAAGATTTACTTTATTAATCCCCATGAGGAAATTCAAAGTAGTCACTGCTCCACACAACAAAAATACAATCATATTACATCAGTACTTAAATAAATAACTAAATAAATACTGGATGTAAATAGCTCTAAAATAAAAAATAATTCAAATAAATTAACATTAAAAAAGTTAGAGTTAAATATGGTAAAAATTTGACAAGCTAAAACATGATATATAAAAGATTCCATATCCTAACAACAATTTCAATGCATTTATTTAAACAGGGAAAAAATCACGGTTGATCTGAAGCCGTTGGGCTGGTCCAAAGGTGGCGGTGGGTCGAACCGGTAACTGGGGGCAAAGCAAACACAGGTCACTACAGTTCAGTACCAAAGAATCCAGTAATACAAACACAATCTGAGGGACGTTACCAGTGGACAGGCAAAGGTCGAACCAGGTGATCAATCCAAACAACGGGGTCCAGCAGGAGAGAGGCAGATTCAGGGTAAAAAATGATAACCCCCCCCCCCTTCATTTTCAAAAAGGAAACCTGTTTTATTTACAGCCCAAAGATATTCAGTTTATAAGCATAGTGAGGGAAAGAAACCAGTAAACAAACACATTTAAAAAGCTGAAATCGAACTTATTTTTCTGCAACCTTGCAACAAAATGTTGATGAAACCCCCATCTTTTTTTTCCTCCACTTATTAGCATTTTTTTTACTGAGGTTTCCTGACGTAAAAGTAAAAGTAAATAAATAAAAATCATCCCACAAAGCTCTATTGCAGGGGGCAGGGGTGTCAAACTCATTTTATTTCAGTTCCACATTCAGCCCGATATGATCTGAAATCGGACCAGAGCAGTGACATAATAACAGTAGAATTAAATGATAATATTTACATCTATAATGTTTCCCTCAAAATGTGAATAACAACAACTGGACACGTCTGAAGAAAAACAAGTGTAATTTTAACCATTTTCTGCCTCAGTCTATCACATTTGCACATGTGCAGAACAACTTATGTTTCAATTATTCCAGAATATTTGTAAAATTACACTTACTTCTCTTCAGATATTTCAGGTCGTTCATATTTGTTCAGGTATTTATTCAAGTTTTTTGTAAGACGATGGTTTGTTGATACAAAGATTTTCATGTGATTTCATTGTAAAGTTTTTTTTTTTTACATTAAAATCTGCAGTTTTCATTATTTATAGCTAATTATGATCATATTTTACTGCTCTGACCCAATTGAGATTTAATTATTCTTTATATGGAACCTGGATTAACCCTTTGATACATGAATTATGAGAATCTTATAGTCAATGTTTTTTTTCCTGGGTGTTTTTTTTCCTCTTTAGGCAAGAAAAAAGCAATGTAATTGAAATATTTTAATATATATATTACAAAAATGTCCACTCAGCTGGAAAACATATGTTTAAACTTTGAAGCAAAGAAAATTTTAAATGTAATGTCAGAACACTGAAATAAAACATTTTAATGCAATTTTTGATCAAGAACAGATTGTTAATTACAGTCTAATAACAACAAGATACTGATTTCCAGGTAAACATGTTAGTACAGATCAGGTATTAAGAACAGACCAGTTACAGTAATGATATGAACTGACTGATATGGAACTAAAACAATAAAACCCATGAATATACAAGAGAACAACTGAAGAACTGTCCACTGGAGTGACCAGTATGCATCAAAGGGTTAAAAAGCTTCTTTTTTTTTACAGCCCAACAACAAAATGTGCAAGAAACCCCTGTTACTATGTTTTTTTTTTCTTTTTGTCAAATTCCTAGTGTCAAATAAAAAAAATAAAATAAAAACATATATTTATGGCTGTGAGCGGTCTGGTATTGAATAACCTTGATTTTTGTTATTTTAATACCACAATCATAATTTACAATCAGGTACAGTATTACAACTTAATTCAGAAAATGACTTTTAAAGTTACATAGTCAGGAGAGTCCTCAGAGTCCAGTATAAGTCTGGTCGTTGTGTGTCCGTACCCTGAAAGACCACATGATGCTAAAAATCTTCGGTAACACTTTATTTAACGAGTGAGTTCATAACACATTCATAACAGCTTTCATAAACTGCACATAAAACATTCATGACTGTTTCATGACACATTCATACCAAACCTTTCATGAATGTGGTAGACAGACCGATGACACATTTTCAAAATAAAAGTCCAACAATCGCAAAGCACTGCTTCTTTCAACAGTGCTGTCATCTTTCAAAAGTGTAAAATTTACAATGTTATGATCCCCTTTGATCTACCTCAGTGTTGAAATCGCGTTGAATGTCCTGAGGATAACGTCCTGAGCACCGTCCCCGTCCCCGCCCCCCCCGTGTGTCTGGCCATTCCAATCTAGCATCTATCATTCACCTTCTACATGTCTTCCCAGATTAAAGAAAAAAGAAGACATTTGACACTTTTCTCTTTTTTTTGTAGGACTCCAGAAAACATGTCCCTCCCCCACGACCACACCTCTCCATTCCCACCCGCTCCAGCAACAGGCTGTCAAATAATGGCCCATGCCGCAGTGCTTTGCGATTGTTGGACTTTTATTTGGAAAATTTGTTGTCATTCTGTCTTCCACATTCCTGAAAGATTTGGTATGAATGTGTCATGAAAGTAGCTGTGTTTCCATTGCCCTTGGAAATTCGCAAAATTTAAATATCGCTATAAAAAAAAACTGGTAATGGAAACACCTGAATTTCGAAAAAAAACACTCAAATATCGATAAAAGGTTTTCACACTTTCATGAGGTGGTTTTTCAGACGTTTCGAGATTGTAATATATCGTAAAAGTGCAATGGAAACACATTTTCCCCAATTATATGTCACAGGATGGTCACATGATCACTTCTCTCGGAGTGAAAATGACAGCCGCAGTCACTGTAACCATAACAACCGTTGGCTGCTGGGATGCAATAACCACGGTCGCCATCTTGGAGTGGTGATCAGAGTGATTCCTACACTAGGCGCAGTGAAGGTTTACTTTTATTATCTGTTAGTTTTTGAATATTTAATTTTTTTTTTAACAGATAAATCTATTCTCTGTTCTGTAAAGTGTCAAGTGCAGCACTGTGTAAAAAAACACTACATACATTTATAATTTGTTGTTAAGTGACAATGTAGGGAACCGTATAACCTTAACTAGCTGGTTTGTTTGAAATGTTAGTGCCTTTAAAGAGTTCGGCGGGGACTTTTACTGACCAGACAATTAGCCCATTCATTCATTCGAACACTATCAGGGTGATGGTCAGTCTGAAGCTCCGACAGCAGTGACATCTCTTGAGGTGATATTTCACAAAAGTTACGACGCTCCTGCCTAGAACAACCGTCAATGGAAACACGTTGAAAGCGCAAATATAATTTGTCGAAATTTTAGGTATATCGATATTGTTTTGGGAAAAACTGTAATGGAAACGCAGCTACAGTCATGAATGTTTTATGTGCAGTTTATGAAAGCTGCTGTGAATGTGTTCTGAACTCACCCGTCCAGTAAAGTGTTACCGAATCTTCCTTTGTTACAAGAGTTTTGTTTCTCTGACCAGAGAATCCCCTCCTGCGTGCATCAGGTATCATCATGTGACGCAGGAACTTCCTTCTTCGGGCATCAGGTATCTTGTATCTTTGCTTGGGGGGGGTTTGTCGACCAACAGGCTTGGGTTTTTTTCCACTCGGGGGGTGTTCTGTCTCTGGAAACTTCTATTGTTTGTTCTTATTGTAATTTACCCCAAACCCCCCGTCAAGGTCTTTTGTCCGCAGGGTCACCCCCCACATGTCACTGGAAGCTAATTACTTCACTGTGATCACCTCCACAGAGTCAAAATCCCAAAGAATACAAACATTTATACTTATATAAAATATTAGAACATTTATATCACTGGTCCCATTGTCATTTCCAACACATTTCTGACATAAAAGTCACGGTAAAAAAAAAAAATCGGCCCACAAAGCTCTACTGTAATAGTCAACTTGTGGGCTGTTCTGGAGTAGTTAACCCATTTATTTGACCCAGTCCTGTTAGATGGATGAGACAAGAGGGAGTGTTTCCCAGGGAAGCAGTGAAAAGATGGTGGAAAGGTTTAGGGAGGTCAGCTGGTCCAGAACTGTGGCCCAGTTCCTCACATGAAACCCTTGTTCCTTGTTTGGGAGAAATGTGCTAATCCCCACAGGCCCACTCTATAGCCCAGCCAGCCAGCCTTTGAAGACAAAAAGGGCCAAAAAAAAAAAAAAAAATCAGCTTTTGTTCTTCAAACAATCTTTTGTACTCCTAACCTCTCTCAGTGCTGGTGTTTTACAGAGCAGTTACCATCCATTGTATAATTGCCGCTGTTATGACACAGTTTCCTCTGGAGGTATTGTATAGTATGAGATGTACGTACACTCAACGGCCTCTAAACTACAGTATGTGGTCTTTGAACTCCTCCGTATGATGCTGTTTGCCTTCGGGGGGTTTTTATTGGACATGTAGCAGGATTACAAACAGGAGAAGGATCCAACCCTGCGTGGGCCTCCTGACACCTGATACAGAATCCTGTGTGTGCGTCAAGCAGCAGGATTTGGAAAAAGAGCACATGATGTAGGCAGTCAGATGATATAAAGCTATACCTTACATAAGAACCCCCCCCCCCACACACACACACACACACACACACACACACACACTTCGTCAGTAAATAGCATCAGCTGTGAACGGGCCAGTGAGTAAAGTGCTGTGCCGTCTCCAGTTTCATCTTTCTAGTGTAAATCAAAAGGTTTACTGCTTTGTCCTTGATTGAACTTTGGCTTGATTCCATTAGTAATTGAATAAAGTTGAACTGAGTTGATATATTGTGTCTAGTCACTGAGGGCTGTGAGGTATGAACATCTATATTCTCAATATTTGCTATTTCATATTCAGATGTAACATGATGCACTACATTTTCTGTAAATTCAATGAATAAATAAATACTTATACAGAAAGTTTATATGTCAGTGTTGCAAATACACGTCTGCATTCTGCAATTTGCAGAAATATTTTCCAGATAGCAGAAGTAAAATGTAATAACTGACTTTTAAAGGCTTTAGTTTTGGACACTTGAAAGTTTTGGTAACACTTTATAAAAGCGACACACAATTCACTATGTACAGTGGTACCTCTGCTTACCTTTACATGACAGGTAACAGGTAACAAATGGTGAATACATAATGGATTATGTGTAGGTATTATGAAGTGTTATCAAACTTTTCTGATGTTTTTCCTGGTTAAATGAGTATTATTTCATCCATGGGTAAAAAAAAACAATCTGGAACTTGCAGAAATATTTTGAAGATTGCAGAAGAAAAATTTAATAAATTGCAATTTTGCAGAAAGAAAAAAAATTGGCTTGGCATGCAATGTTGCATATATATATATATATATATATATATATATATATATATATATATATATATATATATATATATATATATATATATTCCCCCAAGAATCAAGAAGACATTCAAAACTGTGCGGCACATAGATGGAGGCATTTTCTCGCTGACAATCCATGTTCATATAAGGTCATACGGGGTCAAAGTTGAACAATATTTACATAATACCAATCATGGAACGTGAGACCATCCAATGTTGGATTTGGTCACGTTTGAAGACTGCGGGACTCGACAAGTACCTTGGCAGTGTTCGCTAGTTTACACCATGCATCTCCCAGAAGTCAAAACATGGCCCCCAACAAGAGAAAAGCTTTGGCTCAACAGGAAATAACCAAGAAAACAAACAACAAGAACATGAAGGAATAAAGAATGATATTAATGCTATGGGTTACAAAGATCAACACATCATCTGCATGTGCAGAAACTTTGGCATGGACCCAAAGGCCAAAGGTTTTCAAATGTACACACCTTGTGTTTCTGTATTTTGATGGGGACATTTATATGTTGTAGTGGCTTCAACAGACATTGCTTAAACATCAGTTAAATTTTTGTGGAATTTCAGTACTAATTCACTTTGGCAACACTGCTTCATGTGAACTTCTTGCCTAAGTTGAAACATTTTTATTTTACATGGACTATAAGCATCACTGGTAACACTTTATTATACACTGTAGATTTTGCAGTGTTAATTTGGAGACAATGGGACCAAATACACTCTAGAAGAAGTTAAATAAACTCTCTAAGTGTTGATTTAACACTGCAAAATTTACTGTGTACCTACACACATTCCACTATGTATTAACCATTTGTTATCTATTTGTTATTGTTTATTACTGTATTGCTTATACACAGTTTATCATAAGGCATTTGTTCACACGGGTACAAATGGTTTGTTCATAGAAAATAAGAACAAATGCTTGGTTTATGATCAATTTTGGATGAATAAACCATTAACAAATAGGTACTAAATGGTTAATACATGATGAGCAAACATAAGAAATGGATAATAAATGGTTAATATATAGTGAATTGTGTGTAGGTATTATCAAGTGTTACCGCATCACTGACTACTTATGCAGTCATGCGGTGAAATAAATTTGCTATTCATTTCATCTAAACTAACTATCTAAAAAGAAACCTTGGGAAACAAATGCTGAAGTATCTTTAGCTGTAATGCTGCTAGTGGCCGTTATATTTTGACTCCAAACAGGTCATGTTCTTATTGACCTCCACTGAAATACAACATTGAAATAAGTGAACATGAAGTCATTTATTTTAAGGAATTCATTCTGGTATTATTTGTTTTATTTGGATCCGATAAGTGATGTGATAGTTCGTCTGTAAATTATTCCTTTGTTTTTAGAGATAATAGACGGCTTTGATTATTGCTTTTGGGAAGTTGGATGTCTGAAACTTGTGTTAATTAAATAAAATATTTAAACTCCTGACACCCTGAGTCATTTTTCGGGGACAAGACTTTCACAGCTTTACTGAAGAAAAATAAATGATGTCCAACTAAAAGGACATTCCTTAAAAAAAATTTAAAAAATGTATCTGAATTAAGGCTGTCACGTAAAAAAGGTTTGCTGGACAATAACTTGGCCAAGAAATTATTGCAATAAACAATAATATTGATAAATAATAATATATCATTTAAAAACATAAGGTTTTACCCGCTTGCGTTCCCGTTGTGCAGTGGGTGGGGATAATTTTGGAGTTATCTCGCCGATGGTGGGCGGGTTTGGTTCTGAAAATTGGGGGTAAATCATTCAAGCAAATGGTTGGCAGGCGGATAGAGATTTTAACAAGCGGTTGCCGATGACAATATACGCCATCTGCGCATCTCTAGTACCTGGACATGATCATCAGGCATAGTGTGGTAAAGTCACTCCTTCACTAACACTAACTCTAAGCTTCTCAATGGCACTTGACAAACCAGTGTGAGACATGGTTGCTCTTCCTACAGTACGTGTTTTGTTCACAGCCCTCCTTTTGTTTTGTCATTTTCTTACACATCTCTCTCTCTTCTCTCCTTTCAGTCCTGCATCTCGTTAACGCAGAGTGAAAACTGTCTTTAACGATGGTGACCCTGGAATCAGAAGAGGCTCCTGTGCCTCTGACGGCACTGTCACGCTGGTACCTCTACGCCATCCACGGCTACTTTTGCGAGGTCATGTTCACCGCGGCGTGGGAGTTCGTGGTCAACTGCAACTGGAAATTCCCCGGCGTCACCAGCGTGTGGGCTCTTTTCATTTACGGCACCTGCATCCTTATCGTCGAGCGAATGTATCTCCAACTGCGCGGCCGCTGTCCCGTCTTACTGCGCTGCATCATATACACTCTATGGACGTACCTGTGGGAGTTCGGCACAGGGCTGCTGCTTCGCCAGTTCAATGCCTGCCCCTGGGACTACTCCGAGTTCCGCTACAACTTCATGGGACTGATCACGGCCGAGTACGCTGTGCCGTGGTTCTGCGCTTCCTTCATCGTGGAGCGCCTGGTCATCCGCAAAACGCTACGACTACGTTTCCACGAGGGGCCGGAGGACGGGTGGTCAAACCATCGACTGGATGCGGGGGGAACTTTGGGGGGCGGGAGAAGAAGGGAAGGGATGGGAAATAGCGCTAATGGCTATCTTAAAGGAGAATGAATGTGGTAGAATAAGACAAGAGGCAAAGGATGCTAATGTGAAGCCAGCCCAGTTGCCCTGCTATAAACCTCTTCTCTCGTCCTCAAGCCTCTTTTCATAAGCAGACCTCCTCCATTAACTGTACGGGGGAAGCAGATCGACAGTTACGTAGACTGGGCTGGTGTTGCAGAGGTGTGTAGAGTACTCAAAACTCAAAACAGCCAAAAAATACAACAACTCACTGAGGCTTCAAATGCCCACTCACCCACTGTGTCCTCAGGCAGAGGAGACGCACTCTGTTTCATGCTGCTGTGTTCACTGCGTCCCATAAATACACACCCAACCCATTACCCATGTGGGGATGACCTGAAGGAGTCTTTAATAATATCAAGGGACCTCTTGACCAGCTGGGATTATACACACACGCACACACACACACGCACACACACACACACTGGTCTCTTCATATCCCATCCAACTGCAAAGCACTTGGGATTTAAAAAGAAAAAAAAAGTACCGTATTTTCCAGACTATAAGTCACACCAGCCAAAAAATGCATAATAAAAAAACATATATAAGTCACACTGGAGTGAAAGTCACATTTTTGGGAGGAAATTTATTTGATAAAATCCAACACCAAGAACAGATATTTCATCTTGAAAGACAATTTAACCCTTTAATGCATGTACTGGTCACGACAGTGGACACTTATTCCACAGCTGTTCTATTATACATTCATGTTTTTTTTCCAATACACTGACATTCAGACCATTACTGTATCTGTTTTCATAATCAAAAAATCTTTTTCTTCATATTAATCTCCATGAAGTCCTACATATCTACAGTAATAACTAGTAATAGAGTTTGTTAAAATGGGAGAAAACATCAGATTTTTTAACATTCACTTTCAGATGTTGGGTTTTAAATAATAATTCCATAAAAAATAAATTAATATAAAATATTTTAATCATATTGTGTTTTTCAACCTAAAGAAAACCCCCCCAAAAAACACGGACATTTTAATCATTCATCCACCAAAGGGTTAAAAAGAGAACAACAGGCTGAATAGGTGTACGGTATGCTAACATAACACATTCAGCTAACGTTACATGACGCATAAACAATGAACTGAGAACCTGCCTGGTATGTCAACGTAACATATTAACAGCTATTCAGATAACTATAGCAGAAACAACATGCTCAACAGCGCCCTCCTGTGGTTATCAGTCTGATCATGTGAAATTATATAATAAGGTTTTAACCCGTTGTTGGTCAACTCAACCGTTTGGTAGATGTAACTTTGAACCCTGATACATATCTAATCTAAATTTAAGTCCTTTGATACCAAACTTCTTGGGCATTCAATGATATATTCAGGTCATGCTCGTATATATACCACCAAGGAAGAAGATCATAACCGTTTCTTTTGGACACAAAATTGCAGGCAAGTTTTATTCATTTTATTAACTTTTACAGAGTCTATCTTACATAAATATTCCTCATCATGTTTCAGAAATATTTTGGTATTCATGTAATATTTTTTTTGAAAACATGCTCAAACGGTAGCGATTAAAAGGTCATGAAATGCTAATGCTAATCACAAATGCTAATCACTAATGATACAAACACAAAGAGTAAATGCATCTAATTTGAATCAAGTCACAAATTATGTTGGTAAGATTGGTAAAGGAGTAATGTCTGAGTTTTAATACTTTAGTGAAATTTAGGGTCAATAAAATTTTTTTTAAAAATCTATGTTTTATGTCATAATAGTCCCTGTGAGATGAAAAAAGCAAAAAAACCCCCAAAACAAGCAGTATCAATAGGCCTTGCGCCCGATTTGGTATGCGGCGAACGCCTAAAAAAGCGGTGGTATTGTGATTTTTGTAGTGTGACCAACAAAGGGTTAATCATTTTCAGACAAACCATGAAAAAAAATCAGCGACTTATAGTCCGAAAAATACGGTAAAGTAAAATTATTGAAATAAATAAATCAAATCTCTTGCTGAGAAGAACCAGATTCAGGAAAGATGATAGCATTTCTGATTTTCAAGGACAAATCAGTGTGAATGCTGGCATGTAGAAAACAAACGAAAAAAAAGTAGCTGCAGTTGTGTCAGATGTCCTTTTTAAAGTGTACATATTGTCCTTTAGTATTACTCAAAGTACTGTAGTAATGTAGCTACAAAGCAATGTACTGTCCACCCAGAAGCAATGTGCTGTGTGTCAGCTTACCTTATCATGAAGAATGTTTTTTCTGCAGTTAGTGAATACCCACAATGCCTGGAAAAAAATGCATGAAAAAAATAATTGTCTTCCAGAGTAAAAATAAATCAAAACAGTTCCTAGAGAACGGTGCGTTTAGATGGATGACAGTGTCACGGCTGATTCTGCTCCTCCTGACAGCATGTTGAAGCACCGCACTGAGCGGCAGAGGTGGGAAAAGTACTCACATTCTGTACTTAAGTAGAAGTCCAGATATTAGTGTGAAAAAATACTCTGGTAAAAGTAGAAGTACTGATTCAACTCCTTTACTAAAGTAAAAGTAAAAAAAAAATAAAAAATTTCATTTGTAATAAAGTTAAAAAGTAAAGCTACATGTTTTGCCATGGATGAAATAATACTTATTTAACCTGGAAAAATCAAAAACATTTCAAAAGTATCCAAAAATAAAGCCTTTAAAAGTGAGTTACTGTGTAGATAATGTGTTTGATCACAGTTACTCAGTTTAGTGGATGTGGACAGAAAATTTAAGAAAAATTGGGAAAAAAAGTCATTATTATGAGATTTTAAAAAAGCTAGAAATATGCATAATTATGAGACAAGTCAAAATGATGAAGTAAAACTCTTAAGCCACTTATTTTTCATACTATTTAATTTGAAAAAAGTAATGAGTCTATTCTGACAATGTAAGGAGTATAAAGTAAAGATATTTATGAACTAATGTAAGGAGGGAAAGTAAAGAGGAAATACTCCAGTAACGTACAGATTCCTAAAAAATCTACTTAAGTGAAGTAACAAAGTACTAATACTGAGTAAATAGTTGAAATTATGAGATAAAGTCAAAATTGTGACATAAAAAAAATCTAAAGTATGAGGTAAAGTTGCAAAAAGTAGGTAAAAGTCATGATTATGATTTTGATTTTCCCTCTGAATCCATTGACATCTGTTTAGTTTGAAAAAATTTATTCTGAAAATGTAAGGAGTATAAAGTATAGATATTTCTATAAATGTAAGGAGTATAAAGTATAGATATTTCTATAAATGTAAGGAGTATAAAGTATAGATATTTCTATAAATATAAGGAGTATAAAGTACAGATATTTATATAAATGTAAGGAGTAACAGTAATATCTTTACAGAAAAATAAATACTCCAGTAAAGTACAGATAGCTAAATAATTCTACTTAAGTACAATAACGTAGTACTTTTACTTAGCTCCTCCCACCTCTCCTGGCTGTTTGAACGGCAGCTCCACCACCATCAGTATCTTTACAGGTGGCTGTGAGTATCTGTGTGTTTGCGCTAAAGCTAAAGCTAATCCAAGGCGTTTCAAAGGCGCTAAATATAATTCAGTCCATTACTTTATTTGCCACAAAAGCAAGGACTCCTTTTTACCGACGGTAATAAGCGTGAGTCACGACTATCATCATAAAAGCAGGTTTTCACAACAGAACCTTTTCATGACTGTGTGCATGTCCACTGTCTGTGCTTTAACGTCTCACATCTGCAGGGGAACTTAAGCCTCATTTCAGTGTCCGTCACTGGTCTTCCATCATCCATTAGCTGAATGTCTTCATACTGGTGTCATAGGCTGTGTTCAAAACTACATCCTTACCTACTACTCGTACTAATGAGTATGAGAGAAGTTCCTGTATGTATACTAGATTTAGCAGAAATGTTGAGTTTACATCATGAGCTTCCTACTCGTACTTAGATTACCCAAGATGCAACACGACACAACGTCACATCTGATCATCACATCATCATGTTATACATTTGTTACTTATGGTTGATTGTGTGGCCATTTATTTTAATAAACTTAATTCAATTATTCCATTTACATGACTTTAGTGCATTTGCTTCTTGTTTACAAAGTAAAAGCCCAGATTTATCAGTGTGGTTTTTCATATAAGAAAGGGAAAGGGGTGTTTTATTTTGCGAAAAGTGCGTTGCCCACTACGGCTAACTAGTATTTCACAGAATTCCTCCAAACAAAATTGTAAATAGTTGGTATTTAGACAAATGAACACAACATTCGACATCTAAAGAGGCACTTTCTCACCTGATTTAAAAGAAAAAAATGAACTGAGGTATTTAAAGAGTTTAGAGCTCAAGTGAAATCAGCTTCACCCTGTCGATTTTTGCCCAGAAAGAAGCGCAATGCATTGTGGGTTATCATGTAGTACGCTACAGGCTAAAGGCTTTGCATACTATCGACCGTACGAAGTATGAATAGTATATGGTTTTGAACACAGCCATAGTCACCTTTTTCATGAGAGTAAAATGAATATTTAATGGGTTGCAACACTTTGACAGAACAGTTTAAAAAACTCTTCTGCTGTATTAGTAAATATATTTTGTTATCTGAATGATTTGATGATTTTAAGTTGTTGAACGTGACAGTATACACATAATTTTTTTTTCATAACTTTATTAGTGTTGTCTGCTGCACTTTTTAATTATCTTACCATCACCTTTTTGGTATTTATTATAAGTATTATTTAGTTTTACATTTCAGAAGGGAAATATGAAGTGTATATTGAAATTAAAGGTTCAGTGTGTGATATTTAGTGACGTCTTGCAACAAAAGTGAAGATTACAACCAACCTCAATGGTATCAGGACATTATAGTTGAAGTGGCAGATCACTGTTTGTTTGTTTATTTGTTTGTTTGTTTGTTTGGATCCTCCATTAGATGCAGCAAATATCCAGTAGATGGTTCCCCATGTTACTTTCTAAAATAATTTATCATTAGTAGTGTAGCACCAATCATAATTGGCCCATATTGCCTAAAAATAGTCTGATTGGTGATGGGAAAAATATGCCGATCAAAAAGCCGATCACGTAACGTAAATTACTAGTGATCATTTTCAAACTTGCAAACACGCTACAGAACAGGTGCATCTGGTCGGGACTGTTAATTAATAGTATAAGTTTGGGACCATTTTACTCTGTGTAAGGCAGACAACAGTGTGCCCACGGCAAAATAGCATTAGCATTAGCCTAGCACCTGAACTACAACACCTGAGCCGGACGCATCCACACTATAACGGCACTTCGTCAAAGCGGACTCAGGGCTTCTATGTTTTGCCAACTTGTGAGTATTAGCACCTGTTAGCATGTAGCCACACGTGTTTTAATTATTTTTAGCAAATGTACCAAGGTAGTGTATTAGCCTACAACTGCTTCACATATCCAGGTGTGTGCACCTGTGCACGGATGTACACGCACACAACTCAAAACACTTCAGTTTTCTCTCATCCTTGTTTATTGATTGATCTAATTTAACCCTTTAACTCCTGAGACACTATTTCAGGTAAATGTGCTGCTGTGAAGGAAAAACACAACAAAAGTTTAAACCATAGTAAAAACAACAGGACTGGGCTGGTGTAGTGGGTTAATGGTGGCCTACTGTCAGTAGACACAAATGGCTCATCCTTAAAAAACTAATTCACTATATACAGCACTTCCTCTTCCAATTCAAGATTAATCTGCTGCAAATCAATCAGTCTGTTTACATGCAATTTGGGAAATCCAAATTACTGCCTTTGGCCAACTAATATCGAAGTTTTCAATGCCATGTATACACCTTAATCAGACTGTAACACTGCTCTACAGTTTTTTTTTAGAAAGTATCTTCTTTAGACATTAAATGTGTTAAATCTTACATACTTTAATCAGATTAATCAGAAAACTAATGACTTTAGTGCTGGTTCGTTCATGTTTTTAATATATATGATGGTGTGTTATTCCACATATATGCTGGTTTATGTACATGTAAACAATGGATTAGTAAATAATCCACTAGAAAGAACCTGTAAAGTGAATGAATCATAATGTGTTTGAAGTAGATCTAGTAGATCTGACACCAGAATTCCTTTGGACTAAAACCTATTCTGTTGTTCATTCTAACAATTTCACATTTTGACCCCAGACTTATCTTGAAAACTTGAGCCAACCAGCATTAAAGACTTGAGTTTTCTTTATCACTAACACACATGTAGGAACATTTCATTTGTACAGAAGCATTTTACTAGTAGACCAGTGTAATCGAATGGAACTGTAGTTTTAGAAATCAGACCAACCAAGTCAGATAATAATAATAATGGATTAGATTTATATAGTGCTTTTCAAGGCACCCAAAGCGCTTCACATTAGTGTTCCATTATTCATTCACTCTCACATGCTCCCTCTGGTGGTGGTAAACTACATATGTAGTCACAGTTGCCCTGGGGCAGACTCACAGAAGCGTGGCTGCCATTTCACGCCTACGGCCCCTCTGACCACCACCCAACATTCATACTCATTCATACACCAGTGTGACACTGGAGGCAAGGAGGGTAAAGTGTCTTGCCCAAGGACACAACAGACTGACTAGGACAGAGCGGGAATCGAACCGCCAACCCTTCGGTCAATGGACGACCCGCTCTCCCAACTGAGCCACGGCCATCCCCAACGGCCGTGGCTCAGTTATGTAAACACCACCCTACCTTAGCTCCACTTACTGGCCTGTACACGCCCCCTTCCGGAAGTGACCAGAGTCACCATGACAATATGTATGTTTCTGTAATAAATCAGCGTTTAAACAGTTTGTACCAAATATAATGAGCTGCTGCACAGCTGTGGTCCATATCTTCATGGTTATAGTCCATATCTTCATGGTTGTGCTCCATATTTTCATGGTTGTGGTCCATATTTTCATGGTTACGGTCCATATCTTCATGGTTGTGCTCCATATTTTCATGGTTGTGGTCCATATTTTCATGGTTATGGTCCATATCTTCATGGTTATGGTCCATATATTCATGGTTGTGATCCATATTTTCATGGTTATGGTCCATATCTTCATGGTTATGGTCCATATATTCATGGTTGTGATCCATATTTTCATGGTTATGGTCCATATCTTCATGGTTATTGTCCATATATTCATGGTTGTGGTCCATATTTTCATGGTTATGGTCCATATCTTCATGGTTGTGCTCCATATTTTCATGGTTGTGCTCCAGATTTTCATGGTTGTGCTCCATATCTTCATGGTTATGGTCCATATCTTCATGGTTATGGTCCATTTCTTCATGGTTGTGGTCCAAATCTCCTCTGGGTGCTGTTGTCCTCTTTCTACTACATGTGCTTCAAATCTGATGCTTTTATTTAGTTATTGTTGTTCTTCTATGGTGCCGACCAGAACAATGCTAACACAAAACAACATGTAGCGCGGCTTATTGTCTGGGAGTCGAACAATAATTACATTTTTGTTTGCTCAAATGTAAACTAAGATTTCTTCAAAGCATGTAAACATACTGAATGTGTGACAGTCCGTGTTTTAACCTTCTGGAAACCTGTTGAAACGTACTAATAGAAGCTGTTTGTTAAGAGATATTCCACATTATTCCTCTGAATATTACACACTGGACCTTTAAAATGCACAAACTGAATTAATATCAGAACTAACTGCAGAGTTGCGTGTCCTGAAGTTTGTTTTGCAGCTCGGTGGAGTGATAGTGAACTAAAATGTGTACTAACTGCAGTGGTGGCAGAAACTGCAGCAGATTGTGAAGCTGTCGTCAGTCTGCATTTTTTCACTTTCTTGTAAAAAAAATAATCTGACATTTACTAAAAATGTAAAAGTAGATTAACTTTAATGAACTGTAACTTGAATTTTGAATGATTTGACTGCAATTTCAAAAGGCAGAGGCCTCACAAGGTAAACAGCAGGTGTGTCCCTGGGGATCCTCAGACTCTTTGCACAGCTCCAGCCAGGGCCGTATTATGGACGGGGCCTGTGGGGCCAGAGCAATGCAGACGCCGATGTTGATTGTGATGTCAGAGGGCCTTTATTCTCTAGGCTCTTATGACTATTCACACTGGGCATATTTGAAGAGAATGGGTGATATGAAATGGGCGGGGGACAGCAGTCAGAGGACCCCTCGGCCAATAATAGTGCACTTTAACCGTAAGGTAGGCTATGTTTCTATGGTGATGATGAAACAGAAGATGCAAAAGTGGTGTCACATTTTAACATTTTCATCCGCTTTTATACAAAAGTTTTCAGGAGGAAATCTTTGTTATATGAAAACGCAACAGCAGACGAAATTCGATTGGATGCACATGCCAGGTGGTCGTAGGTAATTGTACACCCATCTGGTCGACTATGATATGAGTAAAAATTCTCTACAATTGTTAAAACGACTGAAGATCTGAGAGATCCAGGTAGTCTGACATGTAAAAGGTATATGCGATGTGAAGATGTTATGTATTTTTTGCCAGTTAAATGAAGACACGACCCGGCTCATCTTCAAAACTCCCCACTCTGGAAGGGCTCTTCAGATTTTTGCGTTTTTAGAGACCCTCATTTTTAGAAACCCTGACAGTGTGGTTGCCATGTAAATGAAAGGCACTTCCGATCAAATAGTTTGTCATTTTTAGCTGCAATTGCCTCTGTAAATGGCCCCTTAGTAGGGTACGTTGGGGGGTGGGGGGGACTTTGTTAAACTCCTGGCCCCGGGGCCCAACCGCCCCCATAAGCCGGCCCTGGCTCTAGCAGTGTTTCCCAGTGTGGGCTGGTTGATCTACTGCTGTAAAAACTGGTCACATAGTTACTGCTCAGCACGCTCCAGGGAATCATCTGGAATATTCTGCGAGTGTTTAACCTGTAGGGAACACTGCAAATGTCAGATGTGAATCCCAACAGTGTAAAGACGTGACCTTCATCATTGTGTCTGCAGTGTCTGTCCTCTGACTGTGCGTCCTGGGTGGATGTGGACATTACAGAGCAAGTGCTGCCACCCAGTGGATTAACTCATACTTCACCTAAAGGTTTTCTTAAACTAACACAGTGTGACTATGTACACAAATGATCTTTACCAGGATCAAGAACAGAGGGCCATGTTCCATTTATTATGTTATTATATGTTTTTTTTTCCTTTTTAGTTTAGTTTTCTTTCCAAACATGAAATAAAAAGCTTCAAAGCAATAGAGGCTTCTGACCCAGCAATGATGATTAAGCACAAGGCTGTTTTCTTTTAGAGATAAAATACTAAACCACATAATGAAACATGAATGCTTATCTAATTCTACTGCTTTGATGAGACAAATATCAAAAAGACATGCAAAAAAAGATGTGTATTTGAAGCATTAGGTGATTGTGTTACAGAGTGTTGTACAGAGACACAATAGAGGTGGTAAAAGTACTCACATTCTGTACTTAGGTAGAAGTATAGCTACATCTGTGGGAAAAATACTGATTCAACCCCTTTACTGAAGTAATAGTTTAAAAAAAAAAAAAAAAAAAGTACAGTTGTAATAAAGTAAAAAGTAAAAGTAGTTTTTCTTGCCATGGATGAAATAATACTTATTTAACCAGGAAAAATCTAAAAAGTTTTAAAAGTATCCAAAAATAAAGCCTTTAAAAGTGAGTTAGTGTGTAGATAATGTGTTTGATCAGGTCACAGTTACTCAGTTTAGTGGATATGAACAGAACATTTAAGAAAAATGGGGGAAAATAGTTGAGATAAAAAAAAAAAACTGCATAATATGCATTTTTTTTTTCTTGATTATGATATACTCCCTTTCTGTCCTTAGTAGAAGTACAGCTACTAGTGTGAAAAAATACTCTGGTAAAGGTAGAAGCACTGATTCAACTGCTTTACTGAAGTAAAACTAAAAAAGAACAACTTCTCAATTGTAATAAGTAAAACTACGTTTTTGCCATGAATGAAATAATACTTACTTAACCTGGGGAGAAAAAAATCATAAAAGTTTCAAAAGTACCCAAAAATAAAACCTTTAAAAGTACGTTTGTGTGTAGATAATGTGTTTGATCAGGTCACAGTTACAGAACATTTAGGAGGGGAAAAAATCATTATGAGATAATAAAAAAAATAAAAATCTAAATTATGACATAAAAAGTCAGAATTATGACAAAAAGAGTTGAAATAATGAGACAAAAGTCCCCGTTTCTCTCCTCCACTGATTTTCCCTCTGAAGTCACTTATGTTTCGTACTGTCACATCTGTTTAGTTTGAAAAAGTAACGAGTCTATTGTGAGAATGTAAGGAGTATAAAGTACAAATATTTATGAACTAATGTAGGGAGGAAAAGTCTAAAGTTTACATAAAAATAAATTATCATGTAAAGTACAGATGCCTAAAAACTCCACTTCAGTACAGTAATGAAGTACTTTTACTGAGTTACTTCCAGCTCTCAGACACACTCTGTATATGTATGTGCATGAACAGTATGTTTAAATGAACCTGAATGTGTTTTTTTTACCTTGAGGTTGCATGTCCAAAAGTTTTCATCTTTTTCTGGCAAACTCTGATTTTATCCAAATAATTATTCTATTCTACCCCATGTACTATACTATTATTTTTCTTATTTTCTTTCTGATAAAAACTGTACAGATTTTTAGTGAAAGTACTGTACTTTATATCATTTAGTTTGATTCCATATATAATTTATCAGTTTACCAGTGTATTTATTTGATCATCAAACCTATGTCTGTTGAAATGCATTTCATTTTAATTCCGAATAAACATGTACAATAACACTGTGAATTGTCAGCGTCCAGTTTCATCAGAACTAGAAAATGCTTCTATCATAGAAACATTGATTTGACATGACGTCACATTGCTGTATAGTCAGCGCGCGACGTTCAGATGGAGGACAGGAAGTGAAGTTTCCATTGGGAAAATGCATATGTTTTGTGATTTTTTTTCTTTTTAGAGTACCAAATACTGCCATTCACAAAGGTGAGAAATGGAAAAGGCTCACAGAAAAACGCAATAAAAAGTGGATTTTAAATCTGTGTTTGCGGTCGGGAGGAGCAGACCGCCGACCGCTAATTTAGCTAATGCTAACGCTAATGCTAATTCCCGTGTCTGAGCCAGAGCTTTCATCTTTTTACCCCGACACCGAAGATGTTGAAACTATAGTGATAACGCCCTTCTTGCCTGTGTTTGCAGAAGCTAACTTTTTGTGTGGGAGTGTTATATATCATTAGGTTGTCGTTAAATGTTCATTTACACTGTTGTAATATATGGTTTAGCTAGCCACATCGCGATGCATTACATGTTTATTTACGAGAACTCATTCATTTTCATAAGATACGGGTCACGTCCAATAAATGTTTTAATTAATTGTATGCATCTCTGTTTCGACACTGAATCTAAATCCATACAATAGGTACTCTCTTAAATGGTTTCCTTCCTAGGCATTCTCCACGGTTACTTCCTGCCCTCCAGCTGAAATCGCAACGTCATCATAGTCACGTGACTGAAACCTACCTAAAAATGTGATGGTTGGTTCAAAGTCAAGGCACTTTATTATCCTCTTTGGGCAGGAGTGTCCAACATTTTTCCACTGAGGGGCACATACAAAGACATATAGGAATGATGGGGCCAATTACCCCAGTACAGGTGAGGTTTATAGCCTCACCTTTTCTGTATTAGAGTTAGAAGAATACATTAAAAGTTGGTCAAATATGCTATTTTGTTGAATATAGTTACAGAAAACTACCTTTATTTTGCCTGTGCACAACAATGTGTACTCTGTGTGTTTAACCCTTTAAAATAAATACTCAAGTAAAGTAGAGAAAAAATAATCTAGTTAAGTACTGAAGTACTACTTTCAGAGGTGGTCAAAGTACTCACATTTTGCACTTAAGTAAAAGTACAGCTACTAGTGTGAAAAATACTCTGGTAAAAGTACTGATTCAACTGCTTTATTGAAGTAAAAGTAAAGTACAACTTCTGAATTGTAATAAAGGAAAAAGTAAAACTGCATTTTTTTTGCTATGGATGAAATGCATATTTAACCACAAAAAACTGAAAAATGTCAAAAAAAAAAAAAAAAAAAAAAAAATATATATATATATATATATATATATATATATATATATATATATATATATATATATATATAAATAAAGCCTTTAAAAGTGAGCTACTGTGTAGATGATGTGTTTTATTGGGTCATTGTACTCAGTTTTGTAGGTGTATTTATGAGATTCTTAAAAAATCTAAATCGTGAGATTAAAAAGTACAAAAAATTATGAGATAAACAAATCTAAATTATGAGATAATAAATCAAGATTATGAGAAAAAAAAGTCAAATTTATGAGATAAAAAAGTCAAGAGTATGAGATTGAAAAAATCTAAATTGTGAGATAAAAGTCAAAACTATGAGATGAAAACTCAAACTTATGAGAAAAAAGGCAAAATTATGTGGAGAAAGTCATACTTATGAGATAAGAAATTGATAATTATTAGCTAAAAATTCTAAATTATGATAAAGTAAGCCACAATTTCTAATTTACGACTTACATTTCATACGGTCACATTTGTCTAATGAGTGTATCCTGAGAATGTAAAGAGTATAAAGTACTGATATTTATACAAAAATATGGGGAGTAAAAGTAAAAAGTAGCCAGAAAAATATACTTAAGTAAAGTACAGATACCTAAAATCTGTACTTAAGTACAGTGAAGGAAGTACCTTTACTTAGGTACTTCCACCTCTGGTTAATTTTCTCTTTATCTTTATTCTGGTCCATAGAACATACAGTACATCCACTTCTACTATAAATACAAATCACAATGTCAGTCAAGGCCAAACATTAAACTAATACTGTTGATGTGGAGAGTTTGGAAAAAATATATTGATTTACCTTTAAACACCAGGTCAAAGTTTAATCTGGAAAATAAAATAACACTTGCAAAAGATTCTTGGATAGGGAGTAAAACAAAAATACACAGTATATATGTCTTTCAAGCACATTACACTGGTCTACTAGTAAAAAGGCTGTGGAATAAAACTAATGAAATGTTCCCACATGTGTGTTAATGATAAAGAAAAGTCAAGTCTTAAATGTTGGTTGGATCAAGTTTCCAAGATAAGTCTGGGGTTAAAATGTGAAATTTTACTATTTATTTTACTGAGTATTTTTGTCATTTTTGTTCATTTTACTGAATATTTTTGGTCACTTAACTGTTCAATGACACTGGTCTAAAATGCTTCTGTAATAAAACTAATGAAATGTTCCCACATATGTGTTAGTGATAAAGAAAACTCAAGTCTTAAATGATGGTTGGCTCAAGTTTCCAAGATAAGTCTGGGGTCAAAATGTGAAATTGTTAGAATGAACAAGAGAATAGGTTTTCGTCCAAAGGAATATTGGTGTCAGATCTACTAGATCTACTTCAAACACTGTCTACACATTATGATCCATTCACTTTACAGGTTCTTTCTAGTGGAATATTTACTAATCCATTGTATACATGTACATAAACCACCATATATGTGGAATAACACAACATCATATATATTAAAAACATGAACTAACCAACACTAAAGTCATTTGTTTTATGATTCTTCTGATTGACCTTTGACCTTATGCAATATTGATAATTTTGTTTTATATATATATATATATATATATATATATATATATATATATATATATATATATATATATATATATATATATATATATATATATATATATATATATATATATATATATATATATATATATATATACATGCGTCAGTGCATGTAATATTATGATAATATATCCAGTATTGATTAAGTTATTGCGTGATATGTCTATTGTTGACACACACAAACACGTGTTACAGAAGTAAATTATGCAACATGTCACCTTTGACCTCCAGAGATCTCAAAAACTATTGGTTGTATGTGATAACACCAAGTATGAGAATTGTAGAAATTTCTATTCTGCATCATTTGGTATGAATCTGAAAGTTCTGTGACCCTCCATTCTTGAGTTATAACCAATAATGTGGTTTTGACCTTTTAGTTAACTCTTTACCTCCTGATGCGTCAGTGCTGAAGCATTCTAAATGGATGGTTTAGTGTTATTTTACTGAGAATTTTGTTGATGGAACTGATGTACAGGTATCAAAAAAAGAAAAAGGCCAAACTAAAACTACTGGAACCAAATTTCAACAATAGTCATTTATTCCCTTTTTCATTTACTTAATTGTTTTTTGCATTTTTTCGTCTTATTTGTTATTTTCTGAATATTTATTAGTTTCTGTTGATGTTGTTGCTTATTTTTCTTTATTTTTTCTATGTTTTTGTTTTTTTATTTTGTTATTTTTCTTCAGTTGTGTTCTGTTAGTGTCTTACTTTGTTCACGTTACGTATTATTTTGTCAGTTTAATATTCTTTTTTTCTCATTTTAATGATCACTTTGACTGCTTTTGTTCATTTTCTTACTTATTTTATCTTATTTTATTTATTTTTTTTTACTGTGGAACTGCTTAAGTCTCAGGAGTTAAAGGTTAATTGTGACTTTGACCTTTGACCTTTACTCAAATTCATCATTATATTTGATGTGCATTCCGGTATTCATTGAGTTATAGCGTGATATGTCTCTGCGGACACACACACACACACATACACACACACACACACATACACACACACACACACACACACACACACACACACACACACACACAGTGATTACAATAATCTCTTTCAACCAATGTTGGGTGAGATTAATAAAACTAATGAAATGTGTGTGTTAGTGTTTGAACTAACCAGTACTTTTGTCATTTGTTTTCTGATTTATCTTTTTAAATTATGTAAGATTTAACACATTTAATGTCTGAAGGAGATACTTTCTAAAATAAAAAGTATAATCAACCTCAGCTTCAGCAGAGACAGAGATAATCGCAGTATTATTCATAAGTGTAGTATCTTAATATTACCACATGATGGCAGCTTTTCATTAACTAAACCCACCTTAAGAACATGTCTTTGTTCATTCAGTTCTTTTCAGGGCATGTGTTGATCCTGACTCATCAGTCTGCGTTCAGGCTAGTTTTTCCCAGAGGGTGTTTTTATGACTCTCACAGTGAAGCTTGGTTTAAAGTCTAACAGACGGCGTGGTTTTATTTGGTCGTCTTTGAATCAACATGCCCGCTCTTTTTTGTTTGTCACCTGTTATGACTTTATGAATCCAGAGTTCATCATGTGGGAACAATAAAGAAATCAAATGCAAACTGCTGCGATGACAGATCTACCTTTACATTTAATGGAAGCCTTTGGCACAACTTTACCCCCCCTTCCTCCTTTTTGCCGCCACACCTTGTGACAGGTAATGAGAATCTGGGTCGTTTACGTGTCTCGGCAAAACCCTTAATTAGGCTGTGAATCCCTGAGCCTGAGGGCCTCCATCTGACTGAAGGCGTGTCCACTTCACACACTGTTCAACCTGCTCTGCCTCCTTCACTGTCAACATGTGGCTTCATCAGCCGTCCTCCAATCAGTCCCTCACACTCCAAATAAGGAGACTCGCAACCTGTAATCTGTGCAGCACACATGACAACTATCATCCCTGAAGCACTTTTAAAGCCTGTTTTGTTAGTGTATGTGTGCAAATACTGTACATTTGTGCACTTGCATTTCTGCACGCCGTTACGTCCGACAGAAAGATTTACTGCAGTTGTTGTGTCTGTTCAGTCACTACATTTACACGCACATCTGAGTCCAACTATTGGCAGGAATCGAGCAAAAGGACTGAATTGGAGTTTATGAGGAATCTCAGTTTATATGAGCAATGAGACATTTGAATAACCCTAACTCTACACTCCATTTTTATTTTTAGAAAGTATCTTCTTCAGATATTAAAGTGAATTTTGGACATGGGAAAATAGGAAATGTGTAGAGATTTTTTGAGCTAGTTGTTGCTAGGCTAACAAAAGTGAATGTCCTTTATGTTAGCCGGCCACTAAAACAGTCATATCCAATCCTCAAAGCACTCAGTTATTATATCAGTCTGTGGATGTAAATATCTGTGTTGATAGACTGACTTAGGAGTTAAACCAACCTTGCATTTGTTTGATCACTAACAGTAATTCGTACTAGTACCAGAGGGTTCATGACTCACCCGGGTGAATCACCCAGATCCATTAAATCCCAGATCCACATCAATCAATCTGCCAAGTCCTAACTACGCCATGTATAAATGATAAATTCCTTCACATAAATACATCTTACAATCATTAAAACATAAATTAATTGCATACATTACCACTTACACTTTATTTACACCACCATCACACTCAATTCAATTCAGTTTTATTTATAAAACCCCAAATCACAACAAAGTCGTCTCACAGGGCTTTACAGAAAACAACTACAGAAATAGACAAAAGGTCCCAAGCATCACCTGTCCTTAGACCCTCCTTCTTGAATGAGGAATATTCAACATCCTCTTGCAAAGTTGAATCGTCCTTGTGTCATTCAGAGCCTAAAACAACCATCAGAGTGTCAGCGTCGTGAGTGAATGTACGTTCAACTGAGCCGAGTCTGAACCGTTTCAGGCCGAGTCATGAGTGAATCCGCCGGTTAATTTCCTCTTCAGCCTGTCATGATGGGTGAGGTGAAGAGAGGACTCCAATGCACAGTTCTGAAGGGAAAAATAATTTAATAACAAACTAAGCAAAAATCAAGACAAAGACAAAACCAAAACAAGACCTGGATGTAGATCAGCCAGAGTCCATGGTGTGACAAATGTCCAGGTTATTGTGGTAAGAAGGAAAAAGGCAGAAGTGTCCGGGTTATAAAGGTGACAATACTGAATGGTTTTGCACCGGCAACTGCAAGCTTCACTGCTTAAATATTGCAGATCAGTAACGACAGCACGGTGCGGGACCAGGTGGATCTGGAGAACACTGGGGGAAAGGTCACTGGAGAAGAGGTTGTGACACAGTTGAGACGAGTCTGAATCACTCTGTGAGTGGGTTAGTGCTCCTAACATAATTATAACATACATTTTTACATCCACCAAAGAGCTTATGTTTTTGCTGGAGTTTGTTTGTCTGTCTGTTCGGGCGACTGTGGCTCAGTTGGTAGAGTGGGTCACAGAGAGGTTGGCTGTTTGCGTCCTGGCTCTGGCTGTCCACATGTCCAAGTGTCCTTGGGCAAAGACATTGAGCCCTGACTTAGGCAAGGCAAAGTGTATTTGTATAGCACAAAAGAGACTGCTTAAAACATTCATTCATTATCTGAACCCGCTTTATCCTCACTAGGGTCACAGGGGTCACTGGGGGTATAATCCAGCTACAATGGGCGAAGGCGGGGTACACCCTGTATGAGACGCCAGTTCATCTCAGGGCTGAACATATATAGACAAACAATCACCCTCACATTCACACCTATGGGCAATTTAGATTAACTAATTAACCTATCAGTGCATGTGTTTGGATGGTGGGAGGAAACCGGAGTGTCCGGCAAAAACCCACGCGGACACGGGGAGGACATGCAAACTCCACACAGAAAGGTCTGGTATGGGATTCGAACCAGGGTCCTTCTTGCTGTGAGGCACGAGTGCTAACCACTGCACCACCGTGCCGCCCACGTAAAACATTCTAAAATAAAATCAAATAAAAGCCATTAAAAGTGCAAAATTAACATTAACATCCAAGAGTGCATTCAAAAGAATTTACTCATAAGCACATAAAAAGAGAAATGTTTTTAACCTGGATTTAAAAATGTTCACATTTGGGGCTGATTTCAGGTCCGTTGGTAGTTTGTTCTAGTTGTGAGCAGCATAAGAGCTAAAAGCTGCTTCTCCATGTTTAGCCTGAACTCTGGACTGGACTATGTGACTTGAGTCCATTGACCTTAGAGCCCGACTGGGTTTATATTCTATTAACATGTCACTCATGTATTCTGGACATAAACCATTCAGTGACTTGTAGACCAGTAGCAGAATTTTAAAATCTATTCTGTATCTGACTGGGAGCCAGTGTAAAGACTTTAGAACTGGGGTAATATGATCTCCCAGTAGGACTGACAGAACCTTAGAACCCTACTGGTGTATGAGTGTGTGTGAATGGGTGAATGTGAGGCTAATGTAAAGCACTGTGAGCATCATGAAGGTGGAAAAGAACTATGTACTGTAAGTGCAGAACATTTACCATTTAGTTAGCAAGGTAATTAAAAATTTTATGAACAGATCCTGATGAAGATTTCATGATGTATTGAGAGTGTCACAAGGAACAAATAATTAGATTTTGGTGATGATCCGGGAAAAGATTCTGGATCACTTTGAAATTTATTCTCCATTTACCACAATGTAAAATTTCCAAGTGATCCAGAATCCAGGATCTAATGTTGGGTGGTGTTTACATGCACAGAGAAGCTCTATTACAACCACATTTGTGATGTTTACATGATGTTTTTTAATTCCAAATGATTTATTCAGAATAAAATAATTCAGAATGAAATGTATTTCCTTCATGTTTATATGGACATGTCAATTCTGAATAAAGGTCTCTATGGAAACGGCTGTATTCTGCTGTAGTTAATTGGGCTTTCAGAGCTGGAGGTACAGAGGGTTCTGATTGGACAGAACAGCCACATAATGATACTTACTGGAAGACAACAACCGTATCCACTTCCTGTTTTGTGTTCATTTCGACTTTCAACATGATAGACCAAATACTACATTTGCATTTATTTTTGTAATAATTATGAAGCAGCAGCTCGACTGAATCAACAAACTAATGCTGGCTGTGGAATATGAGCGTCATCGCTATGAGCATGTGCAGAACGACAGGAATAATGTTAAAGAGGAATTAACTGTTTACATGTCAGAGGATTTAAGAGTGGAATAAACCAGTGACTTCATTCAGAATTAACTTTAATTTAGAATAATCATTTTCAATTGGAATTAGGTGTTTACATGGTTCATCTTAACCCTTTGTTGGTCAGCTCAACCATTTGGTAGAGGTAACTTTGAACCCTGATATCTAATGTAAATTTATGTCTTTTGACACCAAAGTTCTTGGGCAGTCAATGATATATTCAGCTCATGCTAGTATATATACCACCAAGGAAGAAGATCAACCACGACAACACCTTTGGTATGATCTTTTCTTTTGGAGACAAATTTGCGATTTTTTTTTTCATTTTATTAACTTTTACAGAGTCTATTTTACATAAATAATCTTCATGATGTTTCAGAAATACTTAAGTATTCATGTAATATTTTTTTTAAAATGTGCTCAACCAAACGGTAGAGATGGTAGTAAAGGGTCATGAAATGCTAATGCTAATCACTAATAATTCAAACACACAGAGTTAATACATCTAATTTGAACTAAGTCACAAATTATGTTGGTAAGAATGGTGAAGGAAGAATGTTTGAGTTTTAATATTTTAGTTAAATTTAGGGTAAGTAAAAAAAAAAAGTTTTATGTTATAATATAAAAGAACATTAAAAGTGTGATTTTTATAGTGTGACCAACAAAGCATTAAAGCAGCATTAACCTTTATTCTGAATTAAACAGGAATAAAAACTCCCATGTAAACAGGGATAGTATTTGACTTGGTTATTCCAACTTCTAAAACTCCAGTTCTATTCAATTACAGCCCAACTAAGCTTTATATATGACTTTGAAAACAATATTTGTCTAACAAATGTAATAATTACAAATTTCTCCAAGTGCATGTAAATTCAAAAATACACTATGGAATCACAACATTGTGGTGTTGAACTGAATGAATCAAAGTGCAGTTTGTTTCACATCTATATCTATATGTGTATGTACATGTGTTGTAAATCAGTTCCTTCAGCACTAAAACTTCCTCCCAGGGTTTACATTCATGTTTCTATCATCAGTTGTGTTGAAGTTGGTTGTGCTTGAGTGTGATTTCTTTGTCAACACACTCACTTCTATTATCAGACTCTGATATGAGAAGGAAATGTATGAACCCTGACGGTAAAAACACTGTTACTATGTTCATACCTGGAGTTGGGAATGATCTTCAGATGAAAATATGATCAGAGCTCTGGATGAGCCACACACACAGTGGTACCTCTATTCATGAAATTAATTTGTTCCACAAGTGTTTTCGTACCGTGAATTTTTCGTAAAAATTAATGGAGTCACATTTGACATAAAAATGGACTGCACTTATATTGCGCTTTTCCACCTTCATGGTGCTCACATTCACCCATCCACTCACACAGCAGTAGTTTTCTAAGACTCTGTCAGTCCTACTGGGAGACTAAGTCAGGGTTCAGTTTCTTGGACACATGTGGACATCCAGAGCCAGGACGCGAACCGCCAACTCTTCAGTCACTGTGAACTTTACACTGTGAAAAGTGATCATGAAAAACTGGATTCTGGATCATTTTGACATTTTTTCTCCATTTACCGCAATGTAAAATTCCAAAGTGATCCAGAATCCAGGATCTCTTCCGGATCATCACCAAAATGTAATCATTTGTTCCTTGTGATACTCCCAACACATCCATAAACCACCATCTTCTCCATAAACTACAGCTGGTACATTAAGCAGCAGCTCGTCTTCTGTCCCAGTTCTACTTTCTCTTCACTGGTTCCCAGTTCAGTTCAGAATACAGTTCAAAGTTCTATTATTCATCTTCAAGGCCATCGATGGTCTAGCCCCGCCCTACCTCACCATCTATAAACCAGTCAGGACGCTGCGCTCTTCAGATCACATCTCTTTGGTTGTCCCCAAAACCAATTCTAAAAAATATGGTGAACGTTCTTTTGCAGTTTTCGGCAGAAGGCTGTGGAATATGCTTCCAATCAATGACTGAGCTAGCTGTTTTTAAACCTCAGTTAAAAACATACTTATTTAGGCAAGTGTTTGACATGTAGTCGACTGTCCATGTCTTTTTTTTATGTTGTTGCTATGGTTTTATAACTTATTTTATCTTTGTTTTTCTAACTGTTACTTGTTTTTATTGTTTATATCTCACTTGTGCAGCTTTTGGTGTTGAAATGTGCTATATAAATAAAATTTGATTGATTGATTGATTGATCCCCAAGTATAAATATATATTTTTAATCAAAATCCATCCATAACTTTTTGAGTAATGTTGCTAACAGACAAACAAACAAACAAACTCCAGCAAAAACATGACCTCCTTTGTGGACCTCCCTTCATTTGGAGCCTGAGGGGGGTACACAGTAAATTTTGCAGTGTTAAATCAACACTTAGAGAGTTTATTTAACTTCTTCTAGAGTGTATTTGGTCCCATTGTCTCCAAATTAACACTGCAAAATCTACAGTGTATGGGTCTATCATGATGGAGGTCTCTGCTCTCAGAGTGCTTTTCTAGTTTATTTATTTCCCTGGTTGTTTTTCTTCCTTGGTTGTTTGTTTGCTTGTTTGTTTTCTTTTCTCTCTGACACATTCCAACTAAACTGAACTGAACTGAATAAAGAAAAGGTTCCATAGGTTCTGAGTTAAAGGGTGAGGACACACAGACAGGTACATGGCACATGGGCAGACCCTCATGTGGGAAGGGGAACATATATATTATTTTGGTTTCAGCTCCTCCAGTATAACTGTTGGCTTTGGCTTAAATTGATGTGATGCTGCAGTTTGAATTAATATCCCATGTCAGGAAAACAGCACCGAACTTCCTTCATTTATTAAACCCAACTGGGACATAGTGGAGACGTACAGTAAAACAGTAAGAAATATGAATGTATGATGAGTGAGCCGCTCCTCATCCTGTCCTGGTCCAGCGTTGACTGCAGGAGGTGCTTGACTGCCAACAGTGTACAGTACAGGGAGGGAAAAAGTGAGTCAAAAAGAACCACGTTTTCCAGCGGGATCTGAGCAAACGACCCAAACTCTGTCCAAAGCGTTGAATTCATGAATGTGTTTCGGCAAAGGCCTGACGCATGTGCTCATTCACACGTCAAACTGTTTTCCCCTCAATGGAAGGCTCTTTCTTCACTGACTCTGATTCAGTGGAAATGCAAATGTTAACGTCCTGCCTGATTTGTTGGAACTATTCATTTTGTCAGGTCCTCCTCCCCACCCGAGCCGTTCCCCACATCCACAAACGCACCATGACGTTGTCGCTCACCCAACATCACATTCAAATGTCCCACAGACTTATGTGCACCTTAACGCTCCACGCCACCAGCAACAAAACAGGAAAACAGAAAAGGAAATGAATATGGAGCTACTGTAGGAACACGGCGACACTAATATAACACTAGCTGCGTTTACATTACCCTTGGAAATTAGCAAAATGTAAATATCGTTATAAAAAAACGGTAATGGAAACACCTGAATTTCGAAAAAACACTCAAATATCGATAAAAAGTTTTCACACTTTCATGAGGTGGTTTTTCAGAAGTTTCGATATTCTAATATATCGCAAAAGCGCAATGGAAACACTTTTTCCGCAATATATGTCACAGGATGTGACTATAGTCACATGATCACTTCTCTCAGAGGGAAAATGACAGTCTGTAACCATAACAACCATTGACTGCTCATAATTTGTTATTGTTGTTAAGTGCTGAGTATGTTTACACTTAATATTTCCACCTGACAATGTAGGGACCACATGTGCAGACAATTTTCATGTGAACCAGGTGGTTTGTTTTACATGTTAGTGTCTTTAAAGAGTTTGCCTGGGACTTTTACTGACGAGAGAATTAGCAGATTCATTCATTCTAACACTATCAATCTTCTGCCCAGAACAACCATCAATGGAATCATGTTCGAAGCACAAATATACTTTTTTGAAATTTGAGGAATATCGATATTGTTTTGCGAGAAAACTGTAATGGAAACACAGCTACTGAGACACAGGTGGTAAATGTGCTCCCATTCTAAACTGAAGTACAAGTACACCTACTGGTGTACTAGCAAAAGTAGAAGTACTGATTCAACTCTGTTACTGCACTGTAAACCCAAATAAATTAGCAGAACTCAAAATATTTCAGCCAATCGATTGCCTCAAATATTTTAAGTTGATGAAACTTAAAAAATACAAGTTTCCAGAACTTAAAATGTAGATGCTTATTAAAGTATAATTGAATTAAAACATTACTTATTAACTTAGTATTCTAAGGTTCTGTCAGTCCTACTGGGAGACGAGGTCAGGGTTCAGTGTCTTTGTCCAAGGACACTTGGACATGTGGACAGACAGAGCCAGGATGAGAACTGCCAACTCTTCAGTCATTGCACAACCCACTCTACCAACTGAGCCACATCTGCCCCAATAATAGAAACAATACAAATAATAGAAATATAAAAATGTATCTGTTCTGTGTATATGTGTATGTGTGTTCATGTCTCCTGTTTTTTATGGACCGCTGCTGTGTCCAAAATAAAGAATTGAATTGAATTGAATTGAATAGGATAGGATAAAAATTCATATAAATACACTGTAAAAAAAAACTATGACAGTGTAAATCTGTAAACTCTAAAAAAGGTTTGATACTATTTATATGAATCACTGTGAAAAAAGTTTATCATGAAAAACTGTATTTTTTAAAATATATTTTGTCATGAAAAAATATATTTCCCTACTCTTGTATTTTTTTTTAAATGGAAAAATGCCATAATATATATTACATTAAAAACTGTAATTTTTTACATTTATTAAATGATTTTTTTTTCAAAGTTTAATGTACATTTTTTGTACTGATATGACTATTTTTGGATATATTGCATGTAAAAAAAATTATACACATATACAGACAGACAGACAGAAGCGGGATGTGAACCTCTGACCCTTCAGTCATTGGTCGACCTGCTCGACCAACTGAACCACAGCCGCCCCTGAATAAAATGACTATGTTTTGTGATTGTAATTTTTTTGGTTTAATAGATATTAGTGATTATTTGGAGTGTTCTGAAACTATATTTCATCATCTACTACATCAGTTAAGTTAATTTTTTTCAATCATCCTCATTTGAAACAATAGAAATAACAGAACAATATCATTCTCAGTATTTAATGACTTCATTCTATTCAGTTTTACCTCATCTATGTTTTTAAATTATGTTCACTTACTCCACATTATCTACACACTAACTCACCTTTAAAGGCTTTACTTTTTAGATACTTTTATGATCTTTTCCCCATGTTATATAACTTTATTTCATACATAGCAAAAAAAAAGTAGTTTTACTTTATAATTTATTAAAGTTGAGACATTGTACTTTTTTTTTACTTTTACTTCAGTAAAGGAGTTAAATCAGTACTTTTATTTTTATCAGAGTATTTTTTCCACATTTCCGTTTGTATAAATATCTGCAATTTAGACTCTTTACATTCTCAGAATAAACTTTTTAGAAATAGACAAATGTGACAGTATTAAAAATAAGTCGTGAATCAGAAATTTGGACTTTTTATTTCATAATTATCCATTTATTATCTCAAAATTCAGATTTTTTTGTCTCATAATTTTGACATTTTTATCTCACAATTTAGATTTCTTAATCTCATGATTTTTCTTTTTTTAAATCTCCTATTTATGACATTTAATATATTCCTAAATGTCCTGTCCATACCCACTAAACTGAGTACAATGACCCAATAAAACACATCATCTACACAGTAACTCACTTTAAAGGCTTTATTTCTTGATATTTTTTGACATTTTTCTGGTTTGTTCTGCTTAAATAAATATTATTTCATCCATAGCAAAAAAAAAAAAAATTACTTTTACTTTTTTACTTTATTACAATTCAGAACTTGTACTTTTTACTTTTACTCAAATAAAGCAGTTGAATCAGTATTTTTCTACTTCACTACAGAATGGGAGTACTTTTACCACCTTTTACCAGGAACATTCTTTCAGGAAAACAAAGAGATGTTAAAAATAACTTTTGGTCCTAGGTTTGGACATAAAACCCAGCCTGTAAAATACCTCCTGGTCTTCAGTCAGAGCGCAGCCCGTCCCTCTGTCCAGGTGTATCCCCTCAGGTCACTTTAAACACACCTCCCTACTATCCATTTCCTGTTTCGAGGCGTGTAAAATGAGACACTTTGAGTCCTGGAGACGGACTTAGAGACCTATGAGTTGACAAATCCTCACTGAAACTGTCTGTGTTCAGGATGGTTCTCACTCTTTTTTCCAGCCTGTCAGTAAAATTACACCTGGTGTGTGGCAGCGTCACACACAAAACACACTGTGTCAGAGTACTCACATTATGTACTGAAGTAGAAGTACAGCTACTGGTGTGAACAAATACTCTGGTAAAAGTAGAAGTACTGATTCAAGTCCTTTATTTAAGTACAAGTAAAAAAGTACAATTTCTGAAATGTAATAAAGTAAAAAAAAAAATTATATATATATATATATATATATATATATATTAGGGTTAGGGTTAGGGTATATATATATATATACATATACATTTTTTGGTATATATACATATATATATATATATATATATATATATATATATATATATATATATATATATATATATATATATATATATATATATATATATATATATATATATATATATATATAAATAATATTTAAGCAGGAAAAGCCAGAAAAATTTAAAAAATATCGAGAAATAAAACCTTTAAAGGTGAGTTACTGTGTAAATGATGTGTTTTATTGGGTCATGGTACTCAAAAGTCTAAATAGGAGATTAAAAAGTCAGAATTATGAGATAATAAATGGATAATTATGAAATAAAAAGTCTAAATTATGAGTCACAATATCTGATTTATGACTAATCTTTAATACTGTCACATTTGTCTATTTTTAAAAAGGTTTATTCTGAGAATGTAAAGAGTATAAAGTACAGATATTTATACAAAAATGTAGAGAGCAAAAGTAAAAAGTTTCCAGAAAAATAAATACTCAAGTAAAGTACAGATACCTAAAAACTGTACTTAAGTACAGTACAGGAAGTACTTTTGCTCATGGGTGTCGCACCTGTGGGGGATGGGGGTGTTGTGACACCCCCACTTCTCCACCCAGATGATTTCATAGCCTCCACTTTTTCCTGAGTTTATATATTGTATCGTTACTGGATCCAGGAAACAGACAGAGTTGGTCTCACCTACTTTTTATTTCAAGATAAACAGTTACTGTCGTCACAATCACACCAAACAAACATCAATAACATTTCGGGGCTGTTACAATATCTATGGTTTAAACTGTTTACCCGCCCGGGCGGCACAACAGCATATGTAAATGAAGCGCACCTCAGTTCAGTGTTAATGTAAACAGTTCTTCTTCATGGTGTTAACAAACAGTTATTAACCAGTAAGTAATGACAAATGTTACTGTTGTTAAACTAAGTTAAATAAACTATGTCTTGTTCTGTGACATTTACCCTAAGACAGTGGTTCTAGAACTTTTTTCAGTGATGTTCCCCCTGAGGAACATATTTTTAGTCGTCTCCCCTGACATGGACAAAACATTTTTGTAAGAAAAAAGAACAGTGTCTGTAAAATCAATGTGTGATTTTTTAAATCCTTTTTATCTCATAATTTTGAATTTAATTGAGGAAAAACATATTTTTGTTATTATATTCGGCCATATATTACTTTTTAAATATAAATAATGTAATCATTAATGGATAATTGTTCGTTAATTTTCCGATGATAATTTTGCTCATGTGCCAGAACCTAGAACACCCCCACATTTTAAATGGCTGTGACGCCCCTGCTTTTACACCGTTCCTTCCAGCTCTGACAGTTTGAACCTGTGTCCAGCTGTAGAGAACTGAAGGAAACCTGCTGTTTTGTTAACGGTCACAGCTTATCTCCTGCTAAGTTTTGCATAACGGGACCAAGCAGTGTTTTCACGTGGACGATTCACATGGACGACTGATAGTTTGCAACAGCAAGAGTTGATATCACAACAGGTTACAAATGTGCAGAGGAAATGATGAACCCAGATTGACTTGTTATGAATAAACACCCTGACAGTACGTCCATGTGGGCCCCAGACACTGCTGACCATTTAACACCATGGAAGCACTACATTTAGAATAGAATAGACTTTATTGTCATTGTACACAAGCAGAAGTGGTAAAAGTACTCACATTCTATACTTATATAGAAGTACAGCTGAAAAACATACTCTGGTAAAAGTAGAAGTACTGATTCAACTCCTTTACTGAAGTAAAAGTAAATTGTAATTAAGTAAAAAAAAAAAAAAAAAAAAAAAAAAAATATATGTATTCAATAACAATGGAGAAGACAGTAATATTAATGAAATAACCATGGAATGACAGCTTTAAATTAAATTAAATTATAGACAGAATTAAATTAAAAACAGTTCTAGACAAAATGTGTTTCTGCCAACTTTTAATAGCCTTGACCTCTGACCTCTGTCCACCTCTATAATCTGATCTGTTAATCCTTAATCCACCCAGGTTAGTATTTATACCAGATATAAAGAAATTCCGTTCAGGTATTTTTTGAACTGAAGTGAACTTTTCAATTCAACATTAGCATATTTAACATTGTCATAAATCAGTCTTCATTTATTGTGTTAGCATAATAATGCTAACACAACCACCAAACACATTGTCTTGCGCAGCTGCAGCTATGAACATGAAATAACATGAATGTTTTAAGTACATTCAGATGGAAAATCCCTTTAACGCAGCAAATGTGAAATGGGATTTAAAATGACTTTGTTAATATTTTGCTTTAAAATCAGCTTATGTACGACTTCAACTACAATGAGCTAAGAAAAGCTAATAAGTTATAGTGAGTAAAACCAAGCTAACCTCTGCTGACAGGATGGGAAGCACCACTTTAATAACTAAAATGATGAATGTTTCAAAAACATTACCACCATGGCTTTAAATGGAAAGTACTTGAAATAAAGTGAATCATCCAAGAGGAAAATGTTTCAGGCAGCGCTGGGGAAACAAGTAGATGACAGTGAACCAAGTGTAGTTTAATAATAAAAGTATGTTAACAGCAAACACTAGGGACATTTGACTTTTATTCAGGTTGCAGTGGGAGTGCAATTAATCCACAAATCATTGCCAAAGAGCGTTAGTTTAATAAACTGAAGTAGACTAGTTCATGCTGGGTTACATGTGCAGCCAAATTACAGCCTCATACTATAACTTTATAATCTACATTTTGGGATAATTTTGTGCAATTAAATTTGAATGTATTTTTTTTTGTTTTACTGAAATTGTATAATGTATTTATAATCAGTTTATCTGCACTCTTGTAATTTTATTTAATCTTGTACTTTTGTAAGAATTTTAATGTATTCTTTTTATTTCACCCTTGTCTTAAAATTGTATTTTAATTTTTAATCAATGTGAAGCACTTTGGGCTACAGTGTTTGTATGAAAGGTGCTATACAAATAAAGATTATTATTATTATTATTATTATTATTATTATTATTATTATTATTATTATTATTATTATTATTATTATTATTATTATTATTATTATTATTATTATTATTATTATTATTATTATTATCATTATCGTTATTTTTATTATTATTATTATTATTATTATTATTATTATTATTATTATTATTATTATTATTATTATTATCATTATCATTATCATTATCATTATCATTATTATTATTATTATTATTATTATTATTATTATTATTATCATTATTATTATTATTATTATTATTATTATTATTATTATTATTATTATTATTATTATTATTATTATTATTATTATTATTATCATTATCGTTATTTTTATTATTATTATTATTATTATTATTATTATTATTATTATTATTATTATTATTATTATTATCATTATCATTATCATTATCATTATCATTATTATTATTATTATTATTATTATTATTATTATTATTATTATTATTATTATTATTATTATCATTATTATTATTATTATTATTATTATTATTATTATTATTATTATTATTATTATTATTATCATTATCGTTATTTTTATTATTATTATTATTATTATTATTATTATTATTATTATTATTATTATTATTATTATTATTATTATTATTATTATTATTATCATTATCATTATCATTATCATTATTATTATTATTATTATTATTATTATTATTATTATTATTATTATTATTATTATTATTATTATTATTATCATTATTATTATTATTATTATTATTATTATTATTATTATTATTATTATTATTATTATTATTATTATTATTATTATCATTATCGTTATTTTTATTATTATTATTATTATTATTATTATTATTATTATTATTATTATTATTATTATTATTATCATTATCATTATCATTATCATTATTATTATTATTATTATTATTATTATTATTATTATTATTATTATTATTATTATTATCATTATTATTATTATTATTATTATTATTATTATTATTATTATTATTATTATTATTATTATTATTATTATTATTATTATTATTACATGAATGCATCATAATCCATAAAAGCATCACAGTGTATGAAGTTTTCACAGAACAATGAATCATATTCCTAAGAAAATGTCCAGAACATATAAGTGGGAAAACATTTTGAAGTTAATTAAGGAGGGTTTTTGAATCAGCTGATTCAGTAAAGATCATTTTCTAAACAGATAAAGGAACACCTCATTCTTCAACGTGGTTCCAACCAGAGGTGGTAAAAGTACTCACATTCTGTATTTAAGTAGAAGTACAGCTAATGGTGTGAAAAAAATACTGATAAAAGTAGAAGTACTGATACAGTAATAAGCAGTAAATGAATGAGTAAAACTGCATTTTTTTGTAATAGATGAAATAATACTTATTTAACCAGAAAAAAAAAATCTGAAAAGCTTCAAAAGTATCTAAAAATAAAACTGTTAAAAGTGAGTCACTGTTAGATAATATGTTTGATCAGGTCACAGTATGTATGGGTATGGACAGGTAAAAAAGTGATCATTGAGGTAAAAAGTCAAAATTATATGTTAAAAAAAGTCGTATATATGAGATGGAAATTGCATAATTATGAGGAAAGAGTTAAAAGAATGAGATAAAGTCAAACGTATGATGTAAAAAGTCATAAATATACGATAAAAAATGCATAATTATGAGGAAAAATAGTAAAAATTATGAGATAATATCAAAATTATGATGTAAAAACTCATAAATTTGAGATAAGAAATGCATAATTATGACAAAAAAATTATGAGGTAAAAAGTCACAACTATGATGTAATAGGTCATAAATATGAGATAAAAATGCATAATTCTAAGAAAACCAGTTAAAATCATTAAATAAAAAGTCCCAGTTTCTGTCCTCCACTTACTTTCCCTCTGAAGTCACTTATTTTTCATACAGTCGCATCTATTTAGTTTGAAAAAGTAACGAGTCTATTGTGAGAATGTAAGGAGTATAAAGTACAGATATAAATAAATAAAGTACAGATACCTAAAACAAATGTACTTAAATACAGTAATTGAGTACTTTTACTTCATTCCTTCCACCTTTACTGTGGTGTTAATACTGATCGCTGTAGTTATCAAAGGGTTAATAACTACATTCCATCACTATGAACTTAGTGTCAAACTGCAGTGAGTGTTTTTACGAGGATCTGCTACATAAACAACTGTAAAGTCTGTTGTTGAAATGATGGCACGCCAATTTGTGCAATAGTATATGAGTGTAAAGCTGTGGTAAAAAAAAAAAAAAAAACGACTTGCTTTCATAAGTATTAGTGCAGAACAGATCTGGGCCTGAGGTAAGAGAAGAACCTGCCAAGAACAAATGTTCCACACACTGCCTTGCCCATTTTAGGTTCAACTGTTTTCTCTATTCAAACTATTGTTTTCAGTGTAAATAATCGATTTACATCCCTGCTTTTCATCCATCAGATAACAGGATGGTTCTTCTGGTTTGTGCTCTTTTCACACCTCTGGTCCTTGTTTGTGTTGTTTCTGGTTCAGGGTGTCCACGACTATTAACTGCTTTCCAGGTACTTGACAGAGCATGAATTATTATAATAGCTTCTGGCAGGAGGGAAAATAAGAACAGTTATTAAAATCAATGTGCTGCTGCTGCTTCTCCTGTAGACCATGAGAACAGACCAGAGCTGGAAGTAACTAAGTACAAGTATTTCATTACTCGATTTAAGTCGTTTTATTTGTTTATTTATTTTAAATTTTAGGTATCTTTCATATACGGTGGCAAACTCACCGCATCGACAAAACGCTGCAAACACAAAACAGATGTATGGACATAAAGTGTTTATCCCCCTCCCCTCTGGAAGGAGATATAGAGCACTGGGGGCATGGACCAATAGGCTGCTCCATAGCTTTTACCCACAGCTGGTTAAAAACACAACACCTCCTTTTAATGTATTTTAATGCACTTTGGCACTTTAGCACCTTTTAAGTACAATAGCACCTTTAACCATACAGTAGCACTTTAGAAATATTTTTAAACTGGAAATATTTTTAACAGGACGTATGTGTGTATTTGCTTTTACTACTGTTACTATATGTTATTGTCTTTATATTGTTTTTATATGAGGCTGATGTAGAGGGATATACTATATACTATATTATACTATACTATACTATACTATACTATACTATACTATACTATACTATACTATACTAATACTAATACTATACTATACTATACTATACTGTACTGTACTGTACTGTACTGTACTATACTATACTATACTATACTAATACTATACTATACTATACTATACTATACTATACTATACTATACTATACCATACCATACTATACTATACTATACTATACTATACTATACTATACTATACTATACTATACTATACTATACTATACTATACTATACTGTACTATACTGTACTATACTATACTAATACTGTACTATACTGTACTATACTATACTAATACTGTACTGTACTATACTATACTGTACTGTACTATACTAATACTGTACTATACTGTAATATCTGTACTGTACTATACTATACTATACTATACTAATTCTATACTATGCTATACAAATACTATACTATACTACACTATACTATACTAATACTATATTATACTATACTATACTAATACTATACTATACTAATACTATACTATACTATACTATACTATACTATACTATACTATACTATACTATACTGTACTATACTGTACTATACTATACTATACTATACTATACTATACTATACTATACTATACTGTACTATACTATACTATACTATACTATACTATACTATACTATACTATACTATACTATACTATACTATACTATACTATACTATACTATACTATACTGTACTGTACTGTACTATACTAAAGCTATACTACACTATACTATACTAATACTATATTATACTATACTAATACTAATACTAATACTATACTATACTATACTATACTATACTATACTATACTATACTATACTATACTATACTATACTATGCAACAACCAAAAACACAAACACATGAAACAAATGCAACACAAGTGAAGCTGCAAGAGAAAAATGCTGCAATAACAGAAAGAAGCAGAAACAAAAACGTACAAACCCCCAAAACAAATGCAAAAGAAAAACATCAAGGATCAAGGAATCTTTTATTATCCCCGTGGGGCAAATCGTTGTACAGCCTGCAGATCCAGTCATCAACACCAACAATCATAAGCACAGACAACAACAATAAATAGTAAGTAGGACAAACAGGTGATAAAATTGCTTGTTTAACAGGACAAGTTTAAGCCTGTTTGTGCTGCACCTTTGCAGTAGGTAGCTCTGGTCACTGAGGATATTTAGGGTTCTGAACCTATGGATATCACATAGACTGATGAGGTTAATACCTGCGATTTTGCAGGATACTCTCACTATACCCTGTAATTTGTTTTTATTTTTAAGTGAGAGTAATGTACTATTCCAACAGGATAAATATTACCTATGGACCACTGGTAATTCGCAATTACCCCTGTACCTCTGTGTTATTGTGTGGCGCATTTGGACGAGATAAACAAAAGTCTGTAAATTAGGTAAATTACAGACATTAGGTCCGGATATGTCGTAGGTTCACAACATCCTGTTTGGTCTCAATACATTAATAAGGTATGAAAACAAAGTATGAAAAGGGAAAAATCCCATTGATAAGGATGCAGTCTGTAAATTTTCTCCACACCTTCAAAATAAGAGCGGGGTCAGTGCAGATGAAAGCAGTCTGGAGGTTACAATGGAAGTGAATGGACAGTTCTTAGCATAGACTTTCCCTCTGGCAAACAGCAACTGAATCTATAGAGACAACCTCAGATAGCTATAAATGTTAGCGGACATGTGGGTTGGTGTGACCGTATCTTCCTTATCGCATGTTGCCGCACAATTCCAGCCACTTCCTGCATTATTAACTCCAGAAAAAGACAAGAGGCGCGCAATTGAAATCACAAACACAGACATTCACATTCACACGGGACTTGTATTACCTCTGGACGACTGTTTTTAGCCCAAACACAGTAGGTAATTAGTGGCTGAATTATTACTAAACAAATCACGGACATGGTGCATTCACACAGGACTAAGAACTCAGAAATTCTCCGTAATTATTCCGAATTACCAGTGGTCCATAGGTAATACGTATCCTGTGTGAATAGAGCATAAGTTTTAGCAGCAGATAAAAGAGAAGGTTAAAACAGACTCAATAAAACATTTTCATAAAAGTATTATCATTGTTAAAACTCTGCAATTTCCGATAAAAATAAATGCGTTGATGCATCTTCTTCCAAATGGCGTCAACATGGAAGTCAAAGGACAGCTTGCCATCTATAATAGTTTTATAGGTTATTTATAGGTCTGGACCTACTCAATGGTCTGATCCGCGATGACAAGAGCCAGGAAAACCCACTGACGTTTCCTAAAATCAATAATTATTTCTTTTGTCTTAGACACATTGATGTGCATTACAGATGTGGAACACCAGTTAGTGAATTCCAGCCAAATGGTCACAGTCATCACTACTCAACAAGGAGACAATCACTGAGTCATCCACAAGTGTTAAGATTTGACGCCCCACATGCTAGCTACGGCATTTATATGTATATAAACTCCCAAAACAACGGTGCGAATTAAGTCCACAACAAAATGGAAGTTCACCGAAATAAAACGGAAGAAGAAGAAGGTGGTGGATGAAGATGAAGCGTCAGAAGGTTTGTTTCCCTTTATCTTTTTTAAACATTTGACCATAATCTGCTTCAATATAATAGTAGAGCAGCAGAGGTGCGGCGCTAACATTAGCTACAAACCTCTGCTGCGCTAACTTTTCACACTAATCTCTAAAATGAATGAACTTCAACTTTGTCGTCATCCACCATCTTCTTCCGTTTTATTTTTGGTGAACTTGTTTTATTTTGGTAAACTTCCATTTTATTGTGGAATGAATTTGCAGCGTTTCTCTCTTGCAGTTATTTTGGGAGTTTGCGTGTTTTGGTATTTGCAGTATTTTTTTCTTTCACATTTGTTTTAGGTGTTTGTAGGTTTTTGATTCTGATTTGTTTCTGTTATTGCAGCATTTTCTTCCTTACATTAGTTCATAAATATCTGTACTTTATACTACTTACATTCTCACAATAGACTAAACAGATGTAATAGTACGAAAAATAAGTGACTTCAGAGAGAAAATAGTGGGAGGAGAAAAACTGTGACTTTATATATTATGATTATTATGACTTTTATCTCATAATTTCAACTCTTTATTTCACAATTGTACATTTCTTATCTCATATTTATGACTTTTTTTATCTCACAACTTTGAGTATCTCATAATTATTATGCATTGCTTCTCATAATTTTGACTTTATCTCATAATGGTAAATGTACTGTACTTATATAGCTCATTTTATAAACCACTGCACCACTTTGGGCACAAAGCGTGAACCGCCAACTCTTCGATCATTGGACGACAGGCTCTACCAACTCAGCTACAGCCGCTCTGTCAACTCTTTATTTTATTATTATGTATTTATAATCTCATATTTATGACTTTATCTCATAATTATTATGCATTGCCTCTCATAATTTTTACTTTATTAAAGAATTTCAACCTTTATCTTATATATCATATATATATCATGCATCTTACACTTTGACTTATGACTTATGACTTTGTCATAATTTCATCTCATAATTCTGACTTTTTTTCTCATAATTTTGACTTTTTATCTCATAGTTGTGTTTTCTTTTAAATCTCATAATGATGACTTTTCATCTCAATTGTTACCCCCCCTTTTTCTAAATTTTCTGTCCATACCCACTAAATTGAGTACTACGACCTGATCAAACACATTATTTACACAGTATTTGACTTTTATTTATTTATTTATTTTTTTAGATACTTTTGAAATATTTATAAAAATGTTATCTGGTTCAGTTATTATTATTTCTTTCACGGCAAAAAATGCAGTTTTACATTTGACTTTTTGACTTTAATACAATTCAGAAGTTGTACTTTTGAACTTTTACTTCAGTAAAGGAGTTGAATCAGTACTTCTACTTTTACCAGAGTATTTTGTATCTGTCCTTCTACTTCAGTACACACTGTGAGTACTACTTTTCCCAGCTCTGCTACAGTTGCACATGTATCCTCCTTCCACTTCTCTTCAACAGGCCTTTACTGTGTATGTGTCTTTATTTTTTCGCTCATGCACATGTGTCATCTCTGCTTAATTTCAAATCCGAGTGGAAAGGAACTTGGCTTTTTTTCACATGCAGGTTCTTGGGCAGTGATCAGAGTGTGTTATTTGTCCAACGTGGCCCGTGCCAGCTCGCTTTTCGGTCCAGAAAACCCCCGGGGCCCCCGTCTGCGTTGTGTCTTAACACGGTCCGCTAAGCTTCAAACAGACGCCACAGTGTTCTGCAGCCCAGGCCCGTCCTCATTCCCTACTTTGAAGTGGGAATCCTTGCACTTTGCACATTCTAACGTCATCATAATTGGGTTTTGATGGGATCTAAACGCTCTGTTATACTAGGCCCTGTTGGCTCCTGCTGAACTACATGTTTTATTCGCACAGTAAACATGACCTTTGGCTCGTTCGGCCACCAAAGATGACACAAAAAGTCTGTTTTTATATGTATTTATAGTCGTCCAATTGGTGCAATTTATTAACAAGCTGAAGAGACTCTTACAGAGACTGGTTTTTGATTCACAGAGGTGGTAAAAGTATAAATACAAGTAGATGTGAAAAGTAGGTCTGTCAAAATGAACACGTTAAGGTGCATGAATCCATCGTCATGGTTAATCTGATTACACATTTTTAAAACAATTAAAGGGAACATTTTAAGCTGTTTAGATGTTGAATAAACATGTGTATTGGTAAAACTTCTACTAATACTTTATATAATTAAGTAAGCATATTTAACTCAATTATATTTATGCCGAACAGCGGTTGGTTAAGATTAAACTCTATGAGTCTTCTCATTATCTGTTCATTATTTTAATATCACATTCATAGTTTACAATCAGTTACTGTATTACAAACTATTTCAGTATATTACTTTTAAGACTAAAGAAGTCACAATCTGAATCTTTGAACATCCATGACCAGAGAGGCCATGCGACACTAAAGGGGGGGCTGACACCTTCCTGTCGACCCCTCCTCCTTCAGGATGTCCTCTGTCCCTTGGTCAGGTCTTCCTGAAGGGCTGGATGTTGTCTTCTTTTAGAGGGGTTGTCCCTTCCCCCGCATGCCACCTCTGTATGCTCGCTCACTCGTCATCTGAACCCACTTTATCCTCACTAGGGTCACAGGGGTCACTGGGGGTCACAGGGGTCACTGGGGGTATAATCCAGTTAAAATGGGTGAAGGCGGGGTACACCCTGTATGAGTCTCCAGTTCATCTCAGGGCTGAACATATATAGACAAACAATCACTGTCACATTCACACCTATGGACAATTTAGATTAACTAATTAACCTATCAGTGCATGTGTTTGGATGGTGGGAGGAAACTGGAGAAAACCCACGCAGAAATGAGGAGAACATGTAAACTCCACACAGAAAGGTCTGGTGTGGGATTTTATCCAGGGACCTTCTGTCTGTGAGGCACCAGTGGTAACCACTGCACCACCTCTGTATGTCTGTAGGTAAAGTGCTGTGATCATTTTTACAGTCACCTTTAAACTCCAAAAAATACATTCATGCATGAATATTTTTATATTCCTGGTCCTATTGTAATTTTCTAACATGAAAAATAAGTGACTTCAGAGAGAAAATCAGTGGAGGAGAGAAACTGTGACTTTATATATTATAATTATTGCTTTTATCTCACAAATGTGATGTTTTAATCTCATATTTATCAGTTTTTATCTAATAATTATGACTTTTAAGTTCATAATTATTACTTGTTATCACAAAATGTTTTGCTTTTTATCTCATATTTATGACTTTGTATCTCACAATTTTGAAGTTTTATCTCATGTTTTATACTTTTTTGTCTCATAATTGCAACTTTTAAAAATGTCATTCTTTTTCATTTTCATTTTATATTTATGACTTTATCTCACACTTTTCACTTTTTTTCCGAATGTTTTTTTTCCCCTAACTTTATTATAATGATGACATTTATCTCTTACTTGTGACTTTTTACATCATAATTCAGCATTTATTATCTCATATTTATGACTTTTTATATCATACTTAAATTTTTTCCTCTTTTGTACCATTTTATCTCATAATTTTGACTCATACTTCTGCATTTATCTCATATTTATGCCTTTTTATATCATAATTACACATTTTTTAATCTCTGTTGTATCATTTTATCTCATAATTTTGACTCACAATTCAGCATTTCTTCACATTTATTTCATCAAGTACTTTTACTTCGTTACTTCCCACCTCTGTAAATGTCCTATAGTTTAATAACTCAGTGATACTTACAGTAACATAAATAATTCTACTCAGTCTGAGCTCATTTTAATTCATGAAGATTGTTTAAATATTTCTTCTCACGTAACGTTGTTCCATCCAGTCGTGTTTGTTGTAAAGTTAAACGCTGCTGTGACACGCAGGAAAACCACACATCCTGAATAAATCATCATCTATTATTTTTATCCTCATTATTGATCTGTGTTTGAAGAATGTTAAAGCGACTACAGAAACAAGTATTACATCTATGCATGAAGACTTGTGTCATAAAAAGTCAGATTTTCCTCAAAACACGGTCACTTCATGCTTCTGGTATGATCTTTTTTTTCCCATCTGGTAACACTGGTGGCCTCAGCCAGCATGAGGGTAATAACACACACACACACACACACACACACACACACACACACACACACACACACACACACATATACAGTATGTGTACAGTTGAAGCTGACACATTTGTTTTTGTAGTTGTACCAGTTTTACATAATATGACTATCACATTTCAGTTACTGGAAATGTTAAATAAATAATATTCTGTTTATCTTACATTAACTGAGCTCCAGCCACTCCACTGTTGTCATTCTGAGTCAGCATTTTACAAAGAAATCTAACAACTTTCTGTTTACAATTTAAGTGTCCCATAATTCTGAGAAAAAAGGCAAATTCTGAGAAAAAAAAGTCAAAATCATGAGAAAAACTGTCAAAATTCTGAGAAAAAAAGTCAAAATCATGAGAATAAAAGTCCAATTTATGAGACAAAAAGTAAAATTTATGAAATAAAAAGTTAAAATCATGAGATAAGTCAAAATTATCAGATAAAAAGTATAAATTCCCAGTCACTAAGCACCACCAGAATTAATCCATTGCATAAGGTGCAGTGGTTTTTGGAGAAAATTAAAGTCTTTCAAGTGTCACCTTATAGTCCAGAAAACACAGTAACCTTTTGTTTCCCAAATGTCATATAATTTCCTATTCAAAAACTGGTATGGATATTTTACAAACATCCAAATATGTCCAGAACGTCCATACGCAATTTTATGCCCAATTTTAGATGAAGACAATCAACTGTAAACAACTGCCTTCATCAATGGAGGCTAAAAGTAGAGGTGATAAAAGTACTCACATACTGTACTGAAGTAGAAGTACAGCTACTGATGTGGAAAAAATACTCTGGTAAAAGTAGAAGCAGTGATTTAAGTCATCTACTTATGTAAAAGTAAAAAAAAAAGAAATAAAATTTCTAATAAAGTAAAAAAAAATTGCCATTCTCAGAATAGACTCATTACTTTTTCAAACTAAACAGATGTGACAATACGAAAAATAAGAGGAGAGAAACTGTGACTTTATATATTATAATTATATGACTATTATATCATAATTTTGAGTTTTTATTTCACAATTTGAACATTTTATCTTAGAATTATGCATTTTTTATCTCATATTTATAACTCTTTTTAAAATGTCATGATGACTTTTTATCTCAATTGAGTCTTTTTTCCCCATTTTTCTCTAATTTTCTGCCCATACCCACAAATCTGAGATCAGTGACCAGATCAAACACAGTATCTACACAGTAACTCACTTTTAAAGGCTTTATTTTGGATACTTCCTGGTTAAATAATTATTATTGCATTCATGGCAAAAAAAAAAAGTAGTTTTACTTTTTGAGAAATTGTACTTTTTTACTTATACTTCAGTAGAGGAGTTGAATCAGTACTTATTTTTCACACAAGTAGTTGTACTTCTACAGAATGTGAGTACTTTTACCTGGTAAATTGTAGAATGCAGACGGTTATTTCCAACACTGATGTGTGTGAAGCATATAAAGACTGTGTTAGCAGTTTTATTTTTAGTCAGGGATGGTCTTCATTAGGCTTTATGTTATTGTCTGTGTTCATTCAGAAGTGATTTAGTAGAAGTCACATGGGATAATAAAGGCATCCACTGGGGAAATGGTGTCATTTCAGGCTGGTAGAGGCTGGATGACAAAACATCTGTTTCTTAATCTGTCATGAAGACACAGTTAAAGAGGCATCTGGACCCAAATGCCTGCGCTGTTTTACATTAGTAAATGTTAGATGGGATTAGAATGAAAACAAAAGTAAATAATTACACATCGTGGGTGTGCACTTGCGGTTGTTTTTTGGTAAAAAAAAAAAAAAAAAAAGTCATTGAGGTTGGACATGACGATGGAATGCTATGTCCTTATTTTATAATCAGCTTCAGCTTCAACACGTCTGGCTTAACAAAAGCCACAAACAGCAAATGTTTGTAGAGAAATGGTAACAGTTATGGTTCTGTTTTTGAGCCATTCTGGAGCTGTTTCCCCGTCATGCACCGTTAGCTTAAATTCCTTTCAGCTGTGCAGTTCCTCCGCATCCTTTGTGCATTGTGTTGAAGGTGAAGATCTATTTATTCCTTCTGCTGTGAAAACACTACAGGTGGTACAATGGTAGATTCTTTATTGTATTCTGTTTTTATTATATTGTTTCATTTTGTTATTACCGATGTTATTTCTTGTTCATTTGATTTATTTTGAAATGTTAGTTAAACTGATGAAGGGAGGCCTCTATATAAACAGATTAACCCTCTAAGGGACTACGTCATTTATAAATAATGCATTAACCCTTTAACCTCTGATGTGTCAGTGATGACGCGTTCTGAAAGGATGGTTTAGTGTCAATATTCTCCCCTCCGCCTTGTTCGGCCCTGTCTGGAAATATTTTTCTGATAGTAATGTGTGGGCAATACATTATCCCACTTATTCTACATGTTATTTAATGCTACTACTCTAACAGATTGGATAAAATAGCTGTTATAACGTAGTGAATATCTACTTCCAATATCTACAAATCATTCAACAAACTACTACCAAGTAATATACAAAATTTGTTGACAATTCGGGAGAGTACTCATAATCGGAGAGGTTTTGGACATTTCACATTAGCCAAATTTTGAACTACTCGTAAATGTTTTCATGTGTCTGTATGTGCAGTAAAACGTTGGAAGAGTCTGGACATTCAACACAAGCAATGCCATAATATTCACAGATTTAAACTGTTCTATAAACATATGTTCTGGTCACGGTATAATGACAGGGTGTTTTGCATGGGATAGTATTGCTCACGCGCAAATATTTTTCAATAGCCACATGTGGGCAATACATTATCCCGCTTATTGTACGGGTTATTACAGCTTATTACTGGTCAAACTACCTGCTGAGTGATATGGTACTGTGAATCTGAAGTGACAAAACTCATTGCCATTGCAAGTGGGCGTTAATGGCGCAGCGGGCGGTTATTGAAAAAAATCCACCCGCCGAACGCTGGGAACGTTCATTTACAGTGAATGGGAGCTGTCGCAACATTCTAGATGGCCGTAGTATAATAATATATCGAGTCACAGTTCCTCTGCTCCACCGATTTTTCCTCTAGTGACTTATTTTTCGTACTGTCACATTTGTCTAGTTTGAAAAAGGAATGAGTCTATTCTTAGAATGTAAGGAGTATAAAGTACTGATATTTATGCAAAAATGTAGGGAGTAAAAGTAAAAACTTGCAAGAAAAATAAATACTCAAGTAAATTACAGATACCTAATAAAATCTACTAAGTACAGTAACAAAGTACTTTTACTTAGTTACATCCACTTCTGGTCACAAATAATGTGTAAATAAATGTGTAACTTAAAATCAGTGTACAAAAATAAAAATTTAAAAAATCCTCACTTATACATGATTATACTGGGGGGAAAAAAATCCAAGAGTCAGAATCTTACTATGTGTATTTTTCTCATTTTTTTTTTATGTCCAAATATTTAATCCCACTTAAAATCTGACAAAATCACCAAAGTAATAACGGGCTTGGTTTGTACAAATATTTGTTTTTTAATTAAAAACAAACCAGTGATGTTACAGACAATAACATTTGCCATAATAACATATGACAAATGGGGGAAAACATATAATAATAATAATAATAATAATAATAATAATAATAATAATAATAATAATAATAATAATAATAATAATAATAATAATAATAATACAGTAATGAAGTACTTTTACTTAGTTAATTTCCACCTCTGGAAAAGTACTACATAAGTGCAGTCCATATTATTTTACTTTCACTTTCTAACATATTAAACTGAATGTGGCCCCTGAACTAAAATGAGTTTGACACCCCTGCTTTAATCACTTATAATAGATTCATCTGGAAACTATTATCGTTAATTAAACTGTAACTGGTTTCCATAGTTTGTATTTACCAACCCACTAAATCCTTTGTTTTTACAGCGTATAGACGTTCTCCTTCACTGCACATTTTACAAAATGTTCCCGCTCAGTGCTGCTACTCCTACTGAAGCTCATTTTGATGAACAGAAACATTGCGCAAATTAGCTCCAGGTATCAATAAAGTACCATGAGAAAGTTTCCTCTCAGTTATGACTTAACAGTATTTAACGGTATTACTGTCCCATCACCTGTCTGTTTATATTACTGTCTGCTGCCAGTTGTGCAAACAGCCAGTACGTGTATATCTGCACACATGTTATTTCACAACTCAAACAATGCTATGATAAGAATCTTAACCGTATGAGTCACCGCAGCACACTGAGCAGCAGGGGCTTCTATAGTTGCATAAGCCTCCCCGATCATCAGCGACCCGTCATGTTTTCCGACTGTGGGATAATGACTGGACTGTAGAAGGAATTGTTTGCGTTTTCCATGTGGAGGTTCCAAGCTGTTGGCAGTAGAAAGAGTCTGACACAAGGCTCTTGAGAAACGCCAGGATGCCATTTTGCCTGAGCGACTGTGTTTTTTGGGTCTGTGTTTTGTGTTTGGCCCATTGCAGTGATCAGTCAGTGTGTAAGTGTTACAGACGGATGATCCAAACAGGCCCGGGACGCTCAGTGCTGGAAAGAAAGTTCATCTGCTGTTTATTTCCTGATAGAAGTAGATCATTTACTGGTTAGATGTATACAGTCCAGGCCAAAATTATTTACATTGTACATTATTACTTATGTACTTAATAAAAAAAGGTGGAAATAATTGAAGATGTGTCTTTTATACTAGTTTTTAAAAGGTGGGTCGACCTGTTAATTATAGTGGAAAAGAGACTTTATATTCTAGTTTCTTCAAAAGTCATCACATCTGCTTTGCACTCTGATCATTCTATTGATGAGTTTCCAGAAGTTGTCACATGGAATGGTTTTCCAACAGTCTGGAAGGTGACAATTGATCTTCCTTCCCTTGGGTCAGTGTTAGGGTGACTCTTAGTCTTCCTTTCCTAGGGTTAGGGTGACTCTTAGTCTTCCTTTCCTAGGGTTAGGGTAACTCTTAGTCTTCCTTTCCTAGGGTTAGGGTAACTCTTGGTCTTCCTTTCCTAGGGTTAGGGTGACTCTTAGTCTTCCTTTTCTAGGGTTAGGGTGACTCTTAGGCCCCGTCCCATTTGTCCCCCTTAAAACTTCCACTTGGTTTTAAGTGCCCTAAAAAGTAAATTCCACTCATCAAGGGGAAATAATTCCCCCTGAAAATGGGACACCACTCGCCAAGTGAACGTAACAAACGTGCTGACGTCACACGCTGACAAGTCTACCCCGCCAAATATGAAACCACCCCTCCGCGAGACTGACAGCAGCTGACTACTATTTACACGGAGGACAAATGGCGGTCCCAGCTGTGTTACCTGTTGTGTTGGTTCTGTTTATTTACCTTCGGGATGCGCAGAGAAGAAATGCGGCAAACAGAAGACGCATTCGCCGTCTACTTTGCCTTTCAGTCTTGTCTCAGGTATGTTAATTTATTTAAATATTCTAATGTATTTTTTCTTCAATAGTTGGCGATTTATAACATTAACGTTAGCATTACCGCTAGCTTGACAAGCTCGCAGTGCATCATGGGTAATTTCATCTTCCACTCAAAACGAAGTCCGCAACCAACCTCACTACATTTTGAGGGTTGATTTTAAGGGCAAAATCCCACTCCCACTTGCTCCCCTAGGTAATGGGACACCCTACCCCTACACATGAACGCGCAAAATCTAGGGTTAGGGGAAATTTTAGGGTTATGGGGAGAAATGGGACAGGGCCTTAGTCTTCCTTTCCTAGGGTTAGGGTAACTCGTGGTCTTCCTTTCCTAGGGTTAGGGTAACTCTTGGTCTTCCTTTCCTAGGGTTAGGGTGACTCTTAGTCTTCCTTTCCTAGGGTTAGGGTAACTCTTGGTCTTCCTTTCCTAGGGTTAGGGTAACTCTTGGTCTTCCTTTCCTAGGGTTAGGGTAACTCTTAGTCTTCCTTTCCTAGGGTTAGGGTAACTCTTGGTCTTCCTTTCCTAGGGTTAGGGTGACTCTTAGTCTTCCTTTCCTAGGGTTAGGGTAACTCTTGGTCTTCCTTTCCGAGGGTTAGGGTGACTCTTAGGCCCTGTCCCATTTCTCCCCCTAACCCTAAAATTTCCCCTAACCCTAGATTTTGCGCGTTCATGTGTAGGGGTAGGGTGTCCCATTACCTAGGGGAGCAAGTGGGAGTGCGATTTTGCCCTTAAAATCAACCCTCAAAATGTAGTGAGGTTGGTTGCGGACTTCGTTTTGAGTGGAAGATGAAATTACCGATGATGCACTGCGAGCTCAGCGAGCCGACTGATTTCTGACAACAAAAATGGCGGCCGCAGCTGGAGGAACTGGACCGGTAATGTTACCTTGTCAAGCTAGCGGTAATGCTAACGTTAATGTTATAAATCGCCAACTATTGAAGAAAAAATACATCCAAATATTTAAATAAATCAACATACCTGAGACAAGACTGAAAGGCAAAGTAGACGGTGAATGCGTCTTCTGTTTGCCGCATTTCTTCTCTGCGCATCCCGAAGGTAAATAAACAGAACCAACACAACAGGCAACACAGCTGGGACCGCCATTTGTCCTCCGTGTAAATAGTAGTCAGCTGCTGTCAGTCTCGCAGAGGGGTGGTTTCATATTTGGCGGGGTAGACTTGTCAGCTTGTGACGTGAGCACGTTTGTTACGTTCACTTTGCGAGTGGTGTCCCATTTTCAGGGGGAATTATTTCCCCTTGTTGAGTGGAATTTACTTTTTAGGGCACTTAAAACCAAGTGGAAGTTTTAAGGGGGAGAAATGGGACGGGGCCTTAGTCTTCCTTTCCTAGGGTTAGGGTGACTCTTAGTCTTCCTTTTCTAGGGTTAGGGTGACTCTTAGTCTTCCTTTCCTAGGGTTAGGGTAACTCTTGGTCTTCCTTTCCTAGGGTTAGGGTAACTCTTAGTCTTCCTTTCCTAGGGTTAGGGTAACTCTTAGTCTTCCTTTCCTAGGGTTAGGGTAACTCTTGGTCTTCCTTTCCTAGGGTTAGGGTAACTCTTAGTCTTCCTTTCCTAGGGTTAGGGTAACTCTTAGTCTTCCTTTCCTAGGGTTAGGGTAACTCTTGGTCTTCCTTTCCTAGGGTTAGGGTGACTCTTAGTCTTCCTTTCCTAGGGTTAGGGTTATGTCTTATCATTGCCAAAATACATGTTTGTGACTGTGACCTTTGACCTACATTAACCAATATTTAATGAGATCTATTCTGGACCACCTCGTACCTTTCCCTCAGAGAAATTGTTCCAGTAGTTTTTGCATAAAGCTGCTTTCAAACAAACAGACAAACTGAACCAGTACCCCTCTCTTCTTGGGGGGGGGGGGGGGGTAATAAAACATATTGGTAACACTTTATAAAACCTACACATAATTCACTATGTATTAACTATTTGTTACCTATTTGTTAAAATGTCTTAAAAACGTTCATACTGTCTTCCAAAGATAAATGTAAAAGGGATTATTTTGAACAGTGTTGCAGTGTTTACAACTGTTTACAACTGTTTATTTGCACCTGTCTGTGAAAAAAATAATGTAATTTTACAGTTATTTCTTAAAGGAGTGATGTAATGGTTATTTCATTAATATTGTTGTGTTCTCCATTGTTATTGAATACATTGTGTGTTGGTTCTCTTTTAATAAACATCTGGATTGTTTTGTTTGAAACAGTTTTTTCACGGTAGAAAAATAACTTGAGGTCGAACAACAGAGTTTACCGGTACTTCCTCATACATGTACATGACACGGTGATGAGGCGTCTCTGATTGGCTCAGAGTACGTGAAGGAACACTCTTCCCTCCCCTCTCGCTGTGTATGTATTTACCTTACCCAGTGTAGCATCCAGCTAGGTTTCGAGCTAACGCTTGCAGGAAAAAAAAAAACAGGCTTTATTTCCACACAGAGCACATGAACCAGTTTGATCGGCCATTTTTTTTCAAGTTTGTGCAGCCGTCTTCTCTTGTAGATGCTAATGCTAATGCTACTTCAGATTCACTGCAATGGGGGATGGGCTTAACCCCACATGGGTGACACCGATGTCCTTGTGAAGTGTAGTGGAGTCGCTTGTTTTTTTCTATTAATGGTAAATACAGCCAGTGGAGGTAAATTAAAAACATTTTATTATATTTTTTTTTAGGGTGACTCATCAGATTAAAAAAGGAGCGTGGAAAAGTGTTTTTCACCTTTCATGGTTTGTTTGATAAATTGTGTATGAACATTACATTTACAAATGGGTAACAAATAGTTAATACATAGTGTGTGTGGGTATTATAAAGTCTTACCAATGTATTCATATAAAATAAATAATATGGGTGTAGCAGTCGCCACCTGACGGTTGAATGAAAACAAGACCTTACCGCTCAGCTCCAGCAGCTGCAGTTCGCACACGTGCAGTAACCACTCTTGTTTCTCTATATCAACATCTTAACTGGACTATTCCTGCTATTTCAGCTGTGCCCTTATGCAAGTGGTTGAGCGCTGCAGCTTGTAGTCAGGTTAAATGTTTCTTTTAGATTTTGCTCAGTGTGGAAATTTCACCTTTTATATGTAGCTGCACTTGTGGCCGTGCACGGTCCAGCCTGCTGTATAAACTGCCCAGGGGCTTGTTGGTGTCTGCATGAGGGCCGATATACAGGAGGCTACAGTGGTCTGCTGTTTGTACAGGTGTGCTGCGCTATGACGTCTGATTATGAAATATGCAGCACATTCATAGCCTTTGTTTTTTCAACCATTTGCTCTGTTCAAAAAGCCCCCATTTGAGAGTCAAAGAAAACAGCGTGATTTCCGGCCCTGGTCAATTTTGTGGTGAAGCCTTTAACCCCCCCCCCAAACACCTCCTTCACTTTCTCAGGCTGGTGAAGCTGGAGGCAGAGGGAGAGAAAGTCAGAAGGTATTTTTAGAACAAGCTTTGATGTGCAGAATGACAGCTGATATTTCCAATGTACAACCTGAAGCTGAACACAAACTTCCAAACTGGAAAAGTTGGAGTTTGTGCAGTCGCTGACATCAGACCAAAGGTGACCTGTCACTCCAAAAACTCACGATAAGTCATTTTGACACAAAACCAGAGGTGGTCAAAGTACTCACATTCTGTACTTAAGTAGAACTACAGATACTTATGTGAAAAAATACGCTGGTAAAAGTACTGATTCAACTCCTTTATTTAACCCAGTGTTTCCCAAACTGTGGGGCGGGGCCTGTAGGGGGGGGTGATAAAGCTTCCCAGTGGGGGGCGCGTAATTGTTTTTCTTTCCTTTTTTTTTGCATTGGACGACTCTGGACTCATTTTAGGAACATAACACAAACCAAATCAAATGTCATCTGTCACTAAACTAGACAGAGTTTAGGTTACCATGGCGATGATCACTAGTCTAGCCGCACTAGACTCCTAGCGGTAGCACATGTAATGTGCTATCATAGTAGTGTAGTTACGCTAGATTCAACTTTTGGCTAAATTTCCCTGAAACTTGCCGACGAATCACAGTGACGTATAGAGTCAGAGGGCGGGCGTAACTAAGTGATGCTGCAATGATTTGGAGAGAAACAACTGGAAACAACCATAGAAGAAGAACAACAATGGGCGGTGATTTCCTTTGATCAAAGATGAGTGAAGAATGTGAGAAAACATCAGCAATCAATTTAGTTTTACAGAAGCAACAACAGTCGTTAAACTCCATAATCCACCATTTTGTTTAGTCATTGCTAACTTTCTCCAGACTTCTCTGTGAACTTTATGAACTTTATGAACTTTACGAACTTTATGAACTTTATGAACTTTACGAACTTTATGAACTTTATGAACTTTACAAAGTACGTCATCCTAAAGATTACGCTGATTGGTTGTAGTACTGTCCTATTGCATACAGAGGATTTGAAAGACAGCCTAGACCTATACATGTAATAAATAGGGATAGCACGGCTAGGCTAGATGATCACTAAACTAGACACACACATTAGGTTACCATGGTGATCTGTCATGAAATAAGAGATAATAAATGCACAATTATGAGATCAAAAGTCACAATTAAGAGATAAAAGTCATATTTATAATATAGAAAGTCACAATTTCACAATTACTGTCATCTCATACAGGGTGACCCCCCCACACTTCACCCATTGTAGCTGGATTAGGTCTCAACAGACCCCTGTGACCCTAGTGAGGATAAAGAGGGTTCAGATGACGAGAATTTCACAATTTCAGAGACTATAAGGACCACAACCATGCAGCAGCTCAGTATATTTGGTACAAACTGTTTAAACTCTGATTTATAACAGTAACATACATGTTGTCATGGCGACTCTGGTCACTTCCTGAAGGGGGCGTGTCCAGGCCAGTCAGTAGTGGAGCTAAGCTAGGATGTTGTTTACGTACATGGAGAAGCTTCATTAGAGCTACAGTATGTCTGACTTTTAAAACTACAGTTTCATTTGATCACAGTCAGACTAAGGTGTGTATATGACTCTGAAAAGTATGTTTTTAATCAGACTAAGGCAATAATTTAAATTACATATAAACTTGCAGACTGTTGTCGTCCTCCTTCTACTTTGTCCTCTTCACATCAGCTGTGCTTGTTTACTTGTTGTTCTTCTATGGCGCCGACTGGAACAATACCACAGTGAAACGGTGTGTAGCCCCACCTACTGTCTGGGAGTGGAACAATAATTCCAATTTCTCATCAGCTCTAGTTCAGTCCTTAGCTCCATTACTGCCAACAGCTGGATTTAGACGTTATTATACAGACTTTTTCTTAAATTCCACCTATTTTATCGTACTATTTTTTTACTTTTACTGAGTGTTTCTGTGTCGTCTCTTTGCCAAGAGCTGCATTCAGATTTCACTGTTGCATAATGACAATAATACAGATTCTGATTCTGATGGAAACGTACTGAGTCTGAGCTTATGCAAGAACAAACCTGTTCTTCCTTCCAGAAAAACCAGCCCACAGGCACTCGTCCAGAACTGGTTTCAGGTAACTGTAGGTGGAAAAGGCCTGTGCTTTTTTAAACCATCAGCACTATTACCTGTGGAGATGCTTCTACACTGACAATGTGCATGTGACTCAGTGCCCTTGAGCAAATGTTTCAGTAATTTTTTCAAAGTTTAAGATAGTGAGCCTCCCCTAAAAGGACCCAAACCAGCTGCCCCCCCCCCCCCCCCACACACACACACACACACATCACCTCCATGTCTATCTTAATTTATTTTTTGATTTTGATTTTTTAATCCTATATTTTTAAACATCTTAAAGATATTTTTAAACACATTTTACCATCCATGTATGTTTTTAGCGTATATTTTAATACATCATAACATTTTTGTGTGTTTTCAGCATATTTTTAAATGCATATTTACATTTGTTCCCATATTTTCACACCTTTGTGTGTTTTTACCTTTTTTTTTAAAAAACTGATTTGATTCTGTATGTGGTTTTTAAATGTCTCTTTTTAAACATCTTAACATTTTTTGTGTGTTTTTAGCACATTTTAAATACATTTTTGTAACTGCGTATGTGTTTGATATACCAACCATCCCCAATTTTAACATCTTTGTTTGTTTTTAGCATTTTTTAAAAATAATTTTAACATGTGTGTATGTTTTTAATGTCTCTTTTTACAATGTCTGTTTTTTAAATACATTTTTGCATCTGTGTATGTGTTTAACATATTTTTTTTACATAATTTAACATCTTTGTGGGTTGTTTTTATGAATATTAACATCTATGCCTGTTTTTAATGTCCCTTCTTACACATGTTAACATTTTTGTGTGGTTTCAGCACATTTTCAAATGCATTTAAAATGCATCTGTGTATGTGTTTTTAGGATTAAAAAAATAATTAAGTGTGTGTGTGTGTGTTAACATCTCTTTTTACACATCTTAACAATATTGTGTGGTTTTTAAATAAATTTTTGCATCTGTGTGTGCATTTAACATATTTTTAACCCAATTGTTTCCGCATCGTTTTATGTTTGTAGCATTTAAAAAAAAACCTTTTAACATCTGTGTATGTTTTTTAATGTCTCTCACATGTACTGTAGTTAACAAACCACATGTTAACATGTTTTTTTTCCTTTTTAAATCAGGTTTTATTTTTTTTTCCTCATGCTGCACCTTTTTGAGGTTACTTGATTCATAACTGTGGGTAGATGTGTTTTTGTTTTTTTGTTTTTTTTTTAGAAAGAATGATTTCATTCGACCTAACAGAACAATACAGAGTACACACTGAAACCTGTTAAGCAGGTACTTGATCAAGTGTCAAGATAAAAGACAAAAGAGCCAAAAAAAGCAACAGAGATAATTAAAAAGATAAAATAAATAAGGTCAAGGTCAATAAAAAAAAGATGCAATAAAACATGATTAAAAAACCCTCAAGAAATAAAAATACTAAATTAAAAAATTAAAACTAAATTAAAACTAAATTAAAATGTAGAAAATAGAAGTCTCAATAATAAATAAATACAGCAAAGAAGAATATAATAATTAAATAATTAAATAAAGTGCAGTGTTACTACAGTGACAGGAACAAAGCTGTTTTTATATCGATGCGTCCTGCACTTTGGGATAAAAAACCTCCGTCCAGAGGAAAAAGAACCTGCTTTAATATTTGAAAAACACTGGTTTAAAGAATATATTAATTAAACCATTTGTACAGGACAAGAGGTGTAAGTATTTCATTACTGTACTTAACTGCATGTTTTAGGTATCTATATCTGTATCTGTAATTATTTGACTTTTCCTCTCTACATTAGTTCATAAATATCTGTACTTTATACTCCTTACATTCTCACAATAGCGTCGTTAATTTCTCAAACTAAACAGATGTGACAGTACGAAAAATAAGTGACTTCAGAGTGAAAATCAGTGGAGGAGAAAAACTGTGACTTTATATATTAGAATTTTAAATCTTTTTCTCATAATAATACATTTCTTTGCTGAAAAAACAATTTATTGATTAATTAATTTATGCATTTGGCAGATGCTTTTATCAAAAGCAACTAACAAGGGAAAGTAAACAACTACGCTCTCTGACCAATAAAAGACTCAATTAAAAACACAATAATAATAATAATAATAATAATAATAATAATAAAAACTCCAGTGCAATTAAAAGCAAGAAACACAGACTTTTTATCACATAATTTGGAGTTTTTATCTCAATTGTGCTATTTTATCTCATAATTTCAACTCTGTTTCTCATAATAATGCATTTCTTTGCTGGTATTTATTACGTTATCTATCATAATTTGGACTTTTTATAATATAATTTTGACTTTGTCATCATAATTTGGACTTTTTATTTTGTAATTAGGCATTAATTATCTTATATTTTTGACTTATTTTTTTAAATCTCATAAAAATGTCTTTTTTTAATCTTGTTTGTTTTTTTTTTCTCCATTTTTCTTACATTTTCTGTCTATATCCACTAAACTGAGTAACTGTGACCTGACTGTGACCTATCTACACACTAACGTACTTTTAAAGGTTTTATTCTTGGAAACCTTTGAAACTTTTATGATTTTTCCTGGTTAAATAGATGGAAAAAAATAAATAGCAAAAAAAAAATAAAAAAAAAATGCAGTTTTACTTTTTATTTCATCACAATTGAGAAGTTGTACTTTTTAACTTTTACTTCAGTAAAATGGTAAATAGACTGTACTTATATAGCACATTTTTATACACCACTTACAATTCCTCACATTCACCCATTCACACACACACACACACACACACACACACACACACACACACACACTCATACTCATTTAACACCTCTGCACCCCCCTCCTCTTCCAGAATGATAGTAAAATGTGTCTGTCCAGCATTAGCTCAGCGTTAGTAAACCTTGAATGCAGGACTTGTTATCCTCCAGAACTACATCATCTTTGCAGCGCTCTGCAGGGAGGAAAGGGTGAAAAAAAAAAATGCAGGTTCATACTTGTTTTCCTGAATATGAAAAGGATCAAGTAGAGAAAAAAAATAAACCAAAATTTGCAGCAACAAAAACAGCATCTGCTCACTGAGTGTGTGTTGACTTTGGCCCAGAGCTGGTATGGTTTGTGTAGTCCAACTGTGGTCCTTAGCCTGGACCTGTTCCTCATGGGACCTTCTCCTTCCTCTTCCCCACTTTAACCCCCTCCATCTCTTACCCTATTGCACTTTACCAAGCAGTTAATTTATTTTACATCATGTCTGCGCTCCATAACCCCTACCTCCTTCACTACCACACTGTAAAAACAAACCTATAGAATTTACTCAATAAAAGTGAGGTCATGATTTACACTCATTTTGTTTCAGTAGATTTGACTCCATATTTTCAGTCAAATGTCACTAATTTTAACAGCTATGACATTAAAATCCTTATGAAACCAAAGATATATTTCTCCATATACTGACTGTTAATATTTTACTGCCTGAAACTGAAGATAAAAAATATGTATATAATATACAGAAAAATATACTGTGTTAATATATTACAGTATAGTTAAAAATACAGAAGAAAATTGTCTCTTTCCATATATTAAGATTGTTCAACAAAAATTGTTCTCTGAATGTAACAGTGGACAGCCATGGGTACCCACCTGCAGACATGGAGCCAGGCTCATGGTCAGTTACCTGGAGAACAAACATGTTTTTTGGGGAGACTGGAGCACCCAGAGGAAACCCACCCAGACACAGAGAGAGAAACTGTATGATCTGGGAATTGAACTTGCTAACCGCTTAGTCACCGTGTAGATATGACAATATATGACAATACATATATGTTAATATATAAATAGTAATACACTTTATATATATATATATATATATATATATATGGGTACATTTTATTCCATTATGCAGATGTGGTGTTGACCTCAGCAACCTCCAAGCAGGTTGTGTTCCTCTGGAACTCACGGTCCCTTAGGAAGACCTCATCAAGGAGACTAACGAGAGACAGAGGGCGAAGTACCAGGCGCTGGTGGAGGAGTGTTCGCTCAATGGGTGGCGAGCAAGGTGTGATCCCATCGAGGTGAGGGTTGGCAGGTCGATCCCTCTGCAGGGTCTACAGCACCCTGGGCTGTAGACCCACGGAGGCAGCAGAGGTTGCTTCATGTTGGCTGTGGATCAGGAGAGGAGGTCCATGGGTAGGGTAGCACTACCTGGACACAAGTCGGGGGTTTGATCGCCTGGAGGAGAGTGTATGATGTTGGAATGACCCCAAACACTCAATGATACCAGATAACATCACTGATGATGTATGTTATAAAGTTAAGAAGGTAATAGGTAGAATTTAACCAGTTATAATAGATTTGACTGGAAACTATGATTGTTATTTAACCCTTTGACACATCCTGGTCACTCCAGTGGACAGATGTTCTCCAGTTGTTCTCCAGTTATTCTCCAGTTATTTTCCAGTTGTTCTCCAGTTTTTCTCCAGTTATTTTCCAGTTGTTCTCCAGTTGTTCTCCAGTTGTTCTACACTTGTTCTCCAGTTATTCTCCAGTTGTTCTCCAGTTATTCTCCAGTTATTTTCCAGTTGTTCTCCAGTTTTTCTCCAGTTATTTTCCAGTTGTTCTCCAGTTATTCTCCAGTTATTTTCCAGTTGTTCTCCAGTTTTTCTCCAGTTATTTTCCAGTTGTTCTCCAGTTATTCTCCAGTTATTTTCCAGTTGTTCTCCAGTTGTTCTCCAGTTGTTCTACACTTGTTCTACACTTGTTCTCCAGTTGTTCTCCAGTTGTTCTACACTTGTTCTCCAGTTGTTCTCCAGTTATTCTCCAGTTATTTTCCAGTTGTTCTCCAGTTATTCTCCAGTTGTTCTCCAGTTGTTCTCCAGTTGTTCTCTTGTATATTCATGGTTTTATTGTTTTAGTTCATATCATTTACCTGGAAAGCAGTTACTTATTGTTATTAGACTGTAATTATTAACAGTCTAAACCTGGATAAAAAATGTTTTATTTCATAGTGTTCTGTTTTAAATACATGTTTCTTTGGTTCAAAGCTTAAACACATGTTTTCCAGCTGAGTGGACATTTTTTGTAACTCCGTAAAAAATAGGTTCATTAAAAAGATTTCAATCACATTGGGTTTTTTTTTTCAACCTAAAGAGGAATTAAAATACTTAGGAGAAAAAAACTCTTGACTAAGGTTTTCATAATTCATGCATCAAAGGGTTAAAATGTCAGTTTGTATTTAGCTACACACTAAATCTTTTTTATTTATTTATTTTTTACAGTGCACCACCACCATTACTTCTCTACAATTCTCCCAAGTCATTATGAAAATATAACCCTGCGTCAGTTCTGCTGATAGAATGGATATGGAGTTAAAGCTATCATGTGTCAAGATGTATATCTGTGTGTGTGTGTGTGTGTGTGCTTGTATTCCTATCTTCATGGGGACATTGATATATTTACACAGTCACAGCATGGGGACGTCTAACACTATGGGGACCAAAATTCAGGTCCCCATGAGGGTTAAATATAAATAAAGGTCCTCACTAGTAAAATAGAAATAACGTGACCCTATAAATACATTATTTTTTTCCCCCCAAAGTCCCCATAAAGCATGAGAGAAACATGTATTTTTCAAAGGTTTGAAGATGTGTTTACTTTAAAAAAAGAAAAAAAGGAAAAAAAAATCATTACTATTATTATTATTATTATTATTATTATTATTATTATTATTATTATTATTATTATTATTATTATTATTATTATTATTATTATTATTGTTTTTAAATAGTTTTTATTTCTTCCTCCTTTATTTCAATTCATTTTTATTCATTTATTCAATTTTTTAATATTGTATTTATTGATTTATTTTTATATTTATTTTATTTAAAATAAATAAATACATTTTAAAAATGCATCAACACTAATGTTACCCAATGACTACTTTACCTACAAGTGATGATTACAAACTTGGTCCTCATGTGTGTATGTATGTGATCTTGTATTTCTATCTTTGTGGGAACATTGTTTGCACACTATGGGGACCAAAACCTAGGTCCCAACTAGAACTAAAATATAAATCTGTGTGAAGTATGAAAATGTATCTAAATGATAATGTCCCAATGAATACATGAGTTTTTTCTAGAAGTCCCCATAAAGCATGAGGGAAACAGGTACAAAGGTACATGTATTTTTTTCAGAGGTTTGAAGATGTGTTAACTTTAAAAAAAAAGATAGAAGAAAACATTATTTATTTGTATATATATCGTTATTATTTTTTTTTAAATTGTTTTTATTCATTCCTTTTTTATTCCTTTTTTAAATATATTTTTGTGTCTTTATGTATTTTATTTATTGATCATTTTTTATACATTTGTGTATTTTATTTTTTTATCCATTAATTTTCATTCATTTATTTACTTTTTTCAATTTTATTTTTACATTTTTATTTCATTTTATTTTATTTTATTTTCATATAATTTAATTTAATTTAAAAATGCGTTAACGCTCACTACCCAATGACTACTTTATCTACAAGTGATGATTACAAACTTGGTCCCCATGACGCATGGAAACCAGTGTGTGTGTGTGTGTGTGTGTGTGTGTGTGTGTGTGTGTGTGTGTGTGCTTGTGCGTGTGTGTGTGCGTGTGTGTGTGTGTGTGTGTGTGTGTGTTCCATTGGATATGTAACAGTAGATGAGTGACTGCTGGCAGGTGACTCCAGTACAGGTTATTGGAAGCAGAAGTTTCCAGTGTCAGGTGTAATTATCAGGGTCACAGCTCAGGTGTGTGTGACACTGTCCTCTATGAAACACTCTGATTTTCATAGTTTTCATTCCCAACCATTGACATTTTTTTAATGAATTTAATTGTACCTGTTTGTAAACAGCACAGATGGAAGTAATGTAGTAAAAGTACTTCATTACTGTACTAAAGTAGACTTTTTTAGGTATCTGTACTTTACTGGAGTTTTTATTTTTCTGTTAAAAATAAGTGACGTCAGAGGGAAAATAAGCGGAGGAGAGAAACTGTGACTTTATATGTTATAATTATTTTCCATCGCATATTTTCTCTTTTTATCTTATAATCATACATTTTTTTTATTCAATATATTTTACTCTTTAGCTCAGAATTTGACTTTTTTAATCTGAAATATGCATTTTTTTTTATTTAATTTTTTTAATCTCATAATTATGCATTTTTCCATCTCATATTTTGACTTTATCTCTCTTACTTACTTGTACTTTACTGGAGTATTTATTTTTCTGTAAACTTTTGATATATATATATATATATATATATATATATATATATATATATATATATATATATATATATATATATATATATATATATATATATATATATATATATATATAAATTTTATAATGTTGATTTTTTACCTCCATAAAGGAGGTATTAAACTTGTTTGTCTGTCTGTTTGTAAGTCTGTCTGTCTGTAAGTCTGTCTGTCTGCCTGTAGGTCTGTCTGTCTGTCTGTCTGTCTCTAAGTCTGTCTGTCTGTCTGTAAGTCTGTCTGTCTGTCTGTCTGTCTCTAAGTCTGTCTGTCTGTCTGTAAGTCTGTCTGTCTGTCTGTAAGTCTGTCTGTCTGTCTGTCTGTCTGTCAGCAGGATTATGCAAATAGTTCTGAACTCATTTTGTCTAACCTGTCAGTAATGATAACTAACCATCAGTTAACCTACAGTTCTCGTCCATATTCACTAACGTCTTTAAAAGCACAGTTTTAATGCATTATAGTGTCGTTGTTAAAGTGTGCAGAAGGAGGACGACTGGAAAAAGCCTAAACATCTCAGACGCATCGTGAACCTGCTGGTGGAGACATGATCTGACCTGTTAACTGAGCATGTGCTTGTTGTTGTTTTTTTTTCCTTTCCTTTCTTTCTTCTTTTTTTTTTTTTGAATCAGTGTCGGTAGGTAACAGTCTTTAATCCTCATCCATCATCTTGTCAGGCCCATCCCTCCTTCCAGCTCAGTGATTGGCTGAGAGCCAGCGGCCAGACAGAACACTGAGTTCACAGCCATTGTGATGTAACAGAGCAACAGTACCTGAGGGCTCCCCCTTTGTCTGCTTCTGACCTCTGTGAGTCAGCATGCTTTTGGTTTAGTGATTGATATAGTCAGTAAACACACAAACACACACCCTTCAACCTTTCATTAAAGCTTCGAAGGCTCCTTTATTGTTTGCTTTGGCTGCACTGACTTGTCAATCACAGAAGCAGGCAGGTACGAACACACATAAAGGTAGGAAAAGTACTCACATTCTGTACTGAAATACAAGTATACATACTAGTGTGGGAAAAATACTCTGGTAAAAGTAGAAGTATTGATTCAACTCATTTACTTAAATAAAAATATAAAAGTACAAGTTCTCAATTGTAATGAAATAAAATAAATAGAATGAATGAATTGGTGAATTCCTTAATGAAATAATGTTTATTTAACCAGGAAAAATCCTAAAAGTTCCAAAAGTATCCAGAAATAAAGCCTTTAAAAGTGAGTTAGTGTGTAGATAATGTGTTTGATCAGGTCACAGTTACTTAGTTTAGTGGATATGGACAGAACATTTAGGGAAAATGTAAAAAAAAAAAAGTCATAAATATGAGATTAACAAAGCATAATTATAAGACAAAAACTCCAAAAGTCATAAATATACAATAACAAATGCATATCTTAAGAGTTGAAATTCTGAGATAAAAAGGCAAAATTATGAGATAATTCTCCACTGAATTTCCTTTGAAGTGACTTAGTAAAAGTTTGAAAAAGTCCATTCTGAGAATGTACTGTATGGGTATGGACGGAAAATGTGGGAAAAATGAAATAAAACCCACAATTGAGATAAAAATTCATCATTATGAGATAAAAGAAAATGCATAATTATGAGATCGGGAGTCAAAAGTATGAGATAAAGTCATTAATATGAAATTAAAAAAGGAAAATTACAAAAAATAGGAAAAAAAATATTAGATAAAAAGTCACAATTATGACATAATAAAATGCATAATTATGAGATAAAAAAATTAAAATATATGAAATAAAAAAATTATATTTATGATAATAAAATCTAAAAAGTATGAGATTAAAAAAACTGCATAATTAGGAGATAAAAAGTCAAAAATCTAAAATAAAAAACTGCATATTTCAGACATTAAAAAAAAGCCAAATTCTGAGCCAAAAAGTAAAAAATATGAGATTAAAAAAATGTATAATTATGAGACAAAAAGTAAAAATATGAGATAAAAAAACGCAAAATTACAAGATAAAAAGTCTAAAATATGCGATGAAAAATAATTATATTATATATATAGTTCCAGTTTTTCTCCTCCACTGATTTTCTGTCTGAAGTCACTTATTTTTTATACAATCACATCTGTTTAGTTTAAAAAAGTAACAAGTCTATTGTGAGAATGTAAGGAGTATAAAGTACAGATATTTATGAACTAATGTAAGGAGGAAAAGTCCAAAGTTTGTAGAAAAATAACTCCAGTAAAGTAGAGATTCTTAAAATAAACCTCCTTTAACTTAGTTCCTTCCAGTGTCAGAATGACACAGATGGAAAATAGCTTTTTCAAACTGGATTTGCAGGTTTTTTTTTCAGCAGAGGTGGATGAGTAAGCAGCTCTGGCTCATTGTCTGCCAGTTCATTACTGACCTCATTCTTTAATTTCCCTGGAAAACAACTTGTACAGACTCACATGGAGAGTCTGCAAAGATTATAAAGCAGCACCAGTGAGTGTTAGACAAACATTTACATTTGATTATATGAAAAAATACTAACCCTCCACTTCTGTACTTCATTCATTCAGCTGTTATTTAAAACCATCCTCAAATACAAAGTTGTTATAGTATATTACTTCTATATTTATGTAGTTTTCAGTATCTATTTTCATTTATTTTATTTTATTTTTTACACCAAAGCATAGGTGTCAAGAAACTAAGTATAAATATTATTTTACCCAGAGGTGGAAGTAACGAAGTAAAAGTACTTCATTACTGTACTTAAGTAGATTTATTTTAAGTATTTGTACTTTACTGAAGTATTTATTGTTCTGTAAATGTTTTACTTTTCCTCCCTCGTTACTTTATCAAACTAAACAGATGTGACAGTATGAAAAATAAGTGACTTCAGAGAGAAAATCAGTGGAGGAGAGAAACTGTGACTTTAATTAATATAATTATTATGACTTTTATCACATTTTTTACATTTTTTTAACCTCTGATTTGTGCATTTTTATTGCATATTTTTGACTTTTTATCTTGTAATTATGCATTTTTTAATGTCATATTTTTACTTTTTTTTAATCTCACAATTATGCAGTTTTTTTTATCTCATAATTTTGACATTTTATTATAAATATGCCTTTTTTGTCATATTTTTAAAGTTTTATCTCATAATTTTCACTTTTTATCTCAGAATTATGCATTTTGTGTTTCATATTTTTGGCTTTTTATCTCTTTTTTACTTTTCATCTCATCATTTGACTTTTTATCTTATATTAACGACTCTTTTCTTAATCTCATAATAATGACTTTTTTCTCTCAATTGTGTCTTATTTTTCTATTTTTCCTACATTTTTTGTCCATATCCACTAAAATAAGTAACTGTGACCTGATCAAACACATTATTTACACAGTAAACTCACTTTCAAAGGCTTTATTTACTTTTGACAATTTTATGATTTTTCCTGGATAAATAAATATTATTTCAATCATGAAAAAAAAACTGTTTTACTTTTTTACTTTGACTTCAGTAAAGGAATTGAATCAGTGCTTCTACTTTTACCACGATAGTTTTTTCCACACAAGTAGCTGTACTTCTATCTAAGTCTTTATATCATAATTATGACTTTTTATGGTCACACATAAAAAAATCCAGTTGAGTGAACCAAATTAAATTGCATTAATTATTACTTTATTGGACCGGCCCAGTGGAAATCAAATGGGGCTGAAAGAAAATGTAATTGCAGTACACTGAAAAAAGTAAAAAAAAAAAAAATCTTCAATATGATTTTTTATCTCATGATTTTGACTTTTTATGGTCAGACATAAAAAAAATTTACTTGAGTAAACCAAATTAAATTGCATTAATTATTATTCTATTGGAGATCAAATTGGGATGAATGAATTTGAGACCCCTGATCTATGGTATCATTTAATTGCAGTACACTAAAAAAAGTAAAATATTGAGTAAAATATTGAAAAAAATCTTCTTCAATATGACTTTTTATCTCATAATTGTGACTTTTTATCTAATAATTGTGACTTTTTATCTAATAATTGTGACTTTTTATCTCATAATTGTGACTTTTTATCTCATAATTGTGACTTTTTATCTCATAATTGTGACTTTTTATCTCATAATTGTGACTTTTTATGGTCACACATAAAAAAATCAAGTTAAGTGAACCAAATTAAGTTGTCATTTATTTCAATTTAACTTGATTCACTCAACTAAATTTTTTTTAATGTATGACCTATTGAAGAATAATTATTAAGTTGATTCAGTGTTTTACTTTTTTCAGTGTAAGGTCCCCAGAACAACGTCCCACGAAGCTAAAACTGTCTCTGCCCTGGAGGATGGACAGTCTGGGGGAAAGTCAGGCTGCTGTAAAGGTCACGGGGGTCACCATATGAGGAATTCACACACACGTCCAGACGACCTTTAACCCCTCCCAGTCTAGTCCAGCAGGTGTTTGAGTGTGACACTGGCTGGGAATGTGCTATGTGGGGTATGTGAGTGTAGAAGCACTTGTCCTGTGGGACAACATGAGGTGGGTCTGTGACCGTGGGGCTGTGATGTTGGCGAGTGGACGATCTGGTGTGTGTGTGTGTGTGTGTGTGTGGGGGGGGTGACAGACTGAGGCGGATTGGGTTGAGGGTCACTTTCACCCTTTGATGTCAGTTGATGACAGTTGGTTCTCCTCTGCATCCCTGTCTGGACCACGTTACCCTGGTAGACCACCCATATCTGAAAAAATGTCCCCAGCAGGTTTCAGTTGTGTGAAGAATGCGGCCCATTTGAACATCTCCCCCACGACCCATCTGGACTCTCTGAACCTGAGAAAGCCTGCGCTGGTTCCACTGACTGTGTGGCCTGGTGAGTAACAGCCTGTGTAAGTTAATTCCAAAGTTTCAGTATCATCCAAAAGAAATTCACATGTGCTCACTGGTACCAAGATGCATGAGGTCAATAAATACAGAGAAGGATATATTAGACTGATATTTTCTTCTATCAGTATCGGCCTGTTGTGTATATGTATATATGTTGTTTTTTTTCCCTGATATGATTTACTGACATGTGAAGGAAAAAGAGGAATAAAGAGACAAAAGGAGGGAGAAAGAAGGGGAAAAAAACAATGGAAAAAAAAGAGAAAAACAGGAAATTAAAATGTTAGAAAAAGAAAACAAAAAGGAAAAAGAATAGGAAAAAAAAAGTTGAAGTAACCCCTAACCCTAACCCAGGGAATAAAAGAAAAGCAGAAAAAAGAAAATAAGAGAAAAAAGAAAAAAGTGATATATTAATTTCTTAATATGTCACTATATAATTAAAAAGTATATAATTAATTATGAACAAAAACCATCCACTCTCATTTTCTCCTGATCCATTTCTAGTTGGAAGGAAATTAAAAGTACGTTTTCTATGCTTCATACGTCACATGCTTTCATTTGAAGACCCCGACCCATCCCAACTACTGCTCACAACTAACTAACTAACTAACTAACTAACTAACTAACTTGACCTACTGGTCACATGACCTCTGCTCAGACCAGATCCTCCATTATTCTCTATAGTATCTCAGTCTGAGTCCAGTGTGTTGGGGTCTGAGCCCTGGTCACTGTGTGTGTGTCTGGGTCCACGGTCAGTCTGACCCAGACGGGCTGGTTCATGGGTGGCACCACGACGGTGGTGTCGTGGCTCGTCTGGCCGGCCCGGGTCCTGAACAACCAGGACCTGAAGGCACCAGGGCTGTAAAACTCAGCACTCAATTCTGTTTCTTTCTCTTCCTCTCATTAGAATGTGGAAGAGAGGGGCGGAGTCAGAAGAGAGGGGCGGAGTCAGCTGTGGCTCATTTACATTAAAGTATGAGGCACTAAAACTAAGCGATTTAAAACGGTCTATTTCCCCAGGTTGCAGAGGTTGCAGTGTCTCTGCATCAACAGGTTCTTTCCCACAGAGTAGTTCTAAGAACTTAGTTCTAGGAACTAAATAGTTCTAAGAACTAAATAGTTCCTGTGGAAACAAATGTAACTAACATGGGCCACAGTGATGTATTGTTTAAGCAGTAAATTCAACAATAATATAAAGAAGTAGAAGACAGTGCTACTATAAACTAGAATAAAGAATGAGGAGTACACAGTGTTTATGTTTATATTATCAGTTATGGTCAAATACAGCGACTAATGTCAAGAATGAAGGAGTTTACAGAGAGAGTTAGTAGACGAAGAATCCATCAGCAGGTGATATTATGATATATGTAAATGCCATAGTGTTTTGTCATAATGCATCATATCAGTCTGTTTATTTATTACTTTCTCTGTATTTTTTTCCACCACACAGCGGTACACACATGAGTTTAAAGGTAGCGGTACTGCAAGATGAGGAAATGCCGAAATGTCATATAGTTCTGAATAGGTTCTAGGAACTATGTAGTTCCTATGCTGTGGGAAAGGGTGAGAAAAAGGTTCCAGGAACTTAAAAGGTTCTAGGAACTACAAATGGTTCCTACAGTGGGAACTCACCTTATGTTGTATTTTAACCAAAGCATGTGACAGAGACACCAGGGAACTGTTCACTGGTGGAAAATGGACATGAGACGTCCCCAATTATTTATAGGGAGCCTAAGTGACGCGATTCTATTTCCGGTCGATTTCCGGGCAATGGGGCCATAAAAAAATGAACACGAGTCAATGGAGGGATAAAAGTAATTTTCTGGTCCCGTTTGAAATGTGCTACAGTTTTCACATATGATGTCTGTGAATTTTAAAGATACATTTTCACATTGAGAAAGCACTCACTTCGGACAGGCATCCAAAGTTACGTTAGGTTTTATGTGAGAGTAAGTAATGGACTACAACGTTCGTCTCACAAATATGACGTCACCACCAAGCTTCACCATCAAACTCTTTGAAAATGGCTGTGACTTTGGCGAGCTTCACCTCCTTCTTTCAGGACGAAGGCAAGAGCATCAAACGTGGAGAAAACCACTTTAAATCGGGGCATGTGGAAAGTGGCAGCTACTCCGGGGGAGAGATAGTTGGTCGAGTGAGAGCCAGCATGCGGGACAAGCTCTCGTCAGTCGGGAAGCGGTAGAGGGAACATGTGGAAATGGTGTTGTGATTACACCGAGGCACAAAGCACACAGGCATTTACAAATGAAAAATAGTAAAGGTGGTATACGGTTTAGAAAAGTTTGCAGGGAAATATTCTGCTGTGACGTCAACTATGTGACGTCTGATATGTAGTCCAAACAGAGTCCAAATAATGACATATTTTTACACGCTAATAAATCACAAAACACGTATCAAAGAAACTCCAAACACACATCATTGGTTATGATTTTAATTGAAGTACAGCAAATGTGTGATTCAGGACATAAAGTAAAGTGGAGCAGAAAATAATTATTTTCTCCTCATCCACTCATGTTAAATTTTTCCTGAACTTAGGCCCAGTGGACCGACCGGAAGGGGCGGAGACTTAGGCTCCCTATTGGGAATAAAATTATTTGAAGTTAAAGGTATTTATTTTGTGTTTACATGGACATATTAATTCTAAATAAAGGTTTCCACAAAAGTGGTTGTATTCTGCTGTAGTTATTTGGGCTTTAAAAGCTGCAGGTACAGAGGGTTCTGATTGGCCGCTTAACATCTGGATGTCTACTGGAAGAAAACCATCGCATCCACTTCCTGTTTTGTTTCAACTATCAACATGTTAGACCAGATACTGCATGAGATGTTTGCATTGAATTTAGTAATAATTATGAAACACCAGCTCAACTGAATCAACATATTAATGCCGGCAGCGGAATATGTGCGTCATGGCGACTAGACCAGGAACATGTGCAGAGTGACGGGAATAATGTTAAAGAGGAATTAACTGTTTCCATGTCAGAGGAATTAACAAATACAGAATTAAGATCCGAATAAACCAGTGACTTCATTCGGAATGAAGTTTAATTAAGTTTAATTTATTTTCAACTGGATCTAGGTGTTTACATGGTCATCGTAAAGAGGAATTAACTTTTATTTACAATTAAACAGGAATAAAACCTCTCATATAAACCTCTCTAATGACGACATGTAATTAAGTTTTTTTTTTATAGTGTGACAATTCTCAGAGGCATACAATTAAAAAAAATATTTTTCCTGTTGCATGTTTTCTATTAGTTTTCCCTTGTTTTTTCTTCTATGTCTGTTTTTAACTTGTCATTTCCACCTTGTGTGATTTCCATTGTTTTTATTTCATTGCATGTTTTCATATAAAACCACAAACAACCATCTGGTTTCTCCAACTTTTCCTCAGGGACAAAACTCAGCCTTTAAAGTTGACAGAAAAATAATTTGACATTTATGGTTATAATTATCCAAAATGACTAATAATGACTGGCTGACTAATACTTTTGGCCACAGTGGTGAAGCCTGGACACACACACACACACACACACACACACACTGGGTGAAAACCAGTTCAGTAGGTGTTTTCCTGTCTCACTTTTCCTGGTACTTCAGTGGAAGTACTTTAACCCTCCTCTGCCGTTACTCATTCAGACCAAAGTGTCTCTACTATTGTTTATTCAAACCAACGGCAGGTGATTGGCTTGAATATAGAAAGGTTTTGATAGTGTTTATTGGAGTTTGTCAGAGCAGATGTTGAATATTAAAGGCTGTTAAAGACACCGATAAAAACTAAAGTTTCTGTTTGAGCAGATAAGACCTGTCTACGAGTGCTTATGTTACACCTGTATGTAATGTTTAATGTGTGTGTGTGTGTGTGCTTGTATCCCTATCTTTATGGGGACAAAAAAAATTCCAGTCCCCACAAGAGTTAAATATACTATACTATACCATTAGTAAGATATAAATGGAAATGTATGCAAATGATGTGGCTCTTTGATTAGGGTTAAATACTGTATTTTGTACTGTAAGACGCACTTAAAAGACTTGAATTTTCTCCAAAAATGATTCAGATCACCTTATATATTGATTAATTCTAGTTGTACTTATTGACTTGGAATTTTTCACTATCTATCTCATAATGTTGACTTTTTAGTTTTATGGTTTTGACTTTTTATCTGATAATTTAGACTTTTTATGTCATAATTTTGTCTTTTTCATCTCATGATTTTGACTTCATTTATTGCACCTTATAGTCCAATGTGCCTTGAATATGAAAAAATGCACTTTCATCAAGGGCAGCTGTGGCTCAGTTGGTAGAGTGGGCCATCCAATGATTGAAGGGTTGGTGGTTCATGTCCCAGCTCTGTCTGTCCACATGTTAAAGTGTCTTTGGGCAAGACACTGAACCCTACCTTAGGCCCCCCAGTAGGACTGACCGAACCTTAGAAACCTACTGGTGTATGAATGTGAGGCTAATGTAATAAGGTTATATGTTCTGTATAAGTCCAGAACATTTACTGTGGAAAATACAGTACATTCAGTTGTTTTTTTTTTTTTTTCTTCAAGTCCCCATAAAGCAGGGGGGTGGGGGGTGTCAGAAAAGCTCAGAGGAAAACACAACTAGACCACAAGATGTCTGAAAAAAAAAAAAAACAGAATGTGATACAGATGTTTAGTCGGGTTCCCACCACTTCCCCGTCAGTTGGTTCTGTTCTCCATGTTCTGTTAGATATCTATGTCTCTGCTCTTAATAGTTAATGATAGTTTTCAATTGTGCAGAGCCTGAACGCCCAGATCAAACATTATATCTACATTTATATTCTCATTCTATAAGAATATAGATTGTTTCATTCTGTAGTGGTTCATTCTATTTGTCAGTTTTCTAACAGAACTGTAAAGTATTGTTTGTCCTTCTAGATAAATGGAAACAGAAAATGAGAACAGTAACAGTTGTTGTCTTATATAACGAACTATTATATTATATTGATCCTGTGCTTATTATAGCCAAAATAGTTCAGAATTGCTGTATTGTTGCAATAGTGACTGTATATACATATTAACATAATGCTCTGGTCAGTGCTGTCATTACCAAAACACCAAAAATAAAAGGAAATGAATTATTAATTTGTGTTTTATAATAATGGTTGGTTAGGTGTATGTGTAATTTCTACTCTCATTAATTGTGGAATCAATACAATAAACTTTATACGTGTTAAAGGAAAGATATGATTTGATTTTGATGCATGATAAAATTCAATATGACAAAATGTATTCAACTAGAAAAGTCAGTCCGCCAAGGCAGACCCCCAGTTGATTGATTGATTGATTGATTGTTCACCTGTGCTGTGTGTTAATAAACGTATAAATTTATATTTATTCTACTGCTGTCATGCCCTCTTTATTGTTTTTCTAAATTTTAAAACATTTTATATATTGTAATAGTTTTTAGTAATATATTCATATATTTTATTTATGTTTTACCTAGTAATGGATATTTTATCTTCTCTTTTATATTTGTGTGTTCTTGCACTGCTGGAAGTTGTCGTTTAAATCTCAATGTACACAGTGTTGTGTATGATGAAAATAAAGTTCATTCAATTCAATTCAATTCCATTCATTTGAAATCTATTCTATTCTATATAATATTGTGGTGATTGATTATAACGTGATTGATTATAACTTTTGGCCAAAGCATCCACCTGAAATTATACAATTAAATACTTAATGGTATTAAATACCATTATGAAGTCAATTTCTGAGAGACATATTCAGATATTTTTCATCCTGGATGAGAGAACAAGGTGGAAGAAAACCCCTTTTTTTTTTTTTTTCAAAAGCCTTTATTTTCACTTTTGTATGTTTGACCTGTTGATCAAGATCTATGTTATCAAAGGTGAAAGCAGCAACATTGAGTGAATTATTCTGGTTTTTTTTAATCTGTCTTTACTGAATTAAACCGTAGCCTCACCCTTTAAAGCATATATACAGTCTAATTATTGATGTTCTGCATCGATGTCACAATACCATGTGACCATTTTCACTGTACGACGGGAGTGTGGAATTTTAAACAGAGAGCTAATTGGGAGAAGTTCAGTCCTGACAGGAAAACATACTTCATTTGTAGTTTTTTTACTAGAGAAATATGCAGCATGTCTGTTTCGTTCTTATTGGAGGTGGGTCATCGTGAAGGTGTTCACAAGAATCAGAATGGATCCCTATCTTCTCCCTTCAGAGAAGTTCACTGAACAAAAGTGTATTAATTACCACACTTCAGACCACATGATTTTTATAAATCATTAATTGAATATCCCCCAATTTTAAAGTTATTGCGAAGATATACCATACTCTATCAATGTTATGTTGAATTTGCTGCTAATCGGGTGAGATTTAATTTTTCCTGTTCATTATGTGCAAAGTGCTACTGGAAAATTTTATTATGTTTTCTATGGCATCAGTGAAAATAAATGTTCAAACTTTATTTTGAACATGTGCAGAATGCAACAATAATCAATACAACAACAACAATAATAATGGTACACAATGACATGTCCGAAAAGGAGTAGGATGAAGCATAAGCTTATTTAATCCTACCCCTTCTTCACTTCCCCAATAACCTGAATTCATCTTTTAGCAATATAGTGCATAGTACAAAAATGATGATAATAATAAAAACAACAACAACAATAACAACAATAATAGTAAACTTAACTTAATTATGATATATGTTCAAAATTTTAAATAATGATTTTGGTGAGTAATGACAAAGCACAAATTTAACTTATTGGAATAAGTATAGGAATTTCATAGCCTGTATCTTTGCTATTATAGTAAAAGCGTGTATAAATTCTGTGTTTTTCATAGATCTACTTACATTTACAGTGTACATAGTATAGCAGAAGCTAAATTAGCCTCTGAGGAGATCTATGATACTGTTAGCTGCTAAATGCTACAGTATGCTAACTTCAACCTTACTTGATGGAAAGTTGTTAGGTTAGCCCTTTACTCCCAATGTTATGGAATGATCTAACATTCATAAATGACACCACGAACCAAGGTGAACCTAATAAATAAGGTGTGAATAGAAAGTTACTGTGTAGAAAATGTTCACTGCATAGTAGTTGGACCGATGCCGCGATGCACCTCAGACTTCTCTCTTTATTTTTCGGGATCCAGTAAAATGTCACGCCTGGCTTGTAGCCCTGTCTGTTTGAGCAACCCATGGAACAGCAGGTGCTCACCATGTTTGCTAAAAGTATGTGTTACTTGCAGAGGCGTCACAGCCATTTAAAATGTGGGCGTGTTTGAGGTTGTGGCACATGAGCAAAATTTTCTGAATCTATCATCGGATAATTAACAAACAATTATCCATTAATGGTTAAATTTTTATATTAAAAAAGTAATATATGGCCAAAAATCACAACAAAAGTGTTATTCAATTCATAAGTCAAAATTATGAAATAAAGAGTCAAAATTATGAGATAAAAAAACTGATGTAAGTTTGTATTTTTTGGGATTTCTTGCAAAAATGTCATGTCAGGGGGTACTGGACAAAAAATATGTTTCTCAGGGGGAACATCACTGAAAAAAGAACCACTGTCTTAGGGTAAATGTCACAGAACAAGACATAGTTTAGTTAACTTAGTTTAACAACAGTAACATTTCTCATTACTTACTGGTTAATGACTGTTTGTTAACACCACAAAGAAGAACTGTTTACATTACCACTGAACTGAGGTGCGCTTCATTTACATATGCTGTTGTGCCACCCGGGCGGGTAAACAGTTTAAACCATAGATAACTTTGTCTGTTTCCTGGATCCAGTAACGATACAATATATAAACTCAGGAAAAAGTGGAGGCTATGAAATCATCTGGTTGGAGAAGTGGGGGTGTCCAAACACCCCATCCCCCACATGTGGGACGCCCATTGTTACTTGATAAGTAACCACAAATGCCTATACATATATGAGAAGATGTGACGTCACATGCAGAACATCAATAAGTTATTGTTGGTGCCAGAAAACACACTTTCATTCATTTATCCTTCAGGTAATTACTACAGAACTGTGTGTGCCTCCTGTCTTTTCATGAAAGCCTCTATATTACCAAATGTACAGGTGCTTGTTCAGACTAAAGGGCTTCATCAACAGGAACGACCTCAACAGGAACCATCTCCCGCCCTGTTACAAAAGCAAGAAATAGAAAAATCAAATATATTTTCCAAAAATCAGTCAAACTATATTTCCATTAGAACCTCCTAACTTTAAATGATTATTTTATGAGTCTGTACCTCGACATAGTGACAAAAGTGCTGCAGACTTCCTCTTGTTATAGATAATTCCAACGCTCATACAGACTAAACCAAGCACCAGGAAAATTGTTCCCACTGCATCTATAATCCTTTGTGACTTGGGAGGAGAGGGGTCTAAAAAGGTGACAGAATACTTTGTTATTTCTACCTCATATGATCTCTGACTCTAAATGGTATACATTTGTCCATCACAGTGGTACACCTACCCCAGGTCTGAATCAGTGGTTCACGGAGGCTGATGTGTTCTACCATACACCTGATGGTTTCTCCAGGTGTTGGGATATACTCCAGATAGGAATGAATCTGATAGGACAAATCCCCATCAGGTACCGCTTCAGTGGAATAAACGACTTCCTTTTCATTTTGCAACCACGTGACTCTGATTTGTTCTGGATAGAAATCGTAAGCACTGCACAGAAGCATTGAAGGGTCTGTCACTCGAGTCATTTTGACAGTGGGTGCAACTGATAAATTGCCTGTAAAAAAAAAAAAAAACAGCAAAATAAAGCTCTGTACTGGAAGATGTTGTCAGTAATAATTATGAATATTATAATTACAACATATATGTTAAGAATAAACTATTCTGATGATTCAAGTTTTGTCTTGAATTAACTGCTGACTGACAGTTAAGCCCTGTTTCCACTATACAGTACGGGACGGTATGGGTCAGGTCTGGTTGAGTACAATATGGATCTATTCTTGACAGTGCTGGGTTAGTTACTTTGAAAAAATAATTAATTACAATTACTAGTTACTTACCCAAAATTTAATATAGTTACTAACTGCATTACTCCACTAGCAAAGTAATTAGTTACCAGGAAAACCACTTAATGTGCATGTTATGACATGTATGGCCATTGTTACCTCTATCTAATATTTAATTCAAATTTATTTGTATGGGCGGGAAAAGGGTGGGGGGTGGGGATGAACTCTTTGTTTATTGAAAGCTTTGTTGGTACCTTGTCTCATGGTATTAGTCTGTTTCAATCTCATCCCATGTAAGATTTGTACAATATATTTGTATGTTGAAAATCTCATGAATAAATCATACATAAAAATAAAAATAATTGCGATACTGCAAGATGCAGAAATAAGTATGGTGCCAATCACAAAACCCCTAACCCATATATTTCTGAGGGAACTAAAAAAGATCCTGCCTGCGAGTAGGGGCGGCAAAGGTTCTAGGACCTAAAAAGGTTCTAAGAATTAAAAAGATTTTAGGAACTAAAAAAGGGGGAAAGCATCAATAGAGAAAAGGAATTCCACTCAGTTTTAACTATTATTTATTTTATTCATTCAAATAAAAGCCTTAAACTTATTTTATTTATGATAAAAAAGATTGAATATGTTCTCTAACTTCTTGCATTTGAAGTTACAACAATTAGTTTAAAAATGTGGACTTTCGGGACTTTGCCTCGGACCTTCTACTTGAGCAAAATGTAATAACCAGACCTTGGGTACTTTTGATTGAATAGTTTTGTCATATGTGACCCGCCACCATGAAACCAGGCATAAGTCGCGCTGAGCCGTTCAGAGCTACAGCCAAATTTAGGCTGGAAGGTGATTTCTTATTTGTGTTTACACCTTATCAAAAAACGGTACCTTAACACCTCTATGTTCAGTTCCTGTGGTCATTACATTGAAATTCAATCAATAAAGGTGTTTATTGAGTCAATTATTTAAGCGGCGACAAAACTTCAGGTATTGCTGAGCAAAGACAAAGACGACTTCCACCTCTTTTCGCCGAACAAAACGATCTCCATTCCGTGGGTAAACACCCAAGTGTTTGGTACGAGGTAAAAGCTTATATTGAATGTTCTGTCCAATGGCGTAAGCCAAATGATTATAATACGTCACACTTCTGTCCTATTATTATAATATATAAAACTTCTGTGACATGTCCATCAGAGTGTCCTTTAACATCTGTGAAAAATTTGTGTCAATCGGATACAAATTATTATGCGTTGCTAAAGACTTCCTACCCCAAAACAGTCCAAAACTTTAATGGACAATATCTAAAAAAATGCAAATTGCAAAATATGTCCAAATGTGGATATTAAAATGACCATAACTTTGGTGCTACTCATGATAGAAACATAATTTTTCCACCATCTTAAACCTTAGTTTCCACTCTACCAATCTACACAGATAACTCAGTTTGGATTTCCAGACACTTATGCCTGGTTTCGTGGTGGTGGGTCACATATCATCATGTCGTCTTATGTTAAGATGTGGCGTCATATGAGGTGCCCCACACGACACTTCTTCATTGCAAACAGCTCCGTCAAACTCTCGCTGCACCACCTCCTCACCAATAATGCACAATAAAACTTTTACCTCATCATTACTCTGAACTCCATTACCAGCTTTGCCATCTTCTCTTCTTTTCTGAAACAGGTGGACTTTAAAAATGACGTGTTTTGCTGTTCTTAATATTCTACCGCGCTGCATGATGATGCTTTTCCTCAACCAATCACTGTCTGGCTTCAGTGTTTTCAGCTTCTCCCAAATGGGAAAGGTAAGGTACGCTTGACACCCTAAGCAGAAGGGTTACCAAAATAGTAATAGCTATCATGTACTATAGCGGAAACAGTGCTTTAATATTTAGGGAGGAAATATTTGATTACGTTTAAACGTAATGCAAATGTTTATGTCATCACCTTCATAAAATTCAAGGCTGTGAAAGAGTATTTGCTCCTTCCCATTTCATATAATCAAATAAATTATGTCAGACAATGGTAACCTGGGTAAATAAATATATATATTTAAAAAAAATCAGATGATTATTTTATTTATTAAATGGCAAGGGGAAATTTAAAGGATAAAGTAATTGCCCCCCAAGCTGGATAACTGTCAGAGCAGTCGAATCAATAAATAACTTAGAAGAAATATATCTGACAAAGTAACACATCATGCCATGATCTAAAAAAAAAAAAAATTCAACAACAGATGAGACAAATTCACTGTTCACAGTCTGGAATGGGTTCAAGTATTTCTAAGGCTTTGGAAACAAAATGAGAACCACAGATGGAGAAAACTTGGAACAGTGTTGAGCCATCCTATGGGTGGCCAACCTACCAAAACTCACAAAGGAACCCAAACAACATTTAAACACCGGAAGACCTCATTTGTTTCACTTAAGGTCCATGTCAACGATTGAACAATAAGAAAAAGACAAAAGATGACACCATTGAGGACAGTTCAAAGGTCAAAACCATTGCTGACCAGATAGCACACGAAGACTCGTCTCACAATGGCTAAAATACTTGTTGATAATCAACAAGGCTTTTAGGAAAATATTCTGTGGACTGATGAGACAAAAGATGAACATCTGGGCAGGGCTTAATTTGTGGGGGAGCAAGTCGGAGCGTGCCCTGAAACCTCCAACGTTTGCTCCAGCAGCCATTTATACTGGATCAGTGACCCACCCCCCTTTCTTGACTATGTTAAGAAACAATATTAATAAAATAAATGAAAAAAATAAATAAATGCAGGTTAATTTATTGTTCATGTCTGATTTTAATATACGTCTTATTGATTTCTTTTATCAAACACCGACCATAAAATATGTGTTTGTTTACGGAAACAGAAGGTGCATAGTTCCGTTCTACAGGACATTTGACGGTTAACGTTCCTTGCCTAATGTCATGATGGGGTGAGGTGGAGATAGGACTCAGGTTCTCAGTATTGAAGGGAGAAATAATTTAACACAACAGAACAAAACTCAGAGACTGAACATAAACAGGAACCAAACCTGGGGGTAGATCAGCCAGAGTCTGTGGTGATGAAAGAAATGTCTGCTTTATGGTGACACGGGAAATAGGCAGAGTGTCCAGGTTATGGAGGCGACCAACTGAATGGTCCCGCACCAGCAACTGTAAGCTGCATTGCTTAAATACTGCAGATTGGCAATGACTTGCAGCTGCACAGTGTGGGGCCAGGTGAATCTGGTGTGGATCTGGGGCAAAGGTTGTGGCAGGTTGAGTCTGCTGTGATTGCAAGGGGAGTCAGCCCTTTGAGCTCTAATTTCACCCCCTGAACATGCATGAAAACTCACCAAATTTTGTACTTTGAAGTGTGAAATGATGCGAGTATATATAGGTTTCGTGAAAGAAATGTGTCTACAGCGCCCCCTTGAACAGTGACAATAGTTTATATTAGGCCATTTAACGCCCTAGTGAAGTTAGAGCTATGAAAATTGGTACACATGTTCTTCATATGTTGATGAACAAAAAAAACCTTCCGATGGCCACGCCCATAAACCAACAGGAAGTCCGCCATCTTGGATTGAAATTTTAAAAATTTTGAATCATCGTTTTTGCTGTCATTGGAACTCCTCCTTGGCCGTTGGGCCAAATGAGCTCAAAATTGATGAACACGATATAGACAAGTGGGACATCAAAAGATATCCAAATTTTTTTGAAAGGTTGCATCGTTTTTGTGCTATGATGTTTTCAGTTTTCAGGAAAAATTACCACGACATAAATTGCTTCAGCTCGGACATACGAACACCGATTTGGCTGAACGTCTATCTCCCAGGTCTACATCCATTTAGCTAAAACCATTCTGATTTTGTACTATAGCGCCCCATAGAAATGTAATTTTACTAAAATAGCTGTAGTTTGGACATACGAACACCAGTTTGGATGAAATTTGACTCCGATGTCTGTCTCCTGGGTCTACACCTGTTTGTCATACCTTATTTCGCACTATAGCTCCCCCTACAGTTTCGGCAAATACACTGTGAGTAAAATGGCATTAGATCGGACATACAAACACAGATTTTCCTCAAATTTTACTCAGACGTCGTGCAGGGAGGCGGTCACGAAGGACAGTGAAGGCCTTTGAGACTCTGCTTGCAGTTTTAATTTTTATTTGGAATTCAACATGAATAAAAACTGGCATGTAAACACGCTATTTAAAGCAACATGATTTACTCAAGAAATAAACGAAGAGAAGAGTGAAGCAACAGTTGAAGCAGCTGCTTAAAAATCCCTCCATAGTGATGCATAACACTCAGAGTAAGTTATTGTAAACAGTTGATTACAGTTGGTGGTGAAAATAGTTAATGGGTTTAGGACACAAGGTTAGATGTGTTCAGTTATCTTTTCCCGCAATACAAAAAATTGTCTATTATTATTTGATGATCTGAATGATTTGAGTTTGACAAATATGCAACAATCTAAGAAATACTATTACAGATTTTTCAGCCATTTCTTTTTTTTTTTTTTTACATTTTCACATGTGAAAAGCACTTACTTGAGCGTTTGAACGTATCTATAGCACTGCATAGCAAATCTTGTTCGTATTTTCTCCTTATTTTTGCGTAGGGTCGGTCCCTCCAGACATGTGCCACTTGAATTCCATTCTCTGTAAATCCTGTGTAGTTTCCAGTTGTGCTGTTGTACTGCATCACTAATTTCTTGTTATAAAAAAAATCAAAACTATACTCAACTTGTTTCCATCCTGGACCATCAAACATACAAGAGGCACGGAGCTGTAAATAATTATCACCTAAAAAACAGGAACCAGTTAATTTTTGAAAAGTAAGATTTATAATAGTAACTGAAACCTATTAGAATAGAAATAAGTATGTCACTCACCTAGAGTAAAAGGAAAAAAAAACATGAACAGAGAAAAAATGAAAACCTCCATGTTTTTCTTGAAAATTATTCGACAACACTGTGGTTGCAAAAAACAAGAAATAAATGTTGGTACAAGGAAATGAATGTTAAAATATTCAAACCGCCCTATTGTTGAGTAAATGTCACAATACCTGTTCTTCACAAAGCTGTTGACAGAAAAACAATGATGTGAGATAAAATATGTTCCTTAAATCGTATTTAATGGACTCTTACAAAAATGTTTTGTCCATGTCAGGGGAGACGACTAAAAATATGTTCCTCAGGGGGAACATCGGTGAAAAAAGTTCTAGAACCACTGTCTTAGGGTAAATGTCACAGAACAAGACATAGTTTATTTAACTTAGTTTAACAACAGTAACATTTCTCATTACTTACTGGTTAATAACTGTTTGTTAACACCGTGAAAAAGAGTTGTTTACATTTCGCCCGGTGAACTGAGGTGCGCTTCATTTACATATGCTGTTGTGCCACCCGGGTGGGTAAACAGTTTAAACCATAGATATTGTAACAGCCCCGAAATGTGATTGATGTTTGTTTGGCACACTTGCTACTGATAGTATCCATTTATCCTGAAATAAAAAGTAGATGAGACCAACTCTGCGTCCGTTTCCTGGATCCAGTAACGATACAATATATAAACTCAGGAAAAAGTGGTTGGAGAAATGGGGGTGTCACAACGCCCCCATCCCCCAAGGATGCGACAGCCATGATTCCATACCATTGTTTACTTTTGTAATTTCTTTTACTGTAAGTAAATTCATTCACATTCTAAGTCAGCAGTTTTAAAGACAGGTAAGTATAATCATAGCAGCACAGACCAATGGAATATTTACATGTAGATTCATATTTTTAATTACAACCCAGCATCATTAATTCATGTCTCCATGTAAGTATCATAAACCAAACCATAAAGAACTGCTTTAAAACTGGATAATTTATGATGATAGTAATTGTGAATAAACCTCTTGTAAATGTTCTTCTGACACACAAATGATTATATGATGAACAAAACGAAGTAAAAGATGCCATTAAATACCACAGGTACCAGTCACTGACATACATACACATGACTGCATTCATGACAGAGGTCAGGGAAAGTTCTTCAGGAGGTAGATCAGGCTGTCCAATAACCAAAAGGTTGGCAGTTTAAATCCTGCTCTTTCCTCCTCATGTGCTGTTGTGTCCTTGTGCACGACATTTCACCCACCTTACAATATCAAATTAGTGCATGTATTTTCAGTGACATTAGTGTTCTTAGACATGATCATGTTGAGTGTATTCTCACAATTGTAGGAAAAATTAAACTTTATGCCATTTTCATCTTTTATTTTGAGTTTTGTGTTTTAAGTATGAGCAAACCTGTTAAATTAGACACTACTTTGTCATTATACATTGTACAATGACATTTGTCCTGTGCATTTAACCCATCCTTCATCACCATCTCTGTGATACTAAATAAACCAAAGGATATGGTTTTGAAATATTTGTTGGGTTTCTCTTTTTCTTCTTAGTAACATAAAGTAAAATAAGTCCCTGCAGTTAAACTTTCAAATTGTTTGTTTATTTGCACATATAAAAAGCGCACAGGTTAAAAATATATGTACATACATATACATGTATATACACACATATACACATATATATCACACAAAAAAGAAGAAGAAAACAGAATATAGAAAGTAGATGACCTATACATAATGAATGTACCATGAGGCTTGTTCGAGTCCACCTCCATTAAACTATTTAATGTCGATAATAATAGTATTTTTAATTTTAATTTAATTTAATATTGTTTATTTCGAGACACATGAAATAATAATAAAAAATAAAATAAAAAAAGCAAAAATAAAAATAAAAAACAAACAACAAAACAAAAATGTATCATAAATAAAGGAAAATATAATAAAAAAAAATATAAATTAAAAATAAAATAATTTTTTTTTTTTATATTTATGTTATAAAGATGCGAACTTCTAACATAAAATAGTGACAATACAACGAGCTGATGGAACTTATAGTTTAATATAATAACTTAACCTAATTTTAAAAAAGTGTATAACCTAACTTAACATTAACTTAACCTAATATAATAAGTCAAGTGGGGGTGGGAAAGAGAAGTAAGTGTATAGACTCAAACTGAACTGAATTGGTTTGAATCATACCAAATCAAACAGAATCATTTCCACATTTTTATGAATCGCCCTGAATCAGATTGTAGCCTGTGAATGAAGTTTTGAATTGGATCGTTTTATGAGTCAAAGAATAACATTGTTTATGTTGACATGAGGTCTACATACAGTATATATGTTTATGGTCCTAAAGTAAACCTACACACATGTGCACCACTGGAAAACCATAGTCTTCTAAACTCAAAAGCGCACCATTTATTTTCTATATCACTGGTGTGTGTGTGTGTGTGTGTGTGTGTGTGTGTGTGTGTGTGTTATAATATCGTCTTTATGGGAACATATTGAACAGAGACTATACATTTAACAGACAGAGGAGTCCTCTTGGGTAAACATGTCCAAAGTGTCTATCTCCAAACGCTCCATGTTGGTTTGAATTTATCTGACACTTAATTTCCTTTAACAGCAAAAAATATTCCCACAGCAATTCCCAGAAGTCCAAGAGTCAGACATATTCCACAATAGACAAATGAACGATCATCTGTTTCACTTGAGTGGACCTCTGAAGAAAAAGAAAAAAAAAATACTGTAACTGCTGTTGTATATAAAACTTAAACATAATGGTGTATGTAATATAAAGCATGTATTTACATGTGTACAATTATTGATGTTTTAATGATGGAAGTTTATTTGTTCTCACCAAAAAACCTGGTCTTAGGTTCCGTCAATGCTTGGTGTTCCACAGTGCAGCCGTATATGTCATGGTTTTTTGCAATAAAAGTCAATGTGGAAAATAAATGAAAGCTGCCATCTGAGTTCAAAATAAATGCTTCAAATGAATCATCTGTTTGTAATTCTATTCCATTCTTGGTCCAGTTTATTTTGATGATGGGAGGAAAGAAATGGTTGATGAAGCAGATGAGAGTATTTTCTGTCTGTTCTATCACATCGTCTCTGGAGTAGACGATGACTTCTGGAGCCTCTGAATATTACATTGAAATATATATCATGTTACACACTTACATAAGCAAAAAGTTTCAATAAAACAAGTCAAAGCGATTAAAAAAAAATAGCCTTCAGTGTTACGTACCTGTAGTTGTAGGAGCGGATTTTTCTTCTTTCCACATTTCAAAGTACCTTTTGCAGTAGTGTCTGTACAAGACTGCGTACTCATAGAGATAATGAGGCTCTAAAAAAGTAGGAACTCTGCTTTGCCAAACAATTGTCTCTTTTTTAAAGTCTGCATGGCACAATTCATCTTCATCAAATGTCAAAATGATTTCAGCATCATTTGATTCAACACATGATGTCGTGAAAGACACTTTGTGACTTCCTGAAAAATACGAACATGACTCTCATAACTTGTGTATATTGTTAAAGTACAAGGATATTTACACAACAGCTCATTATAAATAACTCTCATAAAAATAGTGTTAAAAATATTGTATACATACCTTGTACAGAGGTATTAATTGTCCCTAAGAGCATAAGTGTGATAGTATTGAACATAGTCATCTTGTTGTAGTTCAGATGAATGTGTTCTTCCTCATACGTTTGTACATGACAATGTTGGTTTTAGCTACAAACTGGAAAAACTAGTAGTTAAGTTAGTGCTTCCTATTCTCACCATTTATTATTCAGTATAAATTATATATCCATTAGATTTTCCCCTTTGTGTTTTTATTATGACTTAAATGTGATTAAAATACGATTAAATGAATCAGAGTTGAGTGTCTTTCAGTCTATCAGTAAACCCAGAAAGACATTAAAGAAATCGTTTTATATATATATAATTTATTGTGTCAACCATGAGGATTACATTTAACATTTCCTTTCTGAGTCATCGCACTTTTTTTTCTCCTCCCGTGTGTGTGTGTGATAGAAAAAACCTCATAAACAACCAAGTGAAATAAATGTATAAATAAATAAACAGATAAAATTGCCTTATTCACTTGGCGGCCGTTTTTATGCTTGAGGAAGTTAAACAGAAGTACACAATACCATACGGTGTCAATCACAGACTTCGGTGAACGTTTGCCAGCAGTTTAGACCACCAATCTGTCCATCATGCTGAAGTTAACGATCGATATTGTAGAAAAATGGGCGTCTAAGGACTGGAATATTCCCCAGGCTGTCTTTCTGAAAGGCTAGAGTAAATGGGTTGAAGGCTACATAAAGTTTAAGTAGGCTAATGGCACCACTAGCATATCATCAGTACTGACAGCCATCAGCGCGCTAACCACAAAATGGAAAGAATAATATTAAAATAGCGTATAGAATGTAGTGTTATGTAATTACACATTTATATTTTCTTATTTCATCATGACATTAGGTTGATTATATGGCTGTTAGCGCTATTATCATAGATGTAAGTCTGGTAAACTAAGCTTAATGTGTTAGCTAATGCATTTCAGTGGACATAATTATCCTTATCTTACTGTGAAATATGGACCAGGATCCTTCTTTATGTTTTTGATCCATTCACACCGAAGTACTTCATCTTTGGGGAAATAATGGAAGATCTGTCCACGGAAACAGTTTAGTGGAAACATGCCTGTTATGATAATGTTTAATGTTTCCGTCAAAATGTGAATAACATCAATAACTTGACATGTTGTAAAAAAAAAATATGTGAAATTTTAACCATTTTTTGCCTTAATCTATGAGTTTGACATTTGTCATGAGGGGTTGAGGTAGAAAGGACAAAAATGATGACAGAGACAACAGCTGCATTTCCATTACCCTTGGAAATTCGCAAAATGTAAATATCGCTATAAAACTGGTAACGAAAACCCTGAAATAAAAAAACAAAACGAAACAAAAACACTCAAATATTGATGAAAAGTTTTTATGCTTTCATGAGGTGGTTTTTCAGACGTTTCGATATTGTAATATGTCGCAAAAGCGCAATGGAAACACTGTTCCATATCACAGGATATGACGTACATAGTCACATGATCACTTCTATCGGAGTGAAAATGACAACCTCAGTCACTGTAACCATAACAACCATTGGCTGCTTATAATTTGTTGTTGTTGTTAAGTGCTGAGTATATTTACTCCTGACAATGTAGGGACCACATGTACAGACCCTTATAATGGGAACCACTTGGTTTGTTTGACACGTTAGTGCCTTTAAAGAGTTCACCAGGGACTTTTACTGACAAGAGAATTAGCCGATTCATTCACTCTAATATCAGGGTGATGGCCCATCTGAAGCTAAAGTGGGATGATATTTCACCAGAGTTCCGACGCCCCTGCCTAGAACAACTGTCAATGGAAACGCGTTCAAAGCGCAAATATATTTTGTCGAAATTTTAGGAATATCGAAATTATTTTGCGAAAAACTTGTCATGGAAACGCAGCTAGAGACAGAAACAGGAATAAAACCAAACAAAACCTGGGGGTAGATCAGCCACAGTCTGTGGTGATGAGTAAATGTCCAGGTTATGATGAGCAGAGATCTGAAAAAAAACATGTCCAGGTCAATACTGTTGTCAATACTGAATGGTTCCGCACCAGTAACTGCTAGCTTCACTGTTTAAGTAGCGGGTCAGGTGAAGCTGGTGAAAGACTGAGGGAAAGGTTGTGACACGATTTCAATTCCAAATACACTAAACATTTAGTAACAGGCAGAATATTGGTTAAATGATACTTACTTCTCTTCAGATATTTCAACTGGTTCATATTTGTTCAGGTATTTATTCAGGTTTTTGTAAAAGGATGGTTTGTTAATATTTTCATGTAATTTGACTTTTTTTTTTACATAAAAATCTGCAGTTTTTATTATTTACAGGTAATTATGATCATATTTTACTGCTCTGATCCAATTGAGATGTTATTATTCTGTATGTAGAACCTGAATTAAAATCATTTTCACATGGTTTATATCAGGGGTCCCTAAACTTTTTCCTGTGAGGGCCACATAACTTTTCCCTTCTCAGATGTAACAGAAAAAGTGTGACGATTACAGGAGTACCTACATGTAAAAAATGTGTTTTCTAGAAAGCCACAATCAAATAACCCTCTCTGGGTTCTTCACAGAAAAAAAGTCCATTGAACATAAACTTCTTTATCTTAACAGGTCCAAGTTCAGTTCAGTTGTCAGAGTTAAATGACTCATATGAGCGTCTGTTAAAGTTCTTGTGTTAAACTAGTCACTAATAGTTAATAATGAAAATAGTTCAAAACTAAGGAACATTTTATTGCAAAAGTCCAACTTTATTATCAAATACAAATACACATATATAAAAAAAAAAAAATCTAAATGCTCTCTGGTATTGTTCAGGCGGCCGGACCAAATGCAGGTGTGGGCCACATCCCGCCCGTGGGCCGCAGTTTGGGGACCACTGGTTTATATCTTCATTGTTCTTCATCGTACGGGCCAGAATGGACCCTTTGGTGGGTCGGATTTGGCCCTGTTGAGCCGCATTTTGTAATAAACACCCAAAATGTACTAACTTTTTCATTTAATTTTGTAATAAACTACCCTAACACATTTTGTAATACATTATGTAATGAGTTATTCCATTTTGTGCAGCAGGGTGCTTTGGTAGTGAAGCATTAAAACTCAAGGAGCTGTTTGGGAAACATTCCAAGTGGTTTATGGCTTGGCTGGTAATTAAATAATTTGAAATATGTAAGAAAACACTCAAATATTTCAAATATATTTTGGAAATAGAAATGCGGTAACATTTATTACAAAATGAAATGCAAAAATTTATGACATTTTGGATTTTTATTACAAAATGTGGCTCAACAGGTTGTGTTGTAGCAGCAAAAAAAGGTGAAAGAACTCATTGTTATTTTAAGATTCTCAACAATACTCCAGTTGTCTCCTTTTTTGTTTACCATTGTCTGCTGTTCATCTGGAAGCTTCTATAACTCATCCTTTAAATGTCAACATAAGAGTCATTTAAACACACAAATTACATCAGATATGCTTTAGGTTTTTTTTCAACGTTCCAATAAGAACGGCAGTGTAACTCACAGCTGTGATGAAATGAGTCATAAGTTATTTACCCAGAATGCACCTGAACACTATGTGCTTCAGGGAAGTCACTATTGTTTTATTGTGGCTGTGGATTTGAGTCATGATGTTGATGTCTCTGCTCATGTACGTCATCACTTCACTGTCTGATTATCAGTCTGGCTCGTCTTTACTATAATAAATACATAACTAGTGTGACCATCGTTAGAACAACTGAAACTGGCAGCGTTTCAACATTAAAGGACAAGTAAAGATTAGAGTATTGGGTTGTTTTTTTTTTTAGGTATCTGTACTTTACTGGAGTATTTATTTTTCTGTAAACTTTTGACTTTTCCTCCCTACATTAGTTCATAAATATATGTATTTTATACTCCTGACATTCTCTTACTT